>KK351209.1:323956-359184 GCA_000671755.1 Glossina brevipalpis
TATGTTAAATTCATTTTAATTTAATTTACTTTTAAAAAAAACAAACAAAACGGAATTTATATTGAACTTGGATTGATTTTCTTTTTTTTTTTTTGGTTTTTGTTTTTTGCTCTACATAACCAGTATGAGCTAAAAGAGGCAAAGTCTTCAATATAGATTAAATAAAGAATAGAAGAAAAAATTTGAACATAACCATGATTCCTCTGAGTATTTTTACTTAATTAATACATATTTTTATGCAGGACATTGAAAGTAAAAACTTGAATTAAATCGAACTATGAATAAAGTGGCTGCCCACACCCCAAGTTGATGTCTTATAAGTGAGCAAAAGAAGAAAAGTGTTGTTTTTGATGCTTAAATGATGTTATGACGAGTATGACGAGTATGACATAGAATGGGATTATTTATCTACTAGATTATCTGCCAACTTCAGTTTGCCAATAACTTGAACGTTTCACAAAGCATAATAGAATTGAAATTCAAGTACCGAACAGTATCCTCCTAATCTTGTTCCGTAGTAAGTTGAGCGTATCAAAGTAGCTATTAAAAAAAAATTATGACTATAGTGTATTGAAATAAAGATTGAATCAGACCCACTGAAACATTGAAAACACAATTGATCAACAGACGTTTCAACCAATGAAAGCTAATATTAATTTTTGTAACGAAAGGATTCAAGAAAATCAAATTATTCGATCTTAGCACACGCACTTGTCATTTAATTTGCAAATCAGACGTGAAATGTAAATCGTATAATTCGTCAAAAAGTTTATTTACGATATTTTTGAGATTACATTTTCTTGCAATTTTCTGATATATAAATGTTCGCATTTTTTTTTTCATTGGGAGCACAAATTAATTCGGTTCATTTTTTACGTTTAAAAATGCATTTATTTCACAGATAAAATAAATAAATGAATTGATTAATGAAACTATTCTTTATCGTTTTGTCTACTATTTCCTCCCATTTTTAAATGAGATATGAATGATGTAAGAAAAAAACGCACTTTTTGAGTATCATTATAACAATGGAAGCCCACCTTCGATCAGATAATAAGTAATCGATTGTAAACCATATTAATCAGAAGGAAGAATGTCTATTAATAACAAATGGGAAGGTGGAACATTACCGGTTAATGCTGTTGCAATTATCTAATCGAATTTTGCTAAATAGAGCCGAATTTCATCATACTGAAAACGTATTATATCATGACTTTTAATAATATTGCATCGATTTCTCATCCCAACTTCATTAGCTATTGTTGGTAGTGTTCCCTAATGATGAATTTATTTAGTTGGAACAAATACAATAATACATTACATCCATCTGCTTTTACTTCAAGGCAAAGGTATATCTTTCGTAAATAGAAACAAATTCGAGAAAATGACGAAAAATTTCATGCTTGAATGATAATATAATCCCTTAATTGAGATTTTTATGTTAAGCGATAAATATTTGAGATCAGATTCGAACTTTTGCGAATGCTTCTAAAGCTGCGATTTTAATATTTACCGGGAAAATAGACATACGGACAGACAGACAGACAAAAAGAGAAATGGTTAAATCGTTTTCACTTTTCACACTAATCGATATATATATATATATATATATATATGTGTGTGTGTGTGTGTGTGTGTGTGTGTACTTTGTGATGCTATTTATATGAATTGCAAATAGATGACAAATCCAATTTATTCTCTGTAATGGATATAATAATCAATTGGATGATACGATGACAATAGACACCTTCACATACTATTACGTATATATACACGAAATGCTATTAATTTAAAAAAAAAAAAAAAAAAAATTTAATTACATTAAATTTACTTCAATTGCAATTTGTTTTTTTTTTTTCCAATTTAATTAATATCATTAAAGCGGCTTAATTCAATTCAAGCATTTTGGCCTCATGCGGTTTTCAATCCATGTGTCATTGCCATTATTTTGTTATTTACAAAAACTGTACGTATTTCTCTACTATTTTTCAACTTTAACTACATTAAATGAAATTTGCTTTTCATAAAACACACAACAATCGCTTAGAAACATACACATATGTGCCTACATATCGAGTTATATATGGTATTGGTAAGTTGTTAATGGAAAATGTTTCCATGATGACGAAATAATAAATAAATCTATTTATTCAATATTTTATTTTATAGAAACTTTTTAGCGTTTGAGTTCATTAGCGATCATACATTTTTTATTAGTTACGTTTAAAATCGAAATAAAAATTCTCAGATAAATAGAATTGATTGCAATTTAAAGAAGAACACAGATCAGGACGACACTAAGTAAACTGAGAGCAACATATGATAGATAATATTAAGAAATATTTGATACAAATTTCAGATCTTACATATCTTTAATACTTTATTTAGTTTTTACTAATAAAGGCATTAATTCGAGGTAACTTATCAAAAGACTCTTGGCGATTTTGAAGTGAAACGGATTTTATTTAATTTCTTTAAATTAATTAATGATCATTAGTTTAAAGAGTAATTGCACAATTTATATATAAATACAGACAATGATTAGTGCTGTAATTCTAATTATCCCGTATTAGTATTAGTAGAGTCAGCAGTGCTTATAAGTTATTAAATAGGATACAATTATTTCAACATTTAATAATTTAGTAATACTCTCGTAATAGTCTACGTATCTACGTGTCTAGGTAGGCTACTTAGTCTAATAGATAAACCGCTTAACCCAATAGATAAGGAGCGCGGCTATCAAGTCGTCTTACTCAGATTCAATTTTCTGTGCTATAGAACATACTCATCATCATATTAAACACGATTGTCATGGGGCCACATTTATAACGAACGCTCCCTTTTTAAAGACATAA
The DNA here is from genome assembly GCA_000671755.1 of Glossina brevipalpis. Classification (NCBI taxonomy): domain Eukaryota; kingdom Metazoa; phylum Arthropoda; class Insecta; order Diptera; family Glossinidae; genus Glossina; species Glossina brevipalpis. The sequence goes on from KK351209.1 coordinate 326,812, forward strand.
TATTTACTGGTCTAGCATATCCACTGCGGCCGCATATTATTCGTTTCTCCTGGATTCTATCTTATCACCATCAAGCTCGTACTCGTATAGGGTCCAATGTTTGGTCATAAAAAAAAAAAAAAAAGGAGAAACTTTAAGAACTTCTCCTTAGCGCCACTACTTCCGTATTGTTAAACTATTATTCCCCCTTCGAATGTCGAATACTTCACACACACATTTACTTTCATTTACTTTAGGCTGCGAAAAGTCTACGTGATATAAAAAGCGCGTTCAATATACAAGCACTAGTAGAGAAATAAATTTATTATTGTCACGATCTGCGTTCTCGAGCTAAACGAGAAAGTTGTAAGACAATTGTTTTTAGAAATATTATACATATACCAAAGTTTATTTAATTTTTTTTTTTTTTTTTTTTTGTCTTTAAAAATAATTCACACTTAGTAAATAATTGGTAGCTTTCAGAAAGAAAATTCTTTAAAAAATTTACTTCCAAAAGCATATCAAATATCATTCGAAAATATATAATTTTTCAAAAAAATTAAGAAATTTTTTTTTTTCAAAAGGATCATTTTTTAATTAGAATTGAAATCAAAATCAAAATTGATTCAAAACTAATGGATTTTTTTTTTTTTTTTGCATTAAGGATATATTTGAAATATTTTTGTGTCTACTTCTGGGTTTTATTACAGCTAACATAACGGTATCATATATAAACATATGTTTTTTAGTTGTTCATTGCCTACTTTTCGATACAAAATTAAGTATTTATTGCCTACTTTTGAAAAGAAAATATGAATAATTTTTTATTGCCTAAAATAAAGACTGAAATCTAATGCTTAATGTTAATGCGTAAATATTTTTGTCACTTACTTTTAAATTCGAAACGTAACAAGTTAAAAAAAAATTGCGAAAACTTTATAACAACAAAAAAAAAAGAAGAATGTTTTCTAAAGACCGCTATACAGCATTTGTTTTAGTACGAAAAGTGTTTTTTCTAATTTGAAAATTTGAACACTTTCCAAAAAACTTCTCTTCACTTTTTAAAAAATTCTTATTACAAACTTTTTACTTATATAACTATGTACTGATTTTGTTATAAATTTTAAAAGCACGATTTATATATAAAAAAAATCTTCAAAATTCAGGCAATATTTCGTGTCTGTAAAACATACAAAAAAAAAATCCACTTAAACACGCTTGGAGGGATGTTATATTATAAATATATACACACATGTATATATAAATATAAATACATTTAATTTTTTGACCATTAGTCATGCAAAAGAGAAAACTGTATAACGAGAAATTAATAAAATCTGCTAACTTCCCGTTAACGTATAGAAAGAAGGGATGAAGTGAAAGCAGAAGAAAATTTAGATAAAAATATAGACTTACCTTCTTTTCACCAAGCATAGGATTATTGGGATCACCAAAAACAGTAGCCTCCAATTGATAGTTAACAATTAAAGCTTTATCGGTAGGATGAGGTTCAATACTGCCACCTTTCCAACGTCTGATAGCATCATACAACAACAAACCCACAACAAACAATCGTTTGCAAACGTCGTTGTTGTTGTTGTTTTCGTTACAAAAAGGATGATGATGTGGTGGCGGCGGCAAGTAGCATATATGTATGCATAGCATATATTAAAAGAGAGAAAATTCAAGAGAAAAGTGTCCACAGAAAAGTAAGGAAAAAGAGAGAATAATACAGGAAAAGAGAAAAACACTTGCTTAATAATATTTTCAACTTTTCTTTTCACACGCATAACATATTCATTTACGTCAAACTGAAAAACAAAAAAAAAAAAACAAAAAAAACATTTAATTATAAAATTAAGGAAAATCAAACGAAAGTTCGTTAAGAGAAGCAAAAAAAAAAAAAAATAAATAAATAAATAGCTAAATTACTAAATAAATAAATAAATAAAGCCAAACGAAGAAGAAGAAAATTCAACACACAAATCGCGCAGGGAGCATAAGCACATTAATATATAATAAAATCCAACGATGTTGTCGTTATTGTTAAACGGTGAGTACAGATTAAATGTGTGTGTACGAAACATAGCACGAATGTGTGCTGTTGTATAAAGTGCAAATGTACAAGTGTGGGTAAAGAAAGCCCTCTTGCATCTGCACGTTCGTATGTGTATACTGAGTAGTATACTGTATATCTATCTATCGTATGTATGGTTGTTTGTTTGTTTGTTTGTTTATGTATACATTTGTTTGTGTTGTGTGAGGCGGTTGGACATTTTTTGTTTTTGTTTTTTGGGTGGCTGCGTGCGCGGAAAATTTATATACACAAGAAAGAAAATCGGAAAATCGATAAAGTTGACTGCGAAAAGAAATTTTAAGAATTTTCTCTTCATATTTTTTCTTGTTTTCTTTTTTTTTTTTTTCAATTGAATCACAAAATTTTTCCTTTCATTGCTTTTTTTCAATTTTTCAAAAATGATTTTTCTTTCAAGTGGGCAAATAGCATTGAAATTTTTCTTTAACACACTTGTTTAACGCGACCAAACGTCGCACACATGTGCTTGTGCCGGCTATTAAGAATTTTTTTTTTCTTTTTTGTTTTTTGCTTTTCATTTTTCAAATAGTTTTGCTAAAAATTCTATGAAATCCATTTTTCTTTTTTTTTTCCTTTTTTTTTTTGGTTTTTTTTTATAATTTCACACTCACTTTTTAATAAATTTTGCATCATCGGAGTTTTGCATTTTTTTGGTATTTGTCGGTATTTTTAAAGATTTTCGTGCGACCACTTCCTTGTTGGTTAGCTGTTGTGGTAACTGATTCGATTTGTTTAAAAGCGTTTCACAAAAATCGCGAACAACTGCATTAGCGATATAACAAATGTAATGAATTAGAAATAGTAAAAGAGCTAGACCCGCAACTACTTGAAAGAGAAGTAGCAGCACTACTGGCATACGATGACAGGCAAACTACGACACGGAACACACTGAACAACTATTTGAAACGAATTCGTCCGTTTTTCCTTACTGCCTTTTACAGAAAAAAAAAAAAAAAAAAACAGAAAAAAAGGAGAGAAAACACAAACAAAAAAAAATCGTTCAAGTTTTGGTTGCCGAAAGGGCCCTTTTACGTTCTAATATGCGCGGCTTCGTATGCTCTAACCACACCGTCACTGTTTTACTACCACCATCATTACTACTACCAACAACAATGAACGCTACAGCTATTATTGTGTTGCTCTCAGCTTAACACTGTTCTATTAAATATAACGGTCATAAACGGCCAACGACAGCACAAGATATAACGGTCTCTACGCTAGCACTGTTCATAACGTTCTGATTGAAAGTCATGCGTCTTTTTATTATTAGGTATTGTTTTTGACATTAACATTCACGCGAGTTTGTTTTGTTTGCAGCGCTTATAACTATAAATACGAAAATACACTGCATGTGCATTGCATTTTGTATTTGTTTTTGTTTCCTTATTATTATTATTTTTTCTTTTTTTTTTTTTTTTCAATTGTCAGTTGAATTTTCTTTTCATTTACTATACATAAGTATTACCATTCCCCCATTTTCGGAATACAAATAGGGAAAAAATAGTTATGGAAAACAATAAAATGTTTAATGGAATTTCTTGAAATCAAAGATCAAATAATCTGGAAAGCATAGCGTAGATGCGTTCAAATGACTCCATGTTTTTGTAATGAAAAGTATTGTCGTAACGAAAAGGTATTGTATTTTAATAATATTTTTGTAATTTTTAATAGAAATCTCTCTCTCTCTCTCTCTTCTTAAGAAATGCGACCAAAGCTCTAACTATTATTGTGTTTATTATTTTTTATATTAATTATAATTTAAAATATAATTTAAAAATCCGAGAAAAAAGAAAGCGTATAGACAGAGAGGAGCATCAAATTGTTCGCATAGAAGACCGTTACATATTTCAAATTTCTCTTCACCCCCACGTAAAATCAAGGTCTTTTAAAATATTACACAAAATTACGATTTACAACTTTTAAGATTTCAATATCTAGATGAATTTCTCTCACACTTCCTAATCAAACATTTCCTTTTCGTACCTTTTTAAACCTTTCGATTCAAATTTAAAGCTTAATTTTAATTTTAGTTTTTTATTAAAACGAAAAATAAATAAATACACAAAAATTAAAAGGAAATCTAAAATATAATATAATATATAAAAAATTACAAAAATATTTATGGACACAAATCACAAGTGTGCTTACGTCGTTTACTTGATTGCTCGAAATGATGCCAAGTTTGTTTACTTACTGTCGTTAAAACTCTGCTAACTGAAGTTGTCTTTGCTAAGCTAAGCCATTCTCTCTACTAAAACATTTCATTTAAACTGCAACGGAATTACATTTTTTCAAATCTCTTAAATTTCCTTATAAGCTTTGAAATTTATTCGTTTTAATTTTAGAAATTCTCCAAAGTAAATTTCTGTATTTAGTTTGTGTATCAAGTTTTCAAGTTCAATATCTCTTGGCAGATGTTGATGATCAGAAGTATAAACATAAACAAGAGTTTTCCACGTTGCATATTTCTAAGCGCATTAAATAATTGAAAAATTTAATATATCTTCTAGGATGTATAAGAATATAAAAACATTACCAAAGGACGAAGAATGGATTTGAGCAGAAGCATTTGCGTCAGAAAGCCCGCCTATACATATATCTGATGAAAATTAATTTTACAATTTATCCGTTGGTGAGGTAAAAAGCAGAAATTTTAAAAAGAGGCCGACCATAGGTAAAGAATGGCTTAGTAACAAGCCCATACTATGCAGAGATTAATAAAATCAGTAAATAATAGATATGAAACTGTTATAAAAAGACTTGCAAATATTTCTTGGTATTCTCGAAACTTCACTAACGGGTCAAAATTATATTTGCATCATGAACATAAAATTTTGCAATTTATTAGCTTGAGATGATGAGTTATAAAGGAATGGCCACGAGGTATGACTACAACTTCCTTGCCTGTTTTGAATTTTGAAAAATTAATGCAAAAAAAAACCCATTAAAAGTTTACTTTTTTGTTGTATTCTCACATATTCTTAAACTAACATTTAAATCTCTCAGACCCGCAGCCCATTCTGCTACAAATTGAAAGTATTCAGCATCCAATAATTCGATTAAATGCACATTCTTGGGATTTTCTTCAATTTCGTGTAAATGATCTAAAACCATTTGACCCCGTGTATAACTAGTTAAATCTACAGTGCAGTGCCAAAAACTTTCTTTTCTTATGATTTTTTTACCAAATAAATAAGCAGCGACTAGCATAGCATCGCAAGGATTCCAGACTTTATGGCCCTGTGTTAAAAATTGGGCCGACTCTACGGTGTTAAGTAAAGCAATAGCAGGATTAATTTCAGCCGCCCGTTGACCAAATTCTTCAAAACGCCATTTCTATTAAGGAACATTAGAGATAAAAAAACAAAAATCAAAATTAATTTCGAAATTTTTAATTCAATCACTTGCTATGCATATGAAAAATCGATCATCCATGCAAGGTTCCCAAGGCAGTATAGTTATAGAACAGCTGGATTTCAATAATACTATATGAGCAGCTTCAGGATCAGCAAAAAAATTAAATTCAGCTGCCCGAGTACAATTGCCAATTCCTAGAAAATGTTACAAGTTTTACTCACTAATTATTAACCTAATAGAATAAACGTAGTGTAGTATACCCACCCTGATAATTTCCACCCATTATATACAAATGTTTGATTAATTTGGTAAAATTATAACCATACATGGAATAGCAAAGCGCTATATTCGTTAAAGGTCCTACGGCTATAATTGTCACCTCATGAGAATGCTAAATGAAAATAAACGCCCATTTAAAGTTTATGTCGTCTAAGGACTTAATTAAGAATTTTAGAGCACCTTCTTACACAATCGGCTAATAGCTGCAACGGCATGTTCAGAATGAACCATGTCTTGAACTTTAATGTTCTCATCGCGTTGTAGGATATCACCGAAACCGTCTTCACCATGAAAGGAAGGCTTCACAGATGTCCCCAGCAAAGGTTCTGAAGCTCCTAAGAACATAGGTATCTGCGGCGAAAATTTTCAATTTAAAATTATGAATGAAAACGAAAATTTTTTTTTTTCTGTTTACATCTAGACGATTACAGGTCTTCAAAATTCTTAAAATATTATAGGCGGCATTATAAAGACTAGTGTTGCCGCTACCGCATACAGTGACACCAAGTATTGTCAATTGCCTCTCAGCTTCCGCTTTCAATAGCAGCAATAAAGCCCAAGCGTCATCACTACCACCATCACAATCGAATATGACATAATTATGCGACATATTTTCAAATCTTTTCTGATGTAACGTCTTTTTTCCCCTTAAATTAATATACTCTTATTAAACTTTAATATTAAAGTGTATTTAAAAAAAAAAAAAAAAAATACGCTTACCTTACTATTCTCTGAACGCGTTCCGAATGCACTGCATTACAAAAATTCGAGCTTGCAGTCGTTGAGTTAATTTGTTTAGGAAAAAAAAAAAGAATAAAATTAAATAAATATTTACACTTCCTCCCTCTATACGAACATATATTATAATGTGTATATAGTAAAAACCTGTCTCATATCTAAAATTTGTACTCTTTTTTTTTATTCTTTGTGTTCATATGGAGAAAGATCCGAGTATTTCTTTTATCAGTCGAATTAGTTCGAATGTTGTGCACTCATTTAACTGTAAAAGTGCAAAAAGAAACACCCGATTCTAGATAACTCCAGATTTATTTCAGAATTAGTTTTACTTGTAAAATATAAATCATAGAACGTTTTAAAATATTTGCATTTTCTCGAACCTTTAAATATTTTCACGCTGAAGAAGAACTTAACTGAAAGTTTTTAATTATTATTTCTTAAATAATATAAAATCGTGAATATATATAGCGTCTCCGCCCTGATATGCATACTCTTCTTCGTTTATAGACAAAAAAAAAATATAAGTTTAGCTTGATTTGTCCTAACGTTTCCATTTAGAATTGTTTTGCTTTCTTCTTCTGTCTGTCTCTACTTCTTGCTGCCGTTCTCTCGATCGCAAGAATATTATATATATTTTATTTTTATGTATTTTTCTAATTTATGGAGTATGATTGGTAACTAATAGTTTACTAAAAATTCGTTGCTAAGGCGACATAATTATTTATTCATTTAATACAACCAGAAATAATAACTATCAGACGGAAGAGTTTATGAAGAAGCTGATGGTTTCTATTCGCCTCATAATGCCTCGTAAATCTATCGAGTACCCTAAATGAGACTCTCTGAAGTAAGAACCGAATTAATATAATATCTATGATCAGTTTTACGATAAAGAGTACTAATATTTCATGTCTTTCTTGCAATGATGGTAAATCCATACGTATTAACCTACTTTGATAAAACAGAAGCTCACAACAAGAATTCCACCCTAAGTTATGTAAACCAAAAAATAAAAAAATTCATTACACCGATTCGAGGAGATCAACGTGAGATCTAAAAATAGATCATATCTTTTTAGAAGGCTGCAACTGTGACTGAACTGTTAAGAAGCGTCTCTAGCAAGTAAAACATCAACGAGCCGCGATAGCCTAAGCTGCTCTAGTGCTCTCTCATCTCTCTAGTCTAAGAATTAATTTCATTAATCTAGAGTAGAATAATAATAATAATAATAATAGAAGGCCCAGAATCGGCTTTGGCTTTATTGATGATTGTTTCGATATAATGCAGTAATAATGCTTTAATAATCAACCTGATAAGTCAGTGCTCGTATGCTTCTAATTAAATTTATTTGCAGTTTTTATGATATGTACCCGCCTAAGTTGATACGCGCTCGTTTAGCATAACTTTCTTATTTACTTTTATATCGAATACCGAATCTTGGAGGTAAATTCATTTTGTCGAAATGTTTACAACACCCAGAATAAAACTTCAAAGAGCCTATAAGATATACATTCTCGATCGGCAACAAATTCAAAATAAATCTATGTGTGCGTCTTCGTCCGTAAGTATGTCAACTCGTCTGTTGTCTGTCTACGATAGAGAACTGAAGTTTCGTTTATTTTTCGCTTTTGTGTTTTTTTAAGTAGTGGAAAAAAGATTCAGCCACAACCGAATATAATTTTCTTACTTGTGACAGTTTTGTTTTTATTCGTGACTGACTAATCGCAAATCTTCGCTACTCTGTTACATCTGTCATCAATGTATTAAAAAAAAAAAAAGAACAAAATAATAATTCCCGTTACTTATCTACAAATTTGCAAATATTTGTGAAGAAGTATTTATTAACATCTCTCTCATCTATGACTTATGTCTAGAAGTGGCCGTTTAGAGTAGGGTATCTAAGCAATTGTCTGATTACCAACTTCAAGATTGCAGAAATGATAAACGGATCGTTATTATTGCTCTTTAGGTAGGGCTTTAGGCAATGAAACGATGGAATTCCACCTAAATCATCTGTGTCTGGGAAAATACGTTACGTAAAAGATGATTAGTTCAGCTAAGCTAAAGCTAAGAAGCTAAGTTTGTTGAGATGATCCTGATTGAGAAGTGATTGAAATTTGTTTGTCACGTAAGCAAATGTTAAACGTCTTGGAAAGTTATGTAGTATTTTTTATAGGAATGGAAAGATATCCCGTATTTTGTATACCTCTTGCTGGAATCATTAATTTATTCATATTTTTAACCGCTTAGACCGCAAATATCTTCAAGAGCTTATATCTGCAAAGTCCCGACTCGTAAAAGTCTAAGTCTTGCTTCGCTTGTATCGAATTTCGTATGTTTTGTGGATGAAAACTAATCGAAAATTTGGTTTACATTTCCCATGCATTTCGAAATCAATTTTTTCGAGATAGAGAACTCAACCCAGACAGGGAAATAGGCGAACAGACAGACAGACCATATCAGCACCAAGTTGATTTAATACTGTAATCTGATTAGTAAACATGTAAATGTTATTGAGGCCTGGCAACATTTAAGTGAACTGTACAAAATAAATGCGTCGGTATTCTTCGATGATAGACTTGCAGCATAATATGAATTTTCTTTATGTGCATATCGAATTTCAAACCTAAGGAGGGGGGGAATAGCTAATGTAGCAACCTTAAAAAAATAACACTTTTTTTCTTTCGAACGTATAGATAGAGACATCAGAATTACGACAATAATTTAAATACTTTTTGTGTAATGAAGTACGAAGGGGTTTTCGAAAATATTAATTTTCGTCTGATTTGAGAATGTTTAAATGAAAAATTTCAATTTCCCGCCAAAGAAAATGCAAACTTTCGTTAATAAGATTTTTTACATTAACTTCTCGAAAACTCTACCGCCACCTGGTATTTTAATCGAGAATGTCACTTTAAAAATATTGTACAGAATTCGAATGAAAAAAGAAAAAAAAAAAGTTTTTTTTTGAAGTTATGATTGCTTGTGGTTTTGAGAAATACATGCGGGCTGCTATACAGCTATACCTGGAGAATCTATATTTTTATATCATTTAAAATTTTGCCTCAACCATCTTCTTGCACCATTCTTAAGTATTTAAAGGGTCATTGTGAAGCCAATTTAAAAAAAAAATTGATTTTAGAGTGCTTTTCCTGCTTAATCACTTTGGAGACCCCGAACACTTGTAATTGCCGGCTACCCGGAGGCTATGAATTTTTTTTTTTTTTTTTTTTTTTTTTTTTTTTTTTTTTTTTTTTTCTTAAATAACAACGTAGAAGTTACCACAAAATTCGGATCAAATCGAACTTAACATTTTTTTTATCATATATTTAATAGAATAATTAAATAGTTAGTAAAATAGTAACCGCGAATTGCAAATGTGTTCTTAATTGCCCTTACATTAAGAGAGATCAGATGTAAATTTCTTGCTTTACATGAATTGCTTGAAATAACGAAAAAAACTTTAATACACTTCTCGATTCATAACGAATTTTGTTGTACACCCCACCACAAAAACCGAAAATAAAAAACCAACGCCATTATGTTTACATCAAGTAAACTCGATTTGTTTTTTTTTTTTTCACTTAAACTCCTATACATTATTTTTTTATTATTATTGTCAAATTCAAATTAAGAATATATGTAACATTTTTCAATTTTTTTACTCCAATTTTTTCCGCGCACTTCCTCTATAATTGTAAGTTTTTAACGAGATTAGTATTAGATAAGTAAATAAATAGATTATGAGAATAGACGAATCAATCTAATCAGATAAAGAAATAATTTGATATTTTTGTTTTTTTATTACGAACTAACTAGTAACATGCATATCTAGTCAATTTTCGGGTAGATACCATCAACCAAACTGTGTGCTGCACAACACACGTGTATGAAATAATAATTTATTTATCAAAGCAAATAACTTTGTAACCGAGTATGTTTATATTTATTGATAAGATAAATGAATAATAATTTAAAAATTTTTGAAAAAAAAAAGAAAAACAAAAAGCATTCAAAATGCGTTCAAAATTAAGTTAATAATGAAATACTTGTAAATCATCTAACGTTACTACTGCCTAACTTAATCAAACTTTTTAAAATTTTTTTAAAATATTTTTTTCTTTTTTTTTTTTCAATTAATAAACATTTTAACGTAATTTAGCCGGCATTTTATCGCTTCAATATTATAAAAGTACCTAAAATATATTAATTCGAGAAGAGTAATTAAATTAAAATTCAAATTCAGTATTAAAACTGTGGCGTAATATAATTACGGATAAATGAACATTTACGTACCTTCTTGACGTTGTAAGCATATAAACGTAAAAATAATATAAACAATTTTAAATTGAGTTATCTTAATAATATAATTAATAAATTAATAAACAAATCATTGTATATACATGCACTGCCATGGACACATAGATAGTATATACTTCACTAAGAGAATAAATGCAATGATTTGTTAACAGTTTTATAAAAAAGCGTAAGACATTAATTTTTAATTCCAAATTTAGTTTGAAATACGCTGGAAAGGTAAAAAATTGTACCAAAAGAAAAGGTTGCCAAAGATAGGAAAACTATTCAGGCTTACAAATAGCAAACACCTCTCTATCAAAAAAAAAAACGATGAACTATAATAACCCGATTCTCCTCATTCTATACGTTTATGATCTTTACAGGGCTTTCAAATTAAACATTTCCAAAAAAGAAAAAAAGATTTACTTTGATTTCATTTAAGCATTTAATATTTTTTTTCATTTCATTTTAATACATCACGTACCATGTATGAAAAAAAAAAAAAATTTATTTTTCTGTCCAATTTTTTTTTATTGCTATTTTATTTTATTTTAATGAAAACGCAATTTTTTTTTTTTTTTACTTTATATTTTTCATGTTTGAAATTAATTTAATTATTTTATTATATTATGTTTCCCAGGATTTGAACTTGGAATTTTTAAGTTTTATTAAATGTTTTTATTCTTGATTTGAAAAAATCAAAAAAATCACATTTAATTTGTATTTTAGATTTAAACTATTTTACATACGAAAAAGTCTTGTATTTTTGTTTATACAATTTTTTCATGAAAAGCTTATCTAATACACCAAACGCGAGGCATGACTGTAAATAGAAAAAATTAATTGTTTTTCTTGATTACTTACTTAGTATTTCGTGTTGAAATCCAATTTGTTTTTTTTTATCAATAATTTCGTGAAATCTATCATTGTTCGGTATAAAAAACGAAACTTTCTTTTGGACCTTTGGTCCACATCTTTACTCTTTAGGAAATTTAATACATTTTCAAAATCGGCTTAAGGTGATGATTTTCTTTTTTTTTTTTTTTTTTGCTCGCTTTCCAATATTTCAAGTTTTTCTTAGGCAAGCCAATCGTTCGCCAAACATGTGTCCAATTTTGCTAGTATAGAGTCGAAAAGAGTCTATGGATCTATTAAATTTTTTTAATTATATACCTATTAAAACTTCCTCATTTTGTGTCCCCTCTATTCTTCTATAATAAGTTGTATTCTATTCTATTCTATTCTATTTTTACTATTACTGTCGTCGTATTCAATGATTTGCTGAATATGCTTTATTTTTTGACCTTGAATTTTTCAAGGGCGCACAAGCATTCTACCATCTAGTACAATACTATTTTTGTGGCCTACTCGCCACACCATAATGCTGAATAATTGCTGAAAAATATGTCATCAGTGACATGTGAAGCCGCTCCTATGTATGGAATAAAAATAAACATATTTACACACATAAGCGATTTCTAAATTATTATTAATGATTATTAATGATAATAATCTATAGTAATGCTAAAGAAAGTTGTTACCTAATGTCGTTTGTGTTCATATATTATATTAGAATACTTTGTATTAGAATTATATGATTTAAATTTGTGCTGTACATGTGTCCATGGCTGTAGATAAATTATTGGTTCCATTAGTGATAATAAACTTAATAATAATAATAATATTGAGGCTTCTGTGTTATGCGTGCGAATAGAGAGAATGAATAGAACTTTGAACCTTTTATAGTACCGTATATATAGAGTAATTTATATCGCTGTAATCACATTTGAGTGCTTAGGAAAGTCGTGTATTTTGTTTAGTTTTATTTTACACGAAATATATATAAATGTAATGAAATATCATTGTACTGTGTGTGAATAGAACAATACAAATTCTATATAGAACGATGAGAATTGTGATCTCTTCAAGCACTTACTTACTACTAACTAGTTAGACGTGAATGCAATAACACTTTTATGTACACTTGATCTTCCTTTAATAATTTATTATTGTAGGTATCGTTCGTCAGCAATTGCATCGTCTTTATCTCAATGAAATACTGATAAGGTCATCAAATAAATTTCAACAAATAGTACAAACAAATTCAAAGCGGCACTATCCAATAAATGCAAATCGTACGGAATCAAAACAAATGAAAACCGATGGTTATGTTATATATGATTGCGATGCAGGTGCTGATGATGCTTGGGGATTACAAATGTTAATTAAATGGGAGGAATTACTTAATAAATTGAAACAAGAGGGAAAAGTGGACAAAACACTTAAAATTTTGGCCGTTACATGCGTTCAAGGCAACACCGATGTCGAGAATTCATCAAGGAATGTTTTACGTGTTTTGGAATCTGTCGACAGAAATGATGTGACTCGACAAATTAATTTTTGTTTTTTTTAGATTGATAGTTAAACGTTTTAGTGCTGCTCCCCTTTCAGATACCGGTTTACAAGGGATGCGCGGGTCCTTTAAAGCCACGTACATCTTGGCAATATACACTTCATTATCATGGAAAAAATGGTTTCGGTGATGTCCAGGATTTACCCGATGTTGATATGAGCCATATACAGCAGAAACATGCCGTTAACGCTATGTATGAATTTGTATGCAAGGTGTGGCTACTTATACATCACGATCTTAGACGCCAGAGCCATCTAATTAAATTATTATATATATATATATGTCCGTTTCATGTTGATATGGAATTCGATTTAATGATATAATATAGAAACCCGGTCAAGTGGATTTCGTAATGGTGGGTCCCTTAACAAATCTGGCCATGTGTGTGCTTTTATATGGTCCAAACTTTTTAAATAAAATACGAAATATATATATAATGGGCGGTAATTATCAAGGTAAGAAAGACTTTATTTAAAACTAAGAAGACTTTTTACTTAATTAAAATCTTAAAAAGGGAAAAGGGAAGGGTGTTTGCCGAGAAGAAATAACTATTAGAAGTTGGATATCATTTCGTTTTTTTTTTGGTTTTTTTTTTTTGTAACTTTCAGATCTGTTATAGATGGAACTATTTTTGATTATTAAAGTGAAAAGTATAGAATTGATTGAAAAGCACAGTTCTCTTTATTCCTTTTTAAAAATTATTTGTAGGTAGAGGCAATGCTACCCCATCTGCAGAATTTAATGTTAGAATGGATCCCGAAGCAGCGTTCGTAATATGGGAAAAGACGAAACGACCCTTACCGATTTTACCGTGGGAGACGTGCATTGAGGCTGATTTAGGCTTGAGTGTGGTATAAGAGAATTGTTGAAAATCATATACATAAAATTAATCTTCAAAGTTTTATTTGATATCCTCTAACAGGATTGGCGTCTAAACGTTCTTGGTTCTGTTAATAGCGAATTTATAAAACTAATGAATAAAGTGGAATCGGCCATACTTATACCGAAGGGCTTCACCGAATGGATAGTGTGCGATGCCGAACTTGTGGCTGCCTATATTCTCCCGCAATTGATTATTGCCAATAGCCGTATATATAGCGCGAGCGTTGAATTAGCTGGTACTGACACACGTGGTCAAATGGTAATTAATCATCTGATCGAAAAACATGTCGGCAATGCAGAATTTATTACGGAACTACACAAGGAGCATTTCAGACGCCTTATTTCATGGACCGGCGGTTTGCTGGAAGATTGCGAAATAGAAAATTTAATAGGTTTTGCTTAACAAGTACTGAAAGATGCGCTTTTTTATTTTATAATAAGCAAATTCAATTACTATTAAAGTATAAATTTGCTGCCACTAAGACTTTTTCCTAGAATCTGCGTACAATTTCTCAGTGGATCATACTTATCTCTAGAAAGTATTAATTAAGAGTTTAACACTAAATGTGCCATGGGGACTTAAATGACACATTTTTAAACTTACAAGCTAGACATTTTGCATGCAACGTTATAACATCACAATTCGAGTCTTCGACAAATACAGGAATGCGAATGCATTTTTCTTAAATTTGAAATAAACCTTATTAAATGAAATTTACGGCATTTTTATTGATGACTTTTTGCTCTTTTTCGGATAGAATCATTATTGCATCAGTCGAAGAATTCTGGCGAGAAGCTTAAGTGATTTTTTCCATAGGCCTTTTTTAAGTCGACTTGACAAACTCAAAATAATTTCGCAGAGAGCGCGACGAATGGCAATTTGATGTTGCAAATTCCGTGCCATGCAATTGATGCATCAAGTTTTCACATCTAAACTCTCAATTTATTCCGAGTCATTAGAGATTTGTGTTATCTGGCGTTGCCATGATGAAAGACCATGGTTTTCCTTATGATCAATTATGAACGCTCTACCTCAATTTCCCGCTTTAATCGTACTAGTTTCTGATAGAGAGTGAAATTTATTATCTGCTTAGTGTACATGATACTCTTTTAACTATACCAAACACAAAGCACTTGCATAAATGACTTCGTCAACGTCCAACAGCTTCATAAATGTTGGACCGAGATATTATACCATATACGTTGTTGTATATGATCCATTTTCCTTTGCGCGTTATCAATCCTTGCAGAAGGATTTGCAGTGTGCTTTATTTTATAAAAGGAACAAGAAGAAGCTTATTAACCGGGAAAATGAGGCAAAATAATCAGCTGATTAATGCTAATTCAATTGGAGTCTTTAAATTTCATATCACTTTTGCTGGGTATCATTACGATTTACCAGTATTTTTTTATCTTTTAAAGCAGTATTTGCTATCTATTCATCATACTTCTATCTATTATCTAAAAAACCTATATTTTGCTTTTATTTTTTTCTTCTTATTTGTATACTAATGTTTGATGATTCGTTTTTCAATTTTTGTTTTTATTCTATTGTGTTTTTTCCTGTTATTCGAACCTATCTGAAGAGAAACAAAGTTGTTACCGTTTTGATATGAGTGGTCGTAAAGTAATTATTTATATATTTAAATTACTTGCAAGATGTATTTTGATTTTAAAGAATAATTATTCTTCAATCCACAAACATAGAAATGGGTAACATCAGCTTTCAATCAAATCTCCACAATAGACAACGCGAAAGTAGCAACGCCACCGGCAGCAAGAAGTCCCGGTGTTAATTTAAATAAAACCAATGGTATGAAAAGAAACTTATCGGACAACTTTGAAACCGTACAGGAAAGTGGAAATAATAATGTAACGCAGAATATGTCGCAAGAAAATTGGTTAAATATATTTGCTCCCAACCATGTCAATGAGTTAGCAATACATTCTAAAAAAGTGATGGAATTACGTGAATGGTTGCAACAATGTGAAACTAAGCAAAATAAACAACCAGCTCAAATATGTTTGTTAAGCGGGCCTTCGGGATGCGGAAAAACAGCTGCAGTATTTGCACTAAGCAAAGAACTTAATTTTTATATAAAAGAATGGATTAATCCTGTAGATCAAGAGATTGTGCACAATTTGGGCGATCAAGGTTACAAAGAGAGTTATAAAACGTCACAATGGGAAGCCTTTAAAAGTTTTCTTTTCCAAGCCTCGCGCTATAGATCAATATTAGGAAAAATTAATGATAAAAAGCGCTTACTAATGGTAGAAGATTTTCCCAACTTTTTGTTAAAAAGTCCTGACACCTTCCAGGAGATATTGGAGTATGTTTCTAATTGGAAATTTTAGCATCCATCCCGTTTCTTAAAAACTTTTCCTTACAAATTTTAGAGATTACCAAAATTACGGCAAATCACCATTAATTTTTATTGTCACCGAAAGCAGAAGTCGTGGCCTCAATATTAGCTATAATCTCTTTACAGATCAATTCAAACAAAAATTTTTAATACAACATATAAGCTTTAATGCCATCGCCTCTACTCTCATGCAAAAAGCCATGAAAAGGTTTTGTTCCATTATGGCAAAGAATACTGAAAAAGAAATGTATAAAGTTCCTGATAGCGCCATAACAGATTCAATAGTGGTTTCAGCCCAAGGAGATATTCGTAATGCTCTAATTAATTTGCATTTCGCTGCCTTAAATGGAATACCCGGCGTGCTTGTAACATCTTCAGAGAAGCCAAAGGATAGCAAATCAATGATAAAAAAGCGGAAAAGTCAAAGTAGTTTAAAGTCGATAGGTAAAGATGAATCAATAACAATGATGCATGCTTTAGGACGGGCATTGAATCCGAAATGTAAGTTAAAGTAAAATATTAGCTTTTTCAAATATTAGTATCAATAGTTCAATTGGCATTGTTTTGTCCCCCTTTTTTATTGTTTTTTTTTATTTTTATAATAAAAAATAGGGATGGAGGAAGCCTTTAATTTCAAACTTATATCTCCAGTATCTTGGTTATGTGACTTTCTTTTTGAATGTTCGAGAAGAAAGTTTCTCTATTTTAATGAATTAAAAATCTTACAAGCAATAATATAATCCAGCTTTTTTTCAGATATTGATAATCAACAATGTTTCTTGCACAGTCCCGAAGATATTGCTGATGCTTTTGCTAGTGAACCAAAAACATTTACAAATATGCTTCAAACTAACTATTTGTCACACTTCCGTGAAATCGAGTGCGTAGCTGTAGCATCTAATGGTCTTAGTTTAAGCGATTTACTCTTTCAAGAATATCGTGAGGATACATTACCTCACACGAGTCTAAATATAGCTATTCGTAGTGTAATGGTAGCCAATAAGCAACCAGTCAGTGCTTGGCTGCCTATTAAAGCGCCTAAACGTTTATTGCTGAAGCATCAAGAGAAATTACCAAAAGAGGCCGCAAAGTTTTTAATTCATCCTAATAACATCTCTTCTAATCTGTATAACACTGACTATAATATTTATGTTAAAATTATGTCACAACAGAATAAATGATTTGATTTATTGCTGTTTAAGCGTTTTTTTATAATTTTATTCCAATATCTATGCGAAACAAATACAATTTTTATGAATAGAACTTTGAAAATATTATAAATATATTTGTTATTTTATTTCTTATAGTTGCAATTTTAAATTAGAATAAAAGATATCGGAATCTTCAATGTACAGTGGAAATACAATAATAATGTGATTCTTTATAAATATATTGTTGTTTTTTTTTTTTCTTCTTTATAAATGTATATTAAATATATGTTTGTTGCTACACCTTCGTTTAGACGAAGGGGAGATCTTTGACAAAAGGAATACTCGAAAATGCGACGAAATACCAAACAAGCGCAATTAACGCATTGGCCTTTGTGAATGACGATCATAGAATATTAAGTAGGCCGGTACACTTAGAACCTCATCTATGGAAACTTCTCGCACAACAGTGTCGGAAGTATAATACCAACTAAAATTAAATAAAATAAAAGAAATTTTGTTATAAAATCTGCAACTGCTATTCATGTGCAACATACCGATGAGCATTGCGTAGAGCACCCCTTCTATAAGTAACAAAATGACCGGAATTAGCTTCACCTGAATGTACAACCACAGCCAATAATCGATAGAGATTACGAGGAAACATAGGTCCAAATTTATTGCTTACACTTCCGTATGATTCACCCAAATTATTCATAGGTAGACTAGAAGAGAACAATGACATGGTAGAACCCCAAGGAGTACCAGCCTATAAAGAAAAAAATGAATGACATGAAAGAAATTACGTTTCATCCGTACCAAAATTTCCTGATACCCATCGCATGTATCTCTTATATTTCAATAAATATACATCGAAGTTAAAAAAAAATGCTTTATACATATATGATTATGCTGTTAGTGTAATATGCTTTGTAAGGGCAAGAACTTAATGGCGTAGCAGGTGCCGTTCATAAAAATCAGATCATATATAAGCTGTTACTTAAGCATGGCATATCCACTTAACATAATGTGCATAAACAACAACTTATCCGCAAAGCAGACATAATGGCTAAAAGAAATGAAAAGCAACTCCAAAAGACAAATCGATTTTTAGTAGACTATCTACTAATGCACGCAATCTTGCAATTTAGCCTAAGGAGATTAGAAAAGAAAATTTAAAATCACTTAAACGGCAAATGATCGCGTTATGTGTAGGAAGTCTTACACATAGACATCATTGCGCTAAAAATATTCGACGTGCTTAATAGACCTCGGGTGGCGAGTATAGACTTTCAAAAAAAAAAAAAAACGAGGTATTAGCTGTTACTGTTTCTCACCTGACTGTTTAAGTGCGGCTGTACAAAACTATAGGGCGCCATTGACAAGCTTTCAGGGAAATGTACATAATCTTGACGTTTGCACACTTGCCCAGTTGGCAACCAAATAGTGCGTGCAACATGTATGCAGAGACAAGCCGGTAATTTCGCAAATGTCAAGGACTTTGTGTGAATAGTTGTTTCATTGCATTTTTCGCATTTAACATCAGTGACGTCTTCCGAAGTTATGTAATCACTTAACAATTGACCCAAACTCAGACCGGTACGCTTTTGTGATGGCAAATTTAACGTAATGCTATCGAATTTATCATAACGTACGGTAGACTAAAAAATTTGGGAATTTAAAGAACTTTCAATAATTTTATAAAAATTGGTTCCTAAACCTTAAAGCCGCAGGCGTTACAAATAATTTGAGTGCCCATAGCGCCTTGAAAGGGATGTGGTACTTGCGTAGGCATTTGTTCAGACCATATCTGTAGATTAAATAAGAAGATAAAGCGCAACCGAAAAAGTAGTCTCATAAAGAACACCTACAGACACTTTGCCTGGACCACGACTTAAACGTTCCAGCGAACGGTAAGAATTGGAGACTCGCTTGTTAAGAACATCTTTTGATCGGCTAGGTCTGTCGATCTGTCCCCCCAGCATAGGTATGCTAAATAGATCAGCTTCCATAAAATCGGTAGGTTCAGCTTTCACCGACAAATGATCTCCTGCTAATTCCCTTTCAACGACAGATGCTGGCGAATCAGGCGTATGAGCTTCCGAACGTACTAAACGTGCAATTCCAGTGGCCTCATCGTAATCAGCATTAAGGAAATCAGTTAGCATGGCACTTGAAGGCCGATTAAGTAGTTCGCCATTACCTTCACTTTCAGGCAAAGCGTCTGATAATGAACCGACTTGCTTTGGGCGATGCGCTTCCTCTTCTAAGGACGATAGCATAATGTGAAATAATTCATGAGCGTCATGTTCTTCCTGAGGTATAACCCAACCGAGAGAATTTAAAGCACGCAAGACACCTCCGGGTGAGTATGGGTCGCCGCGTAAGGTTGCATGGGTGCCATTTATTACTTCCAAAGTGTTTAACAATGAGCTAATAAGGCTTTTGCGGTCCGGAGTGGCATTATTGTACAATTGTAGCCAAGCGATAAATTGTGGGCAAGCTGCTAAAGCTTGCAATAAAGTATTTAAAAAGCATGTTTGACCAAAGTTGTGTAGACCTGCTATCTGACCACGACGCTGACGTAAACGTGAAGAACCTTTAAAAAAAAATTAATTTTTTGATGTTTTTTTTATTAGTCAACCAAGCGGGGGGTGAAGATTCTCTTACCCGAAGGACCCCAGAAAACAAATGCTCCTACTACTGCTGCTACCGTAACACCAGCGGCCATTAGTATTTTATCACTTTCCATCACTTCGTATAAAAATCCTGTTTTTCACGAGTATTTCTAGTTAATTAAAGCGAATTATCCGCAATTTTTTACATTTTTGTTGCAATTTTAATATTTATGGAAAAATTAATGAAAATTATCGATACCGTAATAACAGCTGAGTATTTCAAGTCTTGTTTTAAATGGTGAATATACATGATTATGCATCTTCTTACTTTTTCTTACATATTAGTAATAATTGATAGCACCGTTTTCGATTTTGCTGTCATCTAAGAATCGTCAAAATGTTATTTTACTCATCTCAATATGTAAAATATTTGTACTTCTCTAGATATCTGGTGAATTTTTTTTTTTTTCAAATTTGTAATCAAAATTATTTGGAATTTTAGTTAAATTTTAAATTTTCGTCAAGGTTTCGCGGAATTTGTTAATTATTTAAATAAATATTGAATTTTTTTATAATACTCCAAAGAGAATTTTTTCTTCGAACTATTTTTGGAATTTGAAAAATTCTTTAACTTGAAAACCAAACAACAGAACATGACAAGTGTCACAATTGCAACTGTTCAGTCTTTCTGTCGCGTTTGTCTTACAGAGTTGCATCCGCGTCAAGATTAGACTAATCGTTTCTTAGACTATCGTATTCGCTATTGGCTTTAGGATTTGACTTTGAGAAATGCTTTAGTCAGCGATATTTACTCTCATTGTATTTGCCGTGGATGTCAGGAAAAAATGGAAGATTTTCTCGAATTTCAAAAATGTGTGCCCGCTCTAGAAAGCGAGTAAACGATGTATTAGAAAAAGGAAACACAAACAGCTCTTAAAACTCTTACATTCGATCCCATTTTGCGGACAAAAATTTTTGATGAAATTTACGACTCAGGAAGTTGGACAGACCTGGGCGAAGATGGTCTTAATATTGACATGGCGAATGTATTTAAAAAATAAATACTCAATTTAAATTTGAAATTATTTCATTATTTTTTTTAGTCCGAAGACATGAAAAAACATGAAGGAAAAAGTTAGATGCTCTTATAAAATTCATGATTCATTTGGGTATTTTCCGGATATTGAAAATGAAGAAGATCATGAATATAAAGCAAGCAAACCAAATAATCCTTATCGTAAACCTACAAGTATGGGCAGTCTTTCTATTTGTTCCGATGATAGTGAAAGTAAACCTCTTCACTACAAAATCAAAAATCTGTTCCTAATTTAGCTGACGCCTCATATGATAGTATATAATTAATATGATTAGTGTTTTGTTACATGCTAACTTTTTTTTTAAATATTGTTCTTTAATACAAGAGAACAAAATAGAAAACTTTGCCAGTTTTTTTTAAGAATAGCGAACATGAAGTTGCCGTCCATAGTGATAATGGTGTTAGAGATAATCACAATGGTTTCGGTGAAAATTTGATGGAACTGGGCAGAAACGTAAGTACTACAGAGGACTTGACAAATGCCATAACTGCAATAAGGTTTAATTAAAGATTATAAGGGACTTTTCTATTATCGACCAATGCCGATGTACAGTTGATATTTTCGCAAACTTTAACCAAATTTTATTGAATTATATTTAATTTAATTTAACAATAACATGCATCGAATTCGCATACTACTTGTTACGGTATGCACGCGATACTGTTCCCTAACTCTTGTCTACTCAATGGTAATACTGTTTAAGCGGACGTACACTTACTCGACAATTGTCGTTAATGTTCCGAAATGAAACTACATAATTCGTATCATTAATATTAGGAAACCAAATTGAACAAGTTGAACCAAATTGCAATCTTTTGTATGAAAATAATAAAAGAAAATATAATAACAAAATAGATTTATTTCATTCATTTGTTAAGAAACAACTTCTTTTTGAAATAAATTGTAGTGTGCATTTGTTAAGGCAAACCAAGTGAAAAAGATTATGAAGAAAAGTAGTGCACATGGGGCCGCTGGGACTAATGATAATAAAAAATAGAAAGTAAATAAAAAAAATTACAAATTAACAAATGTTCTATTTTATTATCAAATATTATAATTAACATACACTCATATACAGTTACTATGCCATTATAAAAAGATTATAAAAAGACTTGATCTCAAAATTTGCCAGATTGATCAAAATCAACTTGCACCAAATTTCCTATCGACATTGCGTATAATTTGTGATTATTGAAACACTTTAGATTTTGATTTTATTTATTTATTTATTTTTTTGGACTATCGATTTAAATTATTGCGAACATATTTATTGTAATTTGGCTCCAAATTCTAAGTTTTGAATTTCAATTTCCATTTTTGAGAATTTAGTGTGATGACGACAAAGGATGAACGGATGGGAAGTTCACTTCGATTCGGTTAACTATGACCGACACTTATTTCTCAGTGTTACTAATAATAAATGAAAGCTTTTATATACCTTTTTTCGATCGACTGAATGTAGATTTTTTTTTTACTAGTTTATATTTTCTCTATATTGAAAGAATTTGGCAACCCTGCCTACGATATACACAAATTTTCATTATTTACGATATAATCAATATGTGTTTTACGACATACACGAAAACTTATATTGTTTTTTCAATTTTATCTCACTATTTTATATCATTTTACAAAGTAAATAATGAATGCTTGCGCTGTGGCCACCCAAAGAAAAGATGTCGATGGTGACAATAGATGGCTGAGGTATAATTTTTTGATTGTATATTTCTTTCAATAGTTAATTAATTGTTGTCTCGTTGTATCTGCAGTATTCACCGTCGTTTTTTATTGGAATGCCAAGAAAAAGACCCAGATGTTATATTTCTGGGCGATTGCATCTTAGAAACATTACAAGATACCGAAACATGGCATAATTATTTCGCACCATTGCACTGCCTTAATTTTAGTATACGTGATGATCGAACCGAAAACGTGCTGTGGCGCATCGAAAATGGAGAATTAGACAACGTAAAGCCAAAAATTGTAGTTTTACATGTAGGAACCAATAATATAGAAAACAAAGCCGAAGATACGGCGAACGGTATTTTTGAAGTTGTTCAAAGAATACGTGAAAAACTTCCAGACACTTACATTGTATTACCTGTAAGTATAGAATGAATATAAAATAAATTAGAACTTTGATTTTTATATAAAAATTTTCTACCGTAGAGCTTACTACCTCGCGGTCATCAACCAAATGAATTACGTGATAAAAATGCTGAAATAAATAAATTGATTAAAGAGAAAGTCATTGGTCTAAATCGTGTACAAACGGTTAGCATCGATAAGGGGTTAATACAAGCGGACGGCACTATAAGTCATCATGATATGTTTGATTATAAAAATCTAACTAATACTGGAGCGAAAAAAATTTTTGAACCGATTCACGATTTATTATCGCAAATACTCAATGAAAATGAAAAAGAACGCGACCTCACCCCTTCCGAATAGACGGAAAAAAACGCATATGAATATACGTACTCGTACATGTAAGCACGTACACAATCCAGGCATCTATTTATTTACTACAAGCGTTTTGCATTTTCACTTGCATTATATTTTTATATATAAAAAATTATTGAAATCATCTTAAAACCGCTTTCAAATTATTTCTCGCAAATGCTTCAAATTTATTTCTACGTATTCCTACTATCTCGCCCATCCTATCGTCCCTCATCTTTTCTCTCGCACTCCCGTTCTTCGTGACTATTCTATTAGTTTTTTTTTTTCTCAGAGTTAAGTAAAAAGTTTTCATTTTGTTAGTTTACTTATTCAACATCATAGCTTTTAGCTTATTTTCTTCTAAAGTTAATTAAGGATAATCATTCCAATGTATACCAAAAAAAAAAAAAAATTAATTTTTAAGTTGCTTACAAGCAATTAGAGAAAAAAGATTGATCATCCTCCATCTTTACTATTTAAGAAACACTTTTTACTTTACATTGTATTAGCCTTTGAATCAGAGAAACCTGCGACACCTCATTACATGAGCAATCAAAGTAAAAGTCAATGAATTAAATAAAATCATTTTTTTTTCTATGAAGTACTGCAAATATTTGGAGTTTTGACTTATTTCATAAAATGGAACGAGTATACATGGTTACGATAGAATTTTTTCATAACTAATTATTGTTGATTTTATCCTTTTCTGTAGGATGTATTTTGAAAATAAAGAAAATATGTCACATCAAAGGTGTGTGTACGTAACATGCCACATAAGCGTTGTATTGTGTACTAATGTAACATTCCATCATATTTACACATTTTCGGAAGTTCATAACATCGATAGAAAGATTTACTTAAATTGAGAACTTAATCTAACAGGAATTAAGGAAAAGAATTTGAGACTAAGTCGGACTATTTCTATTTTTTTTTTTTTTTTATGATCATGTCCGATATCTTTGATGTCATCTAAACAGACGCGAGCATATTGTTTAAGAGCCCAAACCGCTTTTTCATCAAAGCATCTCACATTTCATATATCCATTATTAATTTTTAACAATTGATTGCGCAATGTAGTACCACCGTATGTAAATTTCTCATAAGTAGTTCGAAAATTTGACAAGTAAGCTTCCAAGGTCGAAGGTTTTTCATTTAGATCTCTAAGTTGGATTTTCAATGTAAATCTTCATTAAGTTAAAATTTGAAAAAAGCTTATAAATATATAGCTGATAATGTAAGTGAAGATATCATTTATACGAATGCATGTTTTTCGGAATTTGCACTTCATAAGAGTAAATTGTATACCTATGAAATATTGCACATAATTGTATAAAAATATAACTTGAAATGTCGTATATCGTGTCGTACATTAAGAGAACAAATATCATAAATATACCTAAGAATAAAATACGTCGTATAACCATTACTTCCTTATTTCAATATAGTGATGAATCTAAACTGAAACCTTTCTTTCACGCATTTTTATTTTATTTATTTATTTTCTTAAAGTAATATACACTTGCAGTACTGTATGACCATTGGTTGATAACGACTTTTCGTGAATTTTACTTCATTTCAATCTTTTCGTTTTTTTTATTTCTGACATCTTTTCAATCATTTTCATAATTTGTTAAAAAGTTTGAAGTGTGTTCAGGCAAGTTAGCAAATATTGAAAGATAGAATTTTTTTTGATTTATTCTTTAAATACTAAAATTTAAATTTCACAAAAAATGAGACTGAAATGCAAGTAAGTACAGGTAACCCTCCTACAACGCAGTCAATAGGTTCCTGAAAAATTCTGCGTTATAGGAAATCGCTTTGTAGGAGACTTAGATCCAGTGCAAAAAGCGGGGATACGTTCCTAATCGAAAAAAAAAAAATAGTTTTTATTTGAGATATTTTTCTATTTATTCATTTCATCATAACAACATAAATTAATTCATTTATTATCAATTCATTTATTTAAGCAGCGCAAAATAAAATAAAATCTGGAAAAACAAATAAAAACGCAATTTCAACTTTATTTAACATTAAATTGAATGAAAATTCAAATCACAAGCTTCTACAAATCTCCCTCCTCTACTTCACTTATTATAATTTGAGTGTGTTCCAAACGTTTCGCTTATATCTATCCTAATTCAAATTCCGAGCTTGATCCCCTATCAGACTGATCATTTTCAGCGATTACTGGTTTTAAAACAAAATCTTTTATTGAAGTCTATTTTCCCTTATTTCGTAAATCTATATAGATTTCCCGGTAGGCGGATAAATTATTATTTTTAAAATTTCTTTTGAACCTTTCTGCTCTATCCCTTAGAGGATCGTTTTCCAAAACATGTTCTTCCAATTCATTCGCCAGATTTAAAATTTTCTCCACACTTTTTCGTGAAAAGTTCTCAATTTTGGCATTGGAAAGATCGTCAAAGCTATCTTCAGTCAATAATGCTTCATTTGTTATTGCCACTAAATCTGTTTAATTTATTTCGTCTTTTTAAAAAAGAATGTGTGTGTGTTTGAAAAAAATTGCGTTGTAACTTTGCCGTCGATTAAATTCTAGCCATGCTATAAAGAGACGACAATACACATGCAGATAGTCGATTTTTCTTGTAAAATTAAAAAATGTAGTGTAAAAATCAAGGAGGCTAGATCTCACAATTTTTTAAATAAACATATAATGCAAAATTAAAGTTTTTTAGAATATTATTTAAAAAAATTCTTGAAACTCGCGTTGTAGGAGTACCGCGTTATAAGAAATTTTCCGCAATTTGCGAGCCGCGTTATAGAAGTACCGCGTTGTAGGAGAGTTGCCTGTATATAAAATAATAGTAACATATTCTGCGTTTGTCAGCATAACTTACAGATCATATAAAAGAACAAGCAACGTTTTTGTAACTGAAAGTTCAATTGCATCAGTAAATCTATTAAGCACCCAAGAATGTACTCGGCAACCTGATATTAAATGCAAGAAACGTGCTACCAGCAAAGGAACAACTCTCATACCGAATAAAAATTTTATCAGAGATGTGAAAATTCTTTTATCTACATTTTTGAAATACTTTACTTTTCATTTTGCATCTTGTATAGAAACTGACTGCTATACGATATAAAAATATCTGATTCAGTGATAAATATCTTGCTTGTCCCGAATTTAGACCATTTATCTTTAACTGATTAATATGCACGAAATACAATCTCGCGTTTATTGCCTGTCTTTCTATCAGTCGTCAATTATTCAATTTAAATGAGAGAACAACTTTTGAATTGGATTTAATGATGCACCGATTCCGTTTCTCATGGCATAGCAAGTATCCGCTTGCATCTAAAAATTTGTTTTATTGATTGTTATTCAAAGCAGCATTTCGCGTGAATTAAAGGGATCCCTACAGAGAAAAAAAAATGAAATAAAGCGGCCTACAAACACTACTACTATAATTAAAAAAATCAACCAAACCAACTTTCACTCAATTCATTCATGGGCATAAATTTAGATTAGTTCCCACGTTCTTTGATTTGTTGTGATTTAATTTATTCTTAAATTTTTGTTTTTAAAATACTTAATAAAACACATTAAAAATATGAATGTCTTTTCTTTTTTTTTTTTTTTAATTTACAAATAATATATTGGCAATTTTCAGTTTCTTTCTCTTTTCATTGTAATTTATATTAAAAATTTCCTAATTGTAAATTATAGGAATACAATTAAACAATGGGCATAACATCAACCGATGTAAAAAGTAAACCGAAATGATGAGCGAATACTGAGTTTTATAATTATAAATACGTACTGCAAAGTTGAGATAGTAAAATTTATATTAAAATATATTTTGATTTTTTTTTTTTTTTTTTTTTTCTTACAAAAAATTATACACAATTTTATAAACAATCTACATACATACATATACGTGTATGTCATTAAAAATTATATTATTTTCTCAGGCGTTAAAGTTTCGACGAAAATGAGAAATTTATCGGTAATTTTCAAAATATACGCACACGTATGGGTATTTATGATACGTTAATTTATATGTATAAATTTATAATGGAATACAATGTAATGTTTATATAAGAAAGAAAATAAAAACCCAGAATATATAGAAGTGTTACTAAAAATTTAAAATTTCATAAAATATAATCATTTCAACTATCGATTGGAAAAAGCAAGCTCTCATTCATTCGAATTCATTTTTGCACGTTTACTCTATTTTCTTTTTCAGTTTATTTTTTAGCAAGCCCGGCAGCAATGACAAACAAGCGCACATTGTTAATACACCCATTGAAGTCCAAGAGAATGCATCACTGGAACTGCTCATCTTTTGTAATGTTTTACCTGCTTGTATAGCAATTACGGAAGGCGGTGCAACACCAAAGAACGTACCCAAAGTAAAAGTGTACAGCGGTACACCAATAACAGGAGCAGCTAAATTAATAAACCAATTAGGCAGAATTGGTGTCATACGAAGGAATAGCATATAATTAAATAGGCTGTCACGATGTTTTTCCACATGTTTAGACCATTCGTTGATTTTTTTTGGCCAGAAATGTCTTATCAAACGTCTGCCAACCAAATTGGATAAACAATAGCATAATGTGGCACCCAAAGCCGAACAAGAACAGATAAGAAAAAGTGCTATAGGAAAACGATATAAAAAACCCATTAAAATGGAAAGAAATAGTGATCCTGGAATGGCAAATGTCTGTAAGCTGTAAAGGAAATAAAAAAAAACATTTCAAATAAACAAATCAAAGTTAAGGGAAACCAGGAATTATTTGAGTTTAAAATTTTTCTAATAAAAGTTTATAGCTTTTGAATCAATTTTACAACACTTTAACAGAAGTATGCATTTACAAATGTATGTTTTGTTATGTATGTTATTAAACATAATACTTTTAAAACCTATAACGTAAGAAAAACTAAACTTTTCCTTAAATTGTCTTAATAGATAGAGAAGTGACGTTGACTCGACTTTACTTATTTACAATATTGAAATCTAATTAATAGTGCTCACGAACACTTCAAGTCATTTCAAATTAATGATTACTCATCTGATTACTGATAGGAAAATTTTTAATATTTCCCGAGATTAGTTTGATTGCTTTCTAATCGTGCGTGCCATAATTCACGATCCATTTGTTTAAAGTTTTTCTAGCAAATTTTCATTATCTCAATGCCTTGTGTGCAAGTGTGTATCGATTCATATCTAAAAACTTTCTCATTTTTGCTGTCGATCTTGTCACAATTATATATTGACAGCTGAAAAATGGCAGTTCTCTTATTGAAGGACTCCAAGTTAAAAAGTAAGATATATCGAAAATTATGGTTTTACTATGGATCGATCTTCCGTTATCGATGCTTTCGAGTTTCACAAACGCAAATTGTGAGCATAGGAAGAGGCTTTGATTGATATAAAATCTTCAAAATGTATTATAAGCTTTATACGAAACTTACGAAATTCCAAACGTACTACGATGGTAAAAATAAGCAAAATATCGATGAAGCTGGCGAAATTTGTTCATGAACATTAAAGAGATCTAAATAGAAGGTCCTTTAGGAAGTAAAATAGAACAAACAAGATATTATGTTTGAATTGGAACGAAATTCTTTATGCTGATTTGACTTAATTTGTATCGCGTTTTTGATTTGCCTGAAAGAAACAAAATGTTATTTTAAAGATATAGTAAAAAATTCAATAAAAAGCCTGATGATAATCAAGCTTAAAAAAAAAACAGTTTTAAGCTTTCAAGTGCCCGATACTGTTATATAATGATGTTCGAAAAAATAAATTTTTCAACTATATAACATTTTTCCACGCCCACAATTATCATTTCACTTCGTTCTTGACTTTTCAAGCAATCATTTAGACTAAAAAAAATTTAATTTTCGGATAAATTTCGATCAGACCCTTAATTTAATATGGAGTGCTAAGATTTGGATAAATTATTTTTTTTTTATGGCGGTATACTAAACAATAATATCAATATCATGTATATAATATACATATATAGAAATGTTAAAGAAATA
The DNA here is from genome assembly GCA_000671755.1 of Glossina brevipalpis. NCBI lineage: Eukaryota > Metazoa > Arthropoda > Insecta > Diptera > Glossinidae > Glossina > Glossina brevipalpis. The sequence continues at coordinate 356,542 of KK351209.1, forward strand.
AAAAGAAAATAATTACTAGATCGGTTGGATATGTTTTGCGACGAATTTTAATTACCTTTCACTTCAGTGGAAAAACTCATTTCAGAGACTAAAAATAAAAGAAATTAACTCTTTTCTCGTCTTAAATTCTAAAATAAAAACATTTCAGCAACAGTTTTGATATTTGAAAAGTGTGTACATTATCTCAACGTAGACCCATAAACGTTCTCGATAAACTTTGTACCTTTGAAATTAATTCTATTTTCCTTAAGCAAATATTTGGTTCTTATTTTATACACGATTTTTGATTGAACATGGAGATTTTCTTCCTTTTTTCTTTATTAACAGGGAACATAAAACTAACTTTTACAATTCTTTAGCAAAGAATTAATTTAAAAGAAGTAAAAAAATTAAGCGTTTTTTTTACTAATTATGGCCGGACTTGAAAACCAGTCAAAGGCAAAACAATTGTGTTGCATTTAAAATTTTGAGATTTTTTTCGCATACAAACACACACACACACCTCCATACAAACACACACACACACCTCCATACGCACACACACACACACACAAGGTACACAAACTGCCACAAATTACTTGCCCTCTAAGGTTGCGTCAGATCGTGGCAACACTCTTCCCACAAAGGCCGCCTTATGTAGCTGCGGATTTCTTTGGCAGGGAACAAGAGCCACCCCCGGTCGTCAGTACGGGAGAAGTACTTGCGGCCAGCAAAGGGATCGGCAACAGAAAGGTCCCTGGTCCGGACGGAATTCCCAATATCGCCCTAAAAGCAGCGATCAAAAGAAGACCGGAAATATTTGCCCAGCTCCTACAATGCTTCAGAGAGGGAGTTTTCCCAGGCAAATGGAAGACACAGAGGCTGGTCCTGATCCCGAAACACAACAAGCCAACGGAGGACCTATCATCATATAGGCCTATTTGCCTTCTGGATACGATGGGCAAAATCCTTGAAACCGTAATATACGAGCGTCTTTTGTTAGTGGCAGAGGAAAGGGGTGCCCTATTCGAAATCCAGTACGGATTCAGAAGAGCGCGGTCGCCAGTAGATGCCATCAAACAGGTAGTGAGGCTGGCACCTGGCGCCATAGCCGGGGATCGATGGAAGGGTGGCGCCAAGAAATATTGTGCCATCGTCACACTTGACGTCAAAAACGCGTTCAACTCGGCGGATTGGGGGGCTATCCGCCGGGCCCTTATACGAGCACAGGTTCCAAGATATATACTGGACATCATTACGAGCTACCTGTCGAACCGTACGCTAGTATATGAAAGCGACAACGGTACGGAAACGCGCAAAATATCAGCAGGCGTTCCGCAAGGGTCAGTACTTGGTCCACTCCTGCGGAACATCATGTATAACGATGTCCTGAAGCTGCAGCTGCCGACAAGCACAACAAGTATTGGATTTGCCGACGACGTAGCGATCGTGGTAGTCGCAAAACAAATTGCGGACATAGAAGCGAGAGCTACCGAGGCAATCACGCGCACCAAAGCGTGGCTAAGCAGCGTAGGCCTAAAGTTGGCCGAACACAAAACCGAAGCTGTACTTGTAAGTAGCCGGAAAAAGCCAGAGACGTGCAAGATAAGAGTCGGGGATCATATAGTGCAATCAGTTCCCACGCTCAAATATCTAGGAGTCATAATTGACCACCGCCTCAACTTCAGATGTCATATTGATTACGTGACGAAGAAAGCGGCAGGCATCCAGGCCGCACTGGCAAGGATTATGCCAAATGTGGGTGGGCTAAAAACGACTAAGAGGAAAGTCGTAGCCACGATGGTGACTTCGGTCATTATGTACGCGAGCCCAGTTTGGGCGGATGCACTGACCGTAAAGGCTGTACACCGAAAACTGGCGGCAATATATCGCCTTAGCGCCCTAAAACAGATATGAGCGTTTCGCACTGTGTCGGAAGAAGCAGCGTTAGTGCTAGCAGGCACTTTGCCCGTCGACATTCTTGCTGACGAGATGAGCCGTATCAACGAACGGCGCCGCAGCAGCGAGCTGTCCCCACGTTTTATAAGAAACGAAGAACGGGCGGCCTCGATGAGACGGTGGCAGTCGCGGTGGGAAAGAACGACCAAAGGAAGATGGACGTTCGTTCTTATCCCTAACATCATGCGATGGATCGAGAGACGCCACGGTGAGATAAACCACTACCTCACACAGTTCCTGACCGGCCATGGCTGCTATCGCAAGTATCTGCACAGATTCGGGCACGACAACTCGCCTAACTGCCCGACTTGCCCCGATACGGAAGAAGATGCAGAGCACGTAATGTTTTACTGCTGCAGATTTCGGAACGGGCGGCCTCAAGTGCCACCGAACGAGATAATGAATGTGGTGATCGGTAGTGTAGCAGCTTGGAGCACACTAGACGCGTTCGCTAGCAGTACTCTCGCCGAGTTGCGGCAGCTGGAGAGACAACGGGCGGAGAGCAGAGGTAGTGGAGACCAATAAGGGACTCCACTAAGGTCCCGCCAAACGATGCGCACTAAATGCAACCATCCTCCGCGAAGTAATACCTAACGGTGGTCCCGCGGGGGAGAGTGGTAGAAGAAGTGTGTGTGGGGGGTAGGTTTAGTACATATGCGCCATGGATGGCGAATCGTGCATGCTACTGGTACGGGCCGGTAGTAT
>KK351209.1:359269-398091 GCA_000671755.1 Glossina brevipalpis
AGAGAGAGAGAGAGAGAGAGAGAGAGAGAGAGAGAGAGAGAGAGAGAGAGAGAGAGAGATACGAAAATTCATTCATCAACCAAATTTTTAACGTGGGCATTGCATATGAAATGATGAATCTAACAAACTATCATTCTACGGGTAAGGACTTAACTTAATTCGGTCAAGGCGTGAAAGTATCATTGGTAACACTATACGAAACGTACATACAAATATATAGGATACATGGGCAAAGTATGACATGACAACAATCCAATTTATAATACATCAAATATCTATTTATAGCTAACAAAATTATAACGGTAGCCAGTAGAATTCTATATGAAATGAAATAAGTGTAACTGTACAAATGGCTTAGATATCTTATCGATAATGCTACTAAGAGTGAGTATAAATACTCGTAAACTTAAGCACGTTTGTATAACAGACATGCTTACATAAATTTAACTGCAAAAAATTCAAGGTTATTATTAATAATAGATAAACTAAAGGTAAATGACTGCGCAGAAAGAAAAAAAAAGAAGAGGCACGTGATTCGTGAATAAAATAAAAAAAAAATCAGACAACTTTTCTAAACTACTAAACGCTGAAAGACATACAAAACTTATCAGTTTTAAATTAAAAGTAAAATATAAAGCAAATATTAAATCTAAATGCAATTCATTGTTACATAGTCAACCTGTAGTTTTTGTTTTTGTTTTTTTTTTGTTAGAAAAAGGATACAATATGTAAGCGACCACCACGCCAAACATCACTTCAAAGTAGTACATATCCTTATAACGATCCAATACTTTGGCCAACATTTTGGCATCTTGTATATCACGTGGTATTTTCATGTGCTGTTTTTCCGATCTACACGAAGAGAAAAAGAGAAAGAGAGAGAGAAAAGTGCCTTTTAAATGAGAAAATCATGAGATGACGATGTATCTAAAAAGCAGGCATACATATATTATTATAAAAAGCAGGAAACTAAATAACACGGCACATATTTTATACACACAAGCGATGTACACGTACAATTGGTCTATAAATTAATTTCATATACATGTACATACATACTCTGATTACTTGTGTGTACTGTTTTTGTCTGCCGTTGTCGTATCATTTCGTTTTCAAATTAAACTGAAAAATTTTTGCCAAAAGTAAAAAAACACAGAGAATAACAACAACCATAAAACGCATATTAGCAAAGGTTGTTGAGAAATGAGGTGATACGTTACGACGTTGCCGTAAACAGAAACACACCCATTTAGTTGAAATTTCATAATCATTTATTATACGTTAAAATGTCAACTATTTTCTCATCCCCTTCTCCATTCTTTACGATTAGTAAATAAATAAATAATTTAATCAAATTTTTATTGTAAACTTAACAACAACAACCATTGCTTACTTAGCTTGAGAATGACTCCAACTTAAGTATATTAAAAAAAAAATTCATTTTGTATTATTCAATTTCGTTGTGCGGTTGATTGGGTTGTTCTTTGAAATAATTTAATTACAAGCACACCACTAAAGAATTTTGTTCGCCACCGTAATCGTACGATTTTCATATTTGCTTAATTAAAAAGCCAACCATGTAAAGAAATGCATGAATTACGAAATAAACTGCGGAAAAATGCGGAACGTAAACGTGCTATATATGACAAAAGCATAAATATCTTCTACATTGAACTTGGAAAATTTCTTTTCTTTATTTGACGACACATTAACAAAGATGACGAGAATTTTATGTCAAATATTTATTAGATGAAATTAATGTATTTAGTTAAACACATCTGTTGGTTAGCTATTAGACCAAACGTAAGGTCATGTAAGCGTAACTGAAATATGAAATTTCCTTTACAGTCTGGAATACGCATTAACAATCTCATCTTCAAGTTTTAGTTCAGAGATAATCAGAGCTTACACATCTCGAGGATTTAATATTTTGATTTTAGACAGAAAGTGTTAAGTCTGTAGAAGATCAAAGTTCTTAATATTTTTTTTGTTCAATCAATTCATTCTTATTAACATAAGCATTTAAGAGATAAACTAGCGATAATTTTTACTTTACGCGGCCAATAATAAACCTGCGTAATAAATTATTTGATTAAATTTTATCAGTCCAATTTGACAATATGTCTGCCTAATACATACACGATTAAAACATGTAGAAAAATTACACATACGCCTTGATGGGAATATCAGACTGTCAACACCATCAAGTAGTTTTCTTAATTCCCGGTATATTAGTAAACACTACACGTCATGAATTTTTCATATATATATATATATATATATATGTTAACGTTGCGTTGTCTTTTTACAGGCAAACTAAATTTACTATTATTTATGGAGTAAATTTAAGCATGTGTACGTCTTCTCCTTCAAAGCATGTAACTTGAAGAACCACAACAATAAAATAAGAAACAGATAGACACACGTAGCTAAGTAGTACCTGCACATCACATTAAACAAAAATCTATATCTATATACTATTTTGTGATATATAATTCAGGATGTTACAAATGTTAGTATACTGAAGATAGATATTCTGTACTTTAAAAAATTCTACAGATTTCAACAAGTTTTCATTATTAATTTACAATCTATAGCAGATATCGATCGATAAAATTTGCAATAAATGCTTAAGAGGACTATCACAAAATATTTTTTCGATCGGGCTATCGATACGTTCACGGAAAACCTGGTGAATATTATATAGGAAGAATGTTTTAAAGGAAGATATGCTTGTTTCATTATTGTAATTCAATATAATATCGAGAGAGAGACGCATCAGAGTCATAATGAAATATAATATTCTTGATCAGCGCAGGATTCTTATGTTATTTGACATTGATACTCTTACTGTCATACAAATTAACAATGTAAACACAATATGTTTTTAGTTTGGTGCCATAGTTAGTCAGTTATAAAACTATATATATACTTTAGGTATATGCATGGTTGATGGAAAAAATTTGGATATATATATATATATATATATATATATATATCTTCAAAAAAATATATATATCTTCAAAAAAAATATACATCAAAACCAAAGAATTTTTTTGTGTATATATGTATATACATGTATATATATATCCATATAACAGAAATTTCATCTAAACTACTAACTTCGACACAAAAAAATTCTTTGGTTTTGATGTATATTTTTTTTTTTGAAGAGTTGAAATACGCGATTTGCGTCTCGACGCGGTGGTAAAAGATAAACGTATCTCTTTTTTTGTTTTTTCTAAAAAAAATTGTATCAACGTAATTTATATGGTACAAATTTAACATGTGCTTTGTTCGCATATACATATATATGAAATTATCAGGTAAATACATAAGAATGTGTGCAAACATTTCTACTCACTCATTTAATTCGGGACATATCATGTAAACATAGCACATGGCCGCTAACGATGTAACAAAAATGGCAGCTAAAATGACTAGAGATTTTTTAGTTGCCGAGCGTTCAGCAGCAGACATTGGTCGCTTTTGATGATGATGTTTTACTAATGGTCTGAGTTCAGCATCTAAGTGCTGCTCTTCTTGTTTTTTTAGGGTTGTTGATTTTGACATAATTGTGGCGATACCAGATTTTGATTTTAACGATGATGGTGAATTATAATTCAGTTTATGACCTTTCGCTGTAGATAGATCTATAAATGTTGAAAGAATTCACATATAAATCTCTTAGTAAAAATTATAGAATTGGCTCACCTACCTAATCCAGCAGACTCCGCTAGTAATGATGTATTCTCAAATTCCATAACAGTAGACTTCATTTAAAGAAATTTAGGTTCTTTGTAAGAAAAAAAAAATATAGATTTTCCCTCAATACTGAATAATTTTATTTTTTTTCATCAGATTTTTTATACTAAAATTTTTAAATTATAGATGTATTTGTTTTACTTTTTCGCTTTAAAAGGGAACAAATTAATCAATAAAGACAATTAGAAGTTGTAGTTGTTTTCCTTTGTTTCAATTTTTTTGTTTTTTTTTGTTTTTTTTTTTTTTTTCAAACCGTCAACCTTTTGACGTATTATTCCAAGCTATGCATATTTACTAATAGCGCTTGAAAAACAACTGTTATTACTCTGCAATATTGTTCTTAATTGATGTAATTGTTCTTTATTTTTTCTAAGATTTAATTTTTATCAAACAAAATGAAAAACCGTATTCCGTAAATTGCTTAATCACAAGAAAATAATCCAACCATTAGCAAATGAAAAAAGCAACTGACGTTTATGACGTGAAGCAATAGTAACAAATAAAAATGCCATATGTTTTAAGATGAAATAAAAAAAAAACTATTCAAATAACAGAGTAGCCCAAGTGAATTTTCTTACGGAAAGCAAAAGGAAAGTACGAACAACAAGAGCAGTACTTTTTAGGTTAATTACGTTTTTAATGGAATGCAAAACAAATTTCTTTTTTTTTTTCATAATTTTACTAAAATTTTATTTATGTATAGAAGTTATTATATATAAATATATATTTATATAGATACACTCGCACGCATTAACTAAGCATATGAATAAAAATCCCTTATTAGAACTGTTAAACACACAGTTATGTCGTGTACCGGGTGATTCATAAATGGTTAAAAATAAGTAAAAAGAAAACTCGCAAAATAAACCAGTTTTTAAAAATTTAGAAACAAAATTAGAGAAAAGAAAATCTTAAATGAAAAAGATTGAGAATTTAAGAAACATAAGACCAAATTGTAGTGATGACACAAAACACACGCACACATACAAACACACACATTCCACGCCCACTAACAGCAATAAAAATCCCTCTTTTTTTTTTTTCTTTTCGCTCTTTGTAGCATATCTTTTAGTTTAACGTCATTTCTACTCCATACGTTCAGCTATCACAATATGAACTTGAGGACATTGGGCGGGATTTTGTTCGGTTACTGCGAGTTGAGCTAAACGTTGATTAAGTTCCTCGTGTGAATTAAAAGAACCAGGCGGCACCAAACATAAATTGTCACCAAAGTATTCTCCATGTGGAGCACATAACCGCCAGACTACTGGCTCATTACTGCATATATCAGCGACTACCTCACATGTTTCGCCAGGCCTTACAGTTGGCACTTCAATTCTGCGCATCTGACTGGTTGACATTAAATAGCAACCATTTGGCCAGGTTTCCGAACCCGTATTCTGTAAACGCCATACCATTTGCTGGTTATTTGGTTGGGATTGGTGTACAATTTTCATCGATGGTAACGTTTGGCCGTTACAGAAATCCAAATAACAGCCTACTGCAGTTTGTAAATTCCTGAAAGCAATGGAAAACAAGTCAGCACTTCATGTTACTAAGTTATATACTTTACCAATTGCTCATCTCAAGGAAGAATCGCGCAGCATCTTTGTTCATTTGGTTATTCATTAAACTATGGAATTGTTCAATTAAATCCTCATGATCCCGTGTGCCCAAACAGCTAAACTGGTGTAATAATATAGAGTCTAAATCGATATCCGAAGCAGCACGTGCCTTATCATAATTTTGGGCAGGTGCCGGCAGTTGTATAGGTCCTTCAAGAGAACTATTTGTACCGGCCGTAGTTTGATTATCATAAGCAACCATTGTATCACATTGCATTTGTTGACCTTGCGTTGTTATATGCTGCGATGATAGAGGCGATTGTTGTTGTGATTGCTGTTGTTGTTGTTGTTGTTGCTGCTGCTGTAATTGATTCGATTGTTGGGGATCATAACAATTATCGCTAATGTCCATATTTTTCGCGTTTTTTTTATTGGATGATTTCCCCTATTTATGAAGCAGTCACAAAAAATATCAAGAAAACTTTCTATAATTGGTTACTATCCCACCACTTTTGACCTCTTTGCTTGTCACTGTAAGATCATGCTGTATTTCATTTCATTTCTTTCTTTGTTTTCATTTTCCTATCCATATACTTACCAAAAACGCAGCAAACAAATGTATTAACGGTCTTCTTGCTCTTTTCCTTCAATATATTTAACGAATGCTCTTCCAAAAATTTTGGATGGTTTTTCTTCCGCAACTAAAATGATTAAGTTTATGTGATTTTGTTCAATATTCTCATCGAATATATCCTCAAAGACACACAAGGTTTGCAGTTGATAAACAACGTAAATGCAATTTGATGAACTCTAACAGTGCTACCAGAAATTTTTATTTTGCGAAAATAAATCTGAAAACCATCAGTTGTAAGGACAAATAAAACAGTTAGTAAGACTGATTGTATGAAAACTTTTTTTTTTTCTTCTACAAATTTGAATTTACTCCCGTGTTCGGAGTTTTTTTGATGTTCATGTTTTTTTCACAATCAATATTTGATATGAAAAGCAATCGACACTTGAAAAAAAGAAAAAAAACATTAATAAGACAGTACGAAACAATCAATGAATTTTTTAATTGGATTGTTTATTAAGTTTGGGAAACCTTTATATTAATATAAGTGCATAAAAAGTTATCATTGTAAATATAATTCTAGTTTCAAACAACCCTTCTTCTACGAGTTTAATGAGATAAGCTTCTCCTCTCTGCGTCTATTAAGCCGTAAGAGTTTATTGAAAGATGTCTACTTCTTGGCTAATTAAAAATATCTTTATCAGAGAAGGAGATTGGATACCTTTTTTGCAATTGCTAACGTGAAGCATTTCAAAATAATTGTCCTCCTTTAACATATATCTGATTTTACAATGATGTAACATTACATTACTGTTTAAATAAATAAACTACAGATATTGATTAGAAAAATCAAATCGATCTCCTCTTGGTCGCTATAGACGAGACATTTCTTGATGATGAAAACCGATGGCTGTAAACACAATTAGAGCGCGCTTTTTTTGCAGACGCAAGAATTAACATTAAACAAATAGAAAGCGATGTAAAGGAACTGCAAACACAATGAATACGCGGCTTCATTGTGTTCTTTACGCGTTGCTTTCCATATGTTTGAATTTATGAGAACTTAAGTGCGGCTTCATTGTGTTTACAGCCATAAAGTTAAACATATAGAAAACTATTTACGCACAATGAGGGCTAGACACAACGAAGCATCCCGAAAAACCGCTAAAATTCTTATAAGGCTATGTGGGAATTATCAAATCATATAGTTTTTTTATGCACACCAACAAATAAAACAAAAAGAAAAAATATAGAACAAGAATAAAAACGATTTATTTCATATTTAAAACTACTTAAGCAATTTTATAAATTATTTTAACTGCTTTTTATATTATATTAAATAGAATTTTTGATTTTGCGCAAACAATGAAGATGATTTTTTAATCAAATTAAAAATTATTTTTCAAATTGGTTTTTTTAGGATGCTTCATGTTAAAGAGTATTTTCTAAATTATAGAACAGTTAATAAAACGAAATAATGATAGCGAAACAATTTTTAAGTAGATCATGAAGATTAGCAAAAAAAAAAAAATGTTTATCGTTTCTTTCCATGATAGTCGATAATATTGATTGCTAGAGTTCCTCCTACTTTACCTCAAGAACTTATTTCTTTAGAGTCTAAATAAATTACAATAATAATAATAATGTTTTTCATATATTAGCTGTTTATATTTATGTTAATTTCTTTATTTTGAGTTTGAAAGTACACAATGAAACCGCATTTACATTCCCACGAAGTTAAGCATATGGAAAATCATGTAAACCAATGAAGCTGCACTGCCCGGTGTATTATATAAATAATAAAATTCTATACAATACAATATAATATAAAGAAGAGCCGATAGCCTATGATGCTATGACGCTCAATTAATTTCTCTAGTCTAAGAATGGATTTCATTAGTCTAGAAAATATAATAATAATAATAATAATAAAGAAGAGTTAAAACAGTATAATATGAAATATGAAATTAAATAAGTAACTTTTAAATTTGAAATAAAGCGTTTTTATTTTTCTTTAACATTTTTTCTGCTTGATGTATCTATCCATCAGCTCTGACAAGATAAGAGCGACTTCGTTATATAGAACCCCTTAGGTCCATTGACTATATATGCAAAAAGGAAAGATATTTAAATAAAAATACAAACTGAATACTCCCGTTTAATAAATTGATTGTAATGGAATTAAACTTTTAAAAAAAAAATGCATCTTATAAATAAATCTTATAAAAATGATAGTGGAAAATGAAATTGAAAACAAAAATGATTGGAATTAATTATTTATTGATTAATTTATTTAAACAAACTGATGAGTTAATTATTTAAATATCTTAAAATCATATTTAAAGCGAAAGATTCACTCTTTTTGAATTAAATTGATTAAGTAATTAAATGAAAGGGAAAAAACATTTTTTTTTTATCAAATATTGCTTCTGGATTTATTTAAACAAATCTTGCTCCTCCTGAACGGAAGTAATATTTTTCTTGCTCCCCCCATGAACCAAGTGAATTAATTATTCATTGTTTATATTCAATTATTTACATCAATTTAAAGTTGATAACAAAATATACATTGAAATTAATAACAAAATTGATAAAAATTAATTTTCCGTTCGATTTAACAACAAGTTATATGGGCGATTAGGAGAAAAGGAAATAAATAAAATGATTTCATAGTAAATATCTACATTTTAGAATTATCGTTTACAATTTTGTGCGGTCGAAAATGTATGAATATGTTAGCACTGATAGTAAAAATCGTCGATAAATTTCAATTAAAACCTTTTAATTAGATTATCGGTTTATTCATATAAGATGTAAAATAACGCATCTCCCTTTCTTTACACAATCGTATCAGACGAGGAATTTTCTATTAAAGTGACATAGGATAGTGAAAAACAGGCAAATTGAAGATAAATAAGTAATGCCCTCATTCATGGCACTAATTGAGCGAGAAGATTGAAATGTTTTTTCCTCAAATGAAGTTTGCCTTCAAATATTTTTGAAGTATCTGTGAAAAAAATACTTCTTATTATCTTAAATAATCAACTCCAAGATTGATAAAGATGGTCAGTTTAACGATCATATGCGCTAGTGATTCATTTAATAGTTTAGATAAAAACAGATACAACTTATCTAAAGAATTTCAGTAGCCAAGACTTCAATGAATCTGTAACATGAATTTAATTTTACCAAGAACTCTTGTATCTATATGAAAATGAAAAAGTTAAGGAAACTTTCAAGTGTTTGGGTAAAGGACGCAAGTAACTGAGTTCAATCAAATTCAATGCATTTTCCAAATAAATTTTGACTGAAATGGACAATATGGATATATATATCTAATGTCTTATTACCTGTCCAACAAACTTCGTTTTTCTCTGTTAATTTTATAATTTCGTCCTTTCAACAGGGATTTGCTAAAAAATCCATTTTCAAAACTAATTTCACATTCTTAACATTCTCGAATGGCAAACGAATTATTTACAAGGATTTCACTAAAGTATTAACATCTATTTCCGCGTTTTTGCAAGAGAAATTTTTTGATGATTCCATATTTTTGACGACTTATTTTAACTATTTTTTATATTGTAGCTCGGTCTTCAAACTAAAATAATTGAAACAATTTCTAGCTTTAAGTCGAAAATAAATCATAGATATAAAGTTTTTCCTAACTGTCTGCAATGTTTTATGCGATTTTTTGATCGATGTTTGTTATTTCGTCATTATCTTTAATCTCAATGTCATGTTCCACACGTTCTCGCGGTCATTAATTGTGTAAATCAGTGAATCACCATTAGGAAATAAAACTTTATATAGAGTAAAGGAAATTGCTTTTATACTACTCTCTGTTGGAATCAATTCAATAATTTACTTCAGGTTATCCGTTTTACTTGTAGGATGGGAGAAATATTTACCATTCAATAAAAAGAAAAAATATTTACTTTCTCCACATTTGTTCTATTTTGCGATCTAATTTTTATTACCCCACTCCTTTCAAGCATTCTTATTAAAAGTTTTTCCAATAACTATTATTATACATATATATATATATATATATATATATATTTATATCATCTTGCACTACGTTGATTTCCAATCACTGCCCAAATCCTTGCTTACTTAACATATTTTAATATTCACTAAACCTTTAATAAGAGCTATTGTGAAAAATATGTGTCTATTCCACATATTTTCCAAATATGTCAACTTCAAAGCGAGATTGAACCATCTGTTAATGATATTGACAATTTTAGCGATATAAAGCGACTTTTAAATGTAAATTTGATATTAAAAAAAAGAAAAACTTAATTTTCCGGTTAACACTTTAATATACAAAAATAATAAAGAGCATTTTTTACATTTTCATGATGAAGAGTTTTATTATTAAAATTTAAGGTTTATTATTTTGAAATATTGGTCGAAATTTAATTTTAGCATAATATATTTCTATATATATAGAAAATTATTAACATTCAGTAAATTTTTCATTTTTTATAAACAAAAATTCTAATCCGTCGCTCAGTATAGTTTCGATGTGCGCGTTTCTCGACAAATACGATATCAAGTCCATCGCCCAATCCATTTTTCATGTGTATGTACATTTTCGTGGAGGTTTTGCATTTTTGTTTATATCGTAGATCGTTCAGAGGACAAAAAAATGTGGGCAAAACTTTGATCAATAGATTTTTCATGTGTGCCTTACCTGTTTTATTACTTTACTGTTGACAAAAGAATCAAAAAAAATACACGCAGTTGTACATCGAGTCATTCATTCTCGTTTTGATTGTTTGTTCATTTCTTTTACTTTTTTTACTTTTTAAATTTTCGATATTTTTCTGGAATCGATTGTCAACTAAACATATGAAATTTAATTCTTCAAGTGAGAAATGTGTATGTGTGTGTGTAAAAGCGAACGATTTTGGTTGCAAACCGAAGAGGATTTTACACATTAACCAAGCAAAAGCGAAATAATGGAATGGAACAACTATATACGTAACATACAATAATTAAAATTTTTATAAAATTTTGAATTTAGTGCAAAATATATTATGGACAGCCGATGAAATTATATAGGTGTTTAACAGTTGTTGTTTCTTTGCTAAGGCGTAAGCGGAAGTTTTTCTTTTTGTCTAAAACAGAGTTGTTATAAGTACATTTAAAAAAGAGGAAACAAGAGAAACATTTAAAATAATTTGTAGTATTTTCCGCGTTAAGAAAGTTGCTGGACAGACATTGAAATAAATACTATCAAAGAGAAGACGATGTTTTCTAACCGTAATGTTGTTGATATTAGTACGATGGCTGGTACGAATAAAACACAGCACGCAAAGAAAAGAGGAGTCGGAAATCAATTTCGTATGTATCTTAAGCCTGGTTTTTTGAAAACTGGAAAAAAATAAATTATTTTTACTTTTTTTTTTTGTTAATCTCTTATATATTATATAATACTTATATTTAAATTTAACAAATACTTATAATTAAATTTACGAAACTAAATTAATTTTCTGTAATTCTTTTATTTGCGAACAAATAGAAAATATTTTATGATTTTTATAAAAATTTTTAATAAAAATTGTTTGAAGCACATGATTTAAATGTTCTTAATTTCAAATTCATTTTTATAGATTTCGTATATTTTGGAACAAAACATTGTTTGTTTACACTTATAATTTCATGTCGTACTTTATTCCGGTCTCTTTGTGAATGATGTCTTTCATTGACTTCAGGAGTTATTGTGAACAGTTGATAAGCAGTGCCGCCAATCTCAATAGTTTTGACAAGTATAGTACCAAAAGAATTCAAAATTGACTTCTTTTACTCTTAACCTTAACGATCACTTAAGCCACAATTTTATTGTTTTCCAGGAATTTCAGAGAATCAATTAATGTGTAATATGAGCAAACAAGAAGAAATGCGATTTTTTGTTAAAGAAGCTAAAAAACTTCGTGGAGTAAGTACAGCGACAAGTGTAACCCATTCAACAAGTGCTGATAGCAACTATCATCATCAATTCTGGGATTATCCTAAACTTACAAATATTATTAGTCAGCTACAACATGAATTCCGTCATTATAAGTATACGCTATACAGGTGCGCTGCTAAATTTGTGACTCTACAGAAAGTGTTTTTTAGTAAGTTTTGCAAAATTCTCTAAAATATGCATGCCTTTATAATTATTCATTACGTTTGTGTAGCTAATAACGTGCCTTATAAACTCATATTGGCTGTAATGGAGAGGCATGGTATACTTGAGTGTGATGTTAATTTAATGGTGCCACCATTTCAATTGACTTCATTAATTCATGATATATATTATGCCTGTGAGAAATTGGGCCACTTCAGTGACATATTAGACTATAGCTTGGAATCAGCCACAACTTTATTAGCTAATTTTTTCTGGAATATCTACGATCCGTACGAATTTTACGCATAAGTTGTGATGCAGAATAATTTTTTAATTAAGAAAATTTTAATTGTAGGCATCGTCGCCATTCAATTTCACTAATAGAAATCAAAATGACTTTTCTATTACTTTGCAAATTATATCCCAATGATAACTACATACTTGAAACATATAAAGCAGTTAGTTCAAGGAAGACTAAATGTGTTTCGAAATTAAATTTTGAATATATGCTTAATACCTTGGTGAAATTATGGACATATATTGGCGAAGGAACAGGCTATGGGACTCATAATATATCAATTGTCATGGAACAATGCTTCGCAAGAGTATATATAACCTATTGAATGATTGAGTGACTTTTTGATTTTGATATAATATCTCCTTAGTGTCACAATGTGTCAGGCTTAACGGACTATGATTTCCATTATTTATGGACCACAAAACAAACAAGATTTCTAATCTATGCTAATTTAATAGCTCTTATTAAACGTATTGAAGATACTGAAAAATTAATACATTATAATACGTGTGCTTCATGCCACTGTGTGACCATTGTTGGCATACGTTTTAAATGTCAATCTTGCAGCGATATATCTTTATGTTTGAAATGTTTTGCAACTGGCTATCAGAGTAATAAACATAATGTAAGTCATCGTATGTGTGAAATGTTTTCAGAGGTAATAAATTGTACTATCGAAAATATGTGTAAATATAATTGTATACTTTTATTTGAGTTTCCAGGATTTACCTCCCAAGAAATTATCTCATTACTTGTCTAAATTATGTACCATTTTGTGTTTTGCAAAAACAAATGAGGAGAGTCGTGGTTTTTGTGACACCAATGAGTCGATTACTTGCAATAATACCGAATTGATTACCATCAAGGCAAATGGTTCTTCTAGTGCTTCCACATTAAATATAGATGCTATTAATTCCACAAATGCTTTAAAATCCGTAAATAATAAAACCCAATTTGAATTAGCCAAAGGCAAGAACGAAACGGTAAATGGTAAGTTTTACGTTGTTTTCATTAGAAATGTTATTATTATTACTATGGTAATTATTAATCTTCAGCTTCTTTAACTCTCGCTACGACCACATCGAATGCCTTAAATGTATCTGAAAGACTTCAAATTATCATTGATAAATTGCTTTTACAAAATAGGTAAGCAACAGATATGAATAAATAGAATCGTCTAATTCTAGTTATTGTCCCAGTAGTGTTGTCTGATTCATATGTTGTAAAAGGATGATGCAAATGCAATGAGAATATAATAATTACTTAAAAAGTCATATTATTCAAAGGTGAATATAAGTCACCATTTATATCTCTTCTTCTTGGGTGATTTTTTGCTGAGTTTTCACCTAAAAGTATTGCTTTATCATAATGGAAACAAAATCATATTGCTTTGAACTAAGGCTCTCCTGCCCTGAAGGTGATCTTTTAAGTAACTTAAAGGTATTTTAAAGTTGATTAGAACTCTTTGTGATCGCGCATATCGAAGACGACCAGATATATAGATAAACCTTCGTATATAGAAATCAAATGTTTATAGGCTTTATGACTGACAATAACTTTATGGAGTGTTTTTCTATCTATTTAAAATCAACACTTCATTACCTCCTTTTGATATTGACATATGTTTTTTTTTTACGAAACCAAAAAGCAACTACAAAATATTTCAGGCAAAATTGAATACTAGAAATGTTTGTGTGCAGAATTAGATGTCATTGATAGTCATATTTAAAGTCTTTTTCTTCGTAACAGCTTTCCATAATATTTTTATAATTATGATTGATTGAATGCAGTCTTTTACAAAGAAAAATTTTATTTAGATATCTTATAATTTTCCCTGGAAATTTTACGTTAAGCATCAAAAAATTCATCAAAAAAAAAAAAATAATAATTAGAAGTAAACATAAATTCCCCTTTTAACGTGCCTCTATTAAGCTAACATAATGATTTTCCAGTTAAATAAATAATTCATTGCTATTTGCAGTAAACTTGAGCAACAGTTAAACTGTATACAAACTTCTACACCTGAAGAAATATCGAAATTTTTAAGTGCTCACCAAAAATTTTTAATGGAGATTATCAATGAAATGCGCAGTTTTTCGGTAAATTTGAAATATAAAAATAATTTCTCAAAACAATGATAATTAGTATTGTATTATTGTCCAATATATATATTATTAGCAAACATCGCCTTCAACAATGCAATCTTCCACAAGGTTATACCCATCGGCAAGTACACCAAATCACTCAGTTTTTGCTACAACAGAATTGGGAAACTTTAGTGCTATATCGGAAAGAAAGATCAATGGTAGCAACAACAAAGTTGGCGGCAAGGTGGAAGATTTAAATAATCTCAAGGATAACCTAACCTGCTCAAGTAAGAAACTAAGAATTAATGAATTGTGTTCAATTCTTGGTTATTTTTTTTTTTTTAATATAGTTCACGGGGCCGACATTAATCGCAGCTATTTGGATGCAAATAGATCAGATTATTCTCTTAACGATCTGAGTTCTTGGTTTAATCAAAAACGTTTATCCTCTTTACCATCGTCTTTAAGTGCAGTGCCTGAGGTGAATTCCACACAAGTTTCGCTTTGTGATTATAAATCGGACAATGCTTTAATGTTGCATAGTCGTGACACGGATATGACGAATTTTAAACTTTTATTGAACAAAGTTAAAGAAATTGTTGACGATTCTTATAGTGACAATACGGAACTCTCCGCGGCAACACAAAATTTGGAAAATGTTTTAGATTCTATAATAAAAAGTGAAGAGTCTCGAAGACATTATAGTCGCATCGAGAACGTATAATTGTAATATAGCTTTTGGAAAACTGCAACTTTAAATTTTTTGTTGCAAAATTTAAACAAATCAAAAACGCAACTTGAGAAGTTCTAGTATTTTTATACTTTAAAGTACTTTTTTTTTATTGTTATTGATAAGTAAAAATTATTATTATATTTAACGAAAAGTTGGAAAAAGATTACTAAAACACAGAAAATACATATTGAAATACAAAAAGTTTATATATATCGCAATGTCAAAACATTTGACCAAATTATTAACATTATTGTTATTACTTTAACTTGTCGTTAGCTAGTTTTGTGACTATAGAACTTTGTAGCGCCCCTTGTTGAATACATGGTGTGCTGAACTAAGTTTTAACAGTTCCTCTTTAATGAGTCTTGTAATCTCACGCTTGGCTTTCTGCACAGCTAATTCACTGCAACTCTCTATAGCTAAGTATAATTTACGTTCACCTTCGGGTGGTGCTTTTCCAGGCGGCACATAAGTACCACGTACTGTAAGTCCGGCTTCAGAGTATTCGGATATTTGTGCTAAAGCCTCCTTGGAAGTGACCTTCCATCTCGCCTGTTGCGGGAAATCGTTGATTTCCAATTCCTCCTCATATTTGGTGAAAGAATTGGGCTGATTAGGCAACAAACCAGCTATGCCCCCTGTCCCGTCTTCATCATCTTTTGGCTGGTAATTGAGTTTGTTATTGAGTTTGGCGGCCAATTGTTCAACCACAGAGCGGGCAGTAATCATTGGCTGAGCGCTGCCAGCACCCTTTAGTATAGCCTCGGCGGCCACCTGAGTGCTAGCCTTTCCATCGGCTCCCAAATTTTTTGTAGTGCTAATTTTCGAAGCCAAACGTTTGGCTAACTCGAGTTTGTCGGAGCCCACACTTATGGCTACGTTAGCAGCGCCAGCTGCAATGACAGTACTGCCAGCTGCGGGTGTGGCCACCAAGGTCACCGCGGGCGTGAGTACAGAGGTGTCTTTAACGGTGCGCTTAGCCGCAAATAATTGTTCAATTTGTTGGTCGATATCCTGCTCAATGTCTTCTTCGTCATCGGAATCAGCCAAACCCAAAGCAGCTTTTTGCAGCTTCTTGCTTTCTTTCGCTGCATTGGCTTCTTGTTCGTCAAATTTAAAACCTTTACCGCTAAAACCGCCACCAGTATGCACTTTCTTACCCTCTGCCTCTTGGGCAGTTTTATATTCGTTCCACATTGTCTGTAGATCCTCAGGAATTGGCGTTTCTGATAATTCTAGAGCTCTTATAACGTCGCCAGCGTAACGGCCTTGTTCAGGTGTTAGAAAAGTCCAAGCACTGCCTTTTTTGCCAGCTCGTCCCGTGCGACCGCATCTTAAAAAAAAGGAATTTAAAAATGCTAATATATTCTGAACAAAATTTTTATTATTTACCGATGAACATAATCCTCATAATGGTTAGGTACGTCATAATTAACCACTAATATTAAGTCCTTGACGTCTAAGCCGCGAGCAGCTACTGAGGTGGCTATTAATAATCGAACCTTACCCGATTTGAAGTCTAATATAGTTGAATCGCGATCGAATTGATCAATACCTCCATGCAAACTCATGCAAGCGTAAGAAGCTTTCATTAGATCTCTTAGTAATATATCAGCATTTTCCTGCTTATCCACAAACACTATGATGCTCCCACGCTCTTGAAAAATTCCCAATAATTCTAACAATTTGAAAAATTTGGCTTCATCCTCTAAAATGGCTACATGTTGTTCGACGTCTTTGCACACCACTGAACGGCCTCCCACAATTACTTCAATAGGTTTCTTCAAAATACGTCTTGCCAAAGCCTCCATTTGCCGAGGAAATGTAGCACTAAACATAACCGTTTGACGATCTGGTCTCACATTATCAATAACACGCATGACTTGTGGTTCAAACCCCATATCAAACATGCGATCAGCTTCATCTAATACTATGTATGTAACGCGACGTAAATTGGTCACTCGTCCTGAATTAGCAGCCAGCATATCGATCATGCGACCAGGTGTGCAAACAATAATTTCAGCCCCCCGTTTCAGTTCGGCAATCTGTTCAGAGATTCCGGTGCCACCATAAACACAAACCGGTCTTAAGTTAAGACCCTTGGAGAATTTACGTATATCTTTACCGATTTGCATACACAATTCCCGTGTTGGAGCCATGATAATTGAAATTGGTCCATCACCATCTTCAAGTGGCGGTTGATCCAAAATGTGCCTAAACATTGGTAAAATGAATGCTAGCGTCTTACCACTGCCAGTTTTAGCAATACCTATTAAATCACGTCCGGACATAATAGCTGGTATGGCTTGACACTGAATAGGTGTCGGCTTTTCAAAACCAAGTTTACGCAATATATCCATTTCCTTTTTGCTAACACCACACTGAGCCCAAGTCTGCCAAAAACGAAAAAAAAAAACTATATATGTAAATATAGCACTATCAACAACACAAACTATAACAATATATAACATAAGCGCTCGCAATGAGGTGATGTTTAGAATTAAATCCCAACAACCTACCTTAATTGGTTTGGGACAACCTTTACCCTTCACTTGTATACCCTCTAAATCAGCACGATATTTCTCCACTTCCTGTTGAGTCATGCGTGCTAGCTCAGGAACTTCTACATAGAAATTTTTACGGAATGGTGCATAATCCACGCCAGAGTGATCGATTTTAGCTAATTCTTTACGATGCTTATTCGCCAAATTGGCTGCAGTATCTTTAATATCCTCAAGCTCTTCTTCACTGGAATATTCTAAACTGTCCATATTCTGCTCGAGAAGTTCACCTTTATTTTTCTTCTGAGTTGGCTTTTTGGCAACGCCAGTCAATATTACAACGCCTTGATTTTTCTTAGGCTGTGTGATAATATGATTAACTTTACGCACCTCTTTATCAACTTCCTGCATGTATGCATCCAAAGGATCCATTTCACCGTCATCTTCCTCTTCTTTCTGTTCTTCTACCATCGCGATGATTTGAGGCTTTTCTTTTTCCTCTTGCATTTTTGCTTCGGCTTCTCTTTCCTCTTCACGTAAAGCCTCAATTTTTGCCTTAGCTGCTGAAACAACACTTTTGTTAAACTTTAATTTGTCTACTTTTTCTTCATCTTCATCGTCTTTAAATTTTTTAAGTCGATGAAACTTCGAAGGTGGTGAATCTGGTTCACGCTTTATATCCACTGGCATAACGTTATCTTCTTCTTCGGATTCATCTTCTAAACTCCATTTTTTAGCAGTTACTGACGCTGCAGGTGGAGGAATCAAAGACTTCAAATCCTTTTTATTAGCCTCCAACTCTTTGAGTTTACGTTCTGCCCGCCAACGTTCTATACGTTCGCGGCGTTTAATCATTTCCATCTCTAAGCGCCGCTGTTCTTCTTCTTTGTCTAGCTCCTCTTCTTCTTCTTCCACATCTTCCTCATCTGCGTCATCGTCATCATTAGAAGAAGAAACGGAATCAGCTTTAAGAGTCACCGGCGGAGTTGAGGATTTACGCTCTAAATTTTGTTCTAATTCCCTTTCCCTTTCACGCTCACGTTCCCGTTCCTTTTCACGTTCACGCTCACGTTCTCGCTCTTTTTCACGTTCACGTTCCCGTTCTCTTTCTAGCTGACGTCTACATTAAAAAAAAAAACCATTATTTGTACAAATTAGCACCACTCAACTACGTCTTACGCGCGCTCTCTTTCATATTCCTTTGATTTAGATCTAGAACGCCTGCGGCGTTTTTCATCACGGCGTCTTTCCACATCCTTAAATTCTCTATCTCGTTTAGGACGCTCATCACGGGAGCGACTACCACCTCTACCATTACGTGAAGATCTTATATCTTTCGGTGTGCGAGATCTGCTCCTACTGCTATGGCGGCGTTTGCGATCACGTTCGCTATAACGTTCACGTTCATAATCACGTTCCCTGTCACGTTCTCGTTCGCGTTCATAATCACGTTCTCTCTCGCGCTCTCTTTCTCGTTCCCGTTCTCGGTCCCTTCTATAAAAAAAAATATTTAATCTTTTTTGTAAACCGAAATATTGGCGTCTATATTACCCAGAGCTACTTTTTGACATTTTCACTTCTCTTATTGATTGTTTTTTAAATATATGTTTGGAGTTATAAAGAGTCCTTTACTTTGTTTCACAGTAAAATGCAATTTTCACAGATTAGAAAATGCCGCACAAAAGGAGAACAATGTAACGTTGGAGAACCCAAAGCCCCATTGACAGTAAAGCTTGTCATTTAGTTAAAGCAAACAGCTGATAAAATTGAATCGTCAATTTATTCAGTCACAAGAAATTATGCTGCCAGATGGTTATGGTTTCATATTAATGGTTTTCATACACTGGTTGCGCAGGGAAGAAGTAAATCACGATTCAAATACAATTGAAAACTTTCTAGGTTTTTTCGTTTTCCCTTTAAAATGCCCATCACAATTCTTAAATAATAATGGGTGATCCTAATAATAATAATAATTTGAATTTATTTCTTTGATAATAATTAATTAATAATAATTTAATGATATTTAATAATCTTTACATCCTTTAGAAACCAATAATACTACAGTATTCATATTACGGTTTAGAGGCTAAAGGATCGCATATTCAAAGGGAATCTCTAAAGTAACGTAAAGTAAAATAACCACCAACAAGAACGCGATTGACTAATTCAGAGTATCAGGAAAAACGGTCTGTATCGCCAGTGAATTCCATGAAAACAAATCTTATTCCTATCTGGGAGGAAGAACAAGCTATTTCGTTTTATCGTTGAGAGCTTAAAGAGTGGTTTTTATAAATTTTCTGTGAAAATTCCGTATTTATGTATGTCTAATTTTAGTACGGGAAAACGTTTGACAACCCTGATTTAGTCATTGCTTTCTTGTTTCTTTCTTTCGAAATAGTTCACATAAATAATTGCTCTTTTTTAAGAACAAAAGCAGAAATATTGCAACATAAAAATATTAAAAGTCTTAGAAAGCGAATTTCTTTGGGATAATTTGTTTCAATTAACGGCTTCAAAATTGGCAAAATAAGGAAAAATAAGAAAATGAGCTATAGTGACAAAAGTGATGGGATTACCAAAGAGGAATGGATGTTGCGTCTGGAACAGTTTCCTTTTAAACAAGCGGACATGAATCGCTTAATAATGAATTATCTGGTAACGGGTGAGTCAATAAATAATTGCAAAGTAAACGATTTGCCGCTGAATCTTGTATTTGTAGAAGGCTTCAAAGAAGCAGCCGAAAAATTTCAATTAGAAGCTGGCCTTGAGCCTAGTGTTGAATTGAATTCTTTGGATGATCGGATTTTAATACGAGAAGCAGTGCAAAATGGTCGCATACATGAAGCAACGCATTTAGTTAATCGACTGCATCCCGAATTGTTAGATAATGATCGTTATTTATTTTTTCATTTGCAACAACTACAATTAATCGAATTAATCAGGTATTTACATATGTAAGGTAATTAGTGTTTAAAAACATATTTGCATTTTCAAAATAGAGTTGGTAAAATAGATGATGCATTGACGTTTGCACAGAACAAATTATCGGAAGCAGGTGAAGACATACCAGAAGTTCTTAGTGAATTGGAACGCACTTTGGCTTTATTAGCATTTGAAAAACCACAAGAAAGCCCTTTTGCATACCTACTAGAACAATCGCATCGGCACAAGGTAATTGCGCTTCTTGAAAATAAATTTCATCACATTCGGAATTTACTTATCATTTAATATGTTGGTCTATCTAGATTGCCAGCGAGTTAAATGCTGCCATATTGAAATGTGAGCATAGTGCTGATTCAACACCAAAAATCATGTTCTTACTGAAATTGATTATGTGGGCACAATCTAAACTTGATGCTCGTGAAGTTAGTTATCCCAAAATGAAAGATTTGGAAACGGCTCTTATCGAGCCCAAATAAAAGTTCAGTTTATCGTCAAGAAACACCAAGATTTGATGTTGTCTTGCGTTTTGTTTAATACGGAGATATTTTTTTAACAATTTAGAGAAGTTTGTAGGAATTTAGTTTCATTTTTTATATCATAATTATGAACCATATATTGTAATTGATACAGAGAAGAAAATTCCATAATTCAATGCATACAAATAAAAATTGAATTAGAAATAAATCGTTTTGATATAAATTTGACAAAAATAAATACTTTAATCGCTTGCTCCTTCACATAAATTGGAAACTTTAGCACTTCTACCTACACAACTTGAAAAAGCTTTTTATTAATGTAATTGTTTTAAGGGATAGTCTAGAATTTAATAAATCTTTCATAATTTGTAAATAATCCCCGATTGTAGCTTACAATAAACAAGCATACAGTAAAAATACCTTAAAGCGCACATTTACCGACCAAAAAATAAATCTAATGCTTTGTGTACGAAGCTAAAATGCCCCCTCACTGTGCTGACGTCCCAAGCATTATTATAATTCCTCTTAACCAAGGGCCGATCTTTTACATTCTCTCTGCTGAAAGGGAACAGAAATTAAATATTTTATTTTATTTTTGAGAATCTATTACAAATTACATGTCAATATCGTATGTATTTTCCTTGTCTATTAAGCCTTTATCCTCACATTGAGTTACGCCGATCATTATGTTACCGGCCAATATTTTTCTATCATAGTTGAGGGCTTTATTGCATTCAATACGTGACGAATATTTAAGATGTAACCAATTAGCGTTCTGAGAAGGCATAACCGTATCTACTATGGTGCCGCACTGGGAAAAGTGCTGCAATATTATTGAAATGGCAGTCGATGGAAAACCATAAACGGTAACCCAAAACTTCTTAAAGCGGGGGGACGCTTCGAATTGCGAGTCCTGTGAAGTATTTAAATTTGTTGCATTGGTGCTGCTTATATCTCCATGCATTATTGGAGACATAATACCGCCGTGTGATAAATTTAATGAAGCGTTATTGCCCAACAAAGAGTCGTTGATAGGACCAGTCAGATTAACCAATTGTTGCGGTTGCATGCTCTGATTTAAAGCAAAATTTACGCTCCTTTGGGCGACACATGATCTATCAAGTTGCTGTGTGTTCGTTTGCTGCGCACGTAACGGCGTTGGAACTAGGTTACTTTCATTACGTAGACTGTCGAACAGGCCTTGAATAGGTGGTCCACTAATATTAAGATTTTGTACTGTTCCAATATAATTCGTTGCATTTTGCCCTGATGTTGGCGTTTGCTGATATCCTCCAAACAGAGTTTTTTGTTCTAATATTGATCTATTACCGTAGTCTTGTGTTGATGCGCTTGTTAGCCCACTACTGCCATTTGGTGAATTAGTAAAACCGAATGAAAGTCTTCGACCAGCTGCTTTATTTGGTGAAAGACTATTGTTACGCGGCGTGGTCGGTGTTTGCTGCTCGCCCATTAAAAATGATGGAAGATATGGGCTACTAGTAGGACTAGTAGGGCTACCCAAATTCATAGGCTCCATGACTCTTATAAAAAAACCAAAGAAAATGTGAATATGAAATGTGCGCAAAACCTTCAGCGTTTGTAGCAATTTTCCCTCTTACTTGGCATCACATACTTATTGTTGCCAACTCAATAAATTTGATAATATATAAAATGTGTATATGAAATTTACGCAAAACCTTCAGCGTTTGTAGCAATTTTCCCTCTTACTTGGCATCACATACTTATTGTTGCCAACTCAATAAATTTGATAATATATAAAGAAAATTAAACTAGGGCTACAAATGCTTTGAAAATTCGTTGTAAAGCACACACATTCGAGTTGTTTTTCTAGTGTTCTATATATAAGAGTTGGGTAAAGAGTTAAACAAAAAAGTTAATTTGTAATATATAGAACTAGCATTTATAACTTGACCTCATTTCCCATTTCTTAATTTCACAATACGTTTTTCTTAATAAAAAAATAAATAAGTTAAATTTAATAAACAATTTACGACACATATCCTGATATGTTTTTCTTATCCATAAAGGGACTCTATTAGATACGAACTGACACTAGGAAGCTGGTAAACCCAAACTCAATTCAGAATTTGGCATGTTATACTTCGAAAAAGATTGGTATGCGGTCGCACTTATATTGAATATACCTCCCAGGTTTGGGATATTCGCTATCGTTTTATCTACTTTTTTCTAATAATCTCCGTATTTACATATGTATAATGAATAATCGGCTACATCAAAAAATAAAAAGATTAAAAATTTAACATCATTTACAAATATTGAGGAAATTATACCGACTTACAAATTTATTCTGGAAGTTCTATATAGAGCGAAAACAGAAACATCACTGTTATAAATTAATGATCGCAAATGTTTAAATTAAAAACCATAACGACACAGTATTTTTAGCAATATGTAACAAAATTAACCTAACAGCGTACGTAATGTAGTTAGGAATAGTTTTGTATTGTTTTGATAATAGTTCCTTTTCGAAAAAATCTTTCGATTTCTTTGAAAAGCGCTTCGACTTTTCCCATTACTTTTTTCTGAACTGCGTTATATCGTAATGTATTTTATTAATATAGTTTTTCAAAAAGTGTTCCATTTAAATTTGAAAAAGCAGAATTTTAGATAAATGCTGTTACTAAAAGTATTAATTAGCTGGCAATGCTTTTTTGCCAAAATACATTAAAAATCTCAACTTTCATCTATAAGATAATTCACTTTGTCACGTCAACGAAAAGAGAGTGAGCTTTCTCACGCTTCTTCTTTAGAATTATTTACAGGAACTAATTTTTTTTTTTTTTTTTAACAAACTAAATAGAATAAGTTTTGTAACTAGTGAAGCGAAATGTTGGCACATTATATCTCAACAAGAAAACAAAACAGTGATTAGTTGTTGATCATAACAACAATACAGGTTTAGTGATTTGTTATTAGATCGGTTCAAGAATTGTTGGCAAAAGAAATACATAATGCTAAAGAGTGGCGGCAGTGGCGGGGGAGTTGCCAAGCGCATTGGATCTAGGCATGTTTTAATAGTTCTTACATTATGTATCCTTTGGTACATAGTATCGTCCAGCAATAATGTGATAGGCAAAATGGTGCTCAATGAATTCCCTTATCCCATGACGGTAACCATGATACAACTGTGTAGTATCACATTGTACAGTGGACCATTTTTCAATTTATGGGGTATACGAAAATACCAGGACATGGAACGTGGTTATTATTTACGTTTAATAGTACCATTAGCGTTTGGTAAATTTTTTTCATCGGTGGCCTCGCATGTGTCATTGTGGAAGGTGCCAGTTTCTTATGCACATACAGGTTAGTATATATTTTCTTGCGCTTACATTTGACCAAATAAAACTCAAAAATATGTGTTTCAGTTAAAGCAACAATGCCATTATTTACGGTTATACTGACACGCTTAATATTTAACGAAAAACAGCCGACCTTGGTGTACCTAAGTCTAATACCTATAATAACGGGTGTGTGTATAGCAACAGTGACTGAAATCTCATTTGATATGATGGGCTTAATTTCAGCTCTTATATCCACAATGGGATTTTCGTTACAAAATATCTTTTCAAAAAAAGTAAGTTCAATATTCGCGTGAAACCGTTGTACATAGAAAAGCAATAAGATATACATCTACTGTTTAAGCATAACACAAACAATCAATTAATTTTAATTGACCGCTGTTGTCGTTATATTCTTTTGAAGTTGATAGAGATTCAATTTCTTTTTTATTAAAATAGTGTTTACCTTTGGAGTAACTTTTTTTCTAATAAATTTGTTATTCTTTTTAAATTTTATAGGTTCTTAAAGACACAGGTATACACCATTTACGTTTGTTGCATTTGCTTGGCAAATTGGCGCTCTACATGTTCTTGCCCGTTTGGATATATCTTGACAGTTTTCAAATACTAAAACATCCAGTTATAGTAAGTATAACAATTAACGAAGTTAAAAACTAAAAACTTTTACTATAAATTTTTCTGAAAAATTAAAAACAAAAAAATCGAAAATTTAGTTTTTTTTTTTTTGTGATCGAAATAAAATTCTTCGAGCGCTTCAACTTAATTTTAAAAAAAAAAGTAAAATTAATGATGTTTTGTGAAATGTCCAAAACCTTTTTACACGGACCTTTGGAAACCTTAAGAAGAAGTCTATGAATACAACATCTGATTTATATTATGCTTTTACTACCTATGGATGGTTGGTTGGATCATATTTAGCTTATATCCAAATTTGTTCTTTCGTAAGCATCAATTTGGAAACAAGTTGACGTCCTACAAAAAGTTTCGAAACTGTAAACTAACTAACAAAAAAAAAATTGTCTTTTTTGCTAACTGCGTGTTTTTGATTGATTTGCTCATATTTCATTTTGGACTGTAAAAAGACATATTTATTGTTCCTGAAAAAATGTAGAGATCACTATCGCATCATGCTAAAAAACAAATTTTAAATCACAAATGTTTTTGAAAGTAAACAACGATTTTCCAAACCAGCTTCGAAAGAATAAAAAAGTGGATGAGTAAGTGTTAACTATCGATTAGACTTAACTTTACTATCGAATCACAGATTATAAAAGTCAGCTTTATAAACACAAACTTTAAATATGTTTGCCAAGTTTCATGTTTTCTTCCAACTCCATGTGTTACCTGTTACCTGTGCATATATACTTTATTTAAATGAAATTCTTTCTTGTAAATGTTACAAATAAAATTAATATAGTACCATATTTCGATGATTACTACAAAAATAATAATTTTTCAAATATATTCTAAATATTAGTTAAAGTTGTGCAAAAAAAAAAAAACAAAAAACTTTATACCAATATTTGATTTCTCTACAAAAAAAATCGTTAACAAATTTTCAAAAATTTTAGTTTTCATTTTGTAATGGGTTTTTGGGTTTTCACACACACACACACACACACACACATACAAAGGTATATGGATGCTAATTATTGAACGTGGCTTATATAGAGTTCGTAAGAAGTTGAATATTTCTGTAGGTGTATGTGGAAGATTTTTGAGTGGAGCAAGCGAAATATTACAATTAATAGATTAGTGTCCATTTTTCATAGCAATTAGTAATTTTTAAAAATTCCTTTTAAAATTATCCTAAATACAAATCTTTTATATCTTTTTTTTTTTTTTTTTTTTTTTCTTTACAGACCAACTTCGATTATCGTGTGATAGCGCTACTGTTCGCTGACGGTGTCCTGAATTGGCTGCAAAATATTATTGCGTTTTCGGTACTGTCATTGGTAACACCGCTCACCTATGCAGTGGCTAGCGCTTCGAAGCGAATTTTTGTAATTGGAGTATCTTTAATAATCCTAGGAAATCCAGTAACTTGGATAAATTGCTTCGGTATGACTTTAGCCATTCTGGGTGTACTTTGTTATAACAGAGCCAAACATTATTCGAAAGAAAGGATATTGTTGCCAGTAACTGTTCAGAACGGTAATCTAAAAAAGTATACCACACTACAAAATCAGGATTCTTATCATATGATGAACACTTCTAAACCAAATGGTTATGCTACGGGCAAAAAGAATAGTTTATTGACAGCTGGCAGCGGGGTCGTCCAGAATGGTAGCACAACACATATTTTATTCGTTTAGAATAAGTAAAGTGTGTTCGTTGTTTTAGAAAAATTTTGTGAACAATATTTTTTATTTAGATTTTATTTATATCTATCATTAGAGAGTGTGTTTCAGCAGTTTGTCATTCCGTGTGTAGCTTCCAAGAAAAGAATTTCGAAAATGTTTCAGGGTATAAATTGTTCGTCGTTATATCAGCAAAATCAGCAAAAGCAAAGGTTAGTTTCTTATCAACTGTAGAAATTAAGAAAAATATATCGGCACCTGAAAGATTCTGCTAATTTTCGTTTTACCTAAAGTTTTAATGCAAAAACTCACACTTCAACAACGTTGCCGTTTATCTCATCTAATGAAATTCTTGTAAAAATATGTTTATCAAAGATTAATCCCTCTAATTGCCATCATACGCCAATGTACGACCATAATAAATGTAAACAATCCGAGCATGTCTTAAGCGAAAAAAGGATATGATGAGCGACAAAATTTGTAAAATTTTACATACATACATTTTATATGAGATTATATTTTCAAAAATCACAACCTATTTCACACATTGTTCTCGAAAAAATTAGGCAAACCCGAATATGCGCTCACTTATGTTACGATTTAAATATATTTTTATATAATATTTTATTATTTCTTTATATTTAGAATAACTGTTTTCTTTATAATCCGTTTGTATATAGACGAAAAATGTTTCTGATTTATATCTCCCGAATCCTCCTAGCTTTTGTTGATCTATACTATTGTGATTAGTTTGTTTTTTCCTATACAGTATTGTTACAAAATTTAAATTTATCTAAGTTGTGTACAGATTTGAGTATTTTTTGGAATCAGTGAACAAATTTTTTACATACATATATGACGATAAATGTTATTGTTCGCTTAAAAGGGTAATAATAATCTATCGTTATTCATAAATATTTTGTTATATAATTCAAATTGACTTATATTTGTGAACGAATTGTTTTATATAATATATAACGTAATAGAAGAAATTGAAAATGATATTGAAAGCAATATTTGTGTATGTAACATTGCAAATTCATGTCTATAAACGATTGTACATATATTTATTAAATATATACATATATATATACATTTATGTATCCGATTGGAATTCACTTATAATCTCTTAGAGAAGTAAATGGAATCAATGATTGAAATATACTTGTAAATTATTCAATTCAGAATAGTATTTTTTTTTTTTTTTTTGATTTTCGGAATACTCACACTATAATTCCTCGACATTATGTTGTGGATTAACAATGAAAATCAATCCTACGTGTCAAATTTTATTTCCATAAGTGCTTCATCACCATACTTCAATATAATACACAACATCAACTTTTAAGTTTAATGTAGAAAATTGGTATTTAGTTTATTTTCTCTCCATTAATTGAAATATTGAAACAACTTGAAAAACAAAAGAAGAAAGACTCAAAATATTCGTTTTAATATCAAATTCTCTCTCTGATCTGAAATTTGTATTCTAGATTATGAAAAGAAACTTAAATAGCTTATTAATTATTACATCGAAGAGAGAAGAAGTTCACAACTTATGAGTTAAATAAATTTTTTGAATTGAGAAGATTTTCAGAAGATTTGAAAATATTTACCGAAATTTTTGTAACTTTGCGTTATATCGATCGTTGTAAAGAATAATAGATGTCACATCGCAACATATCGTGTTTAAATACAGAAACATTATGTTGCAACCGTGATAATATAAGTTCGAAATGATTTTGATAATCACAATTCTTTAGATAACAATCTTCATGCGTTTTCAATTGTGTAAGAAATTAAAAAAACAAAAAAATTTATATAATACGCCTTAAGAGGAATCATTTCAAGTATCGATTGGCCAATTATAAAAGAATCTTGTAAGTATTTCTGTCAAATTTAGAAAGAATGTTCAATGTTTGTTTTGTTGTAGATATCTCAAACCAATTTTGAATCTTGATGCATCTGCCTATTAAATAGCGATATAACTGTATTCGCCACGAATTAAGTTTCTACTTTAATCTAGCAAATATCATATAGTTGCTTACAAATAATTAAATTTATTTATTTATTTATTTATTTTCTTGTACTAGTAATGGAGATCACAAGCTAAGATTACAGTGCGTCTAAGTCAATCAAATAAAAAAAAATTTAATAATTTTTCTTTGCAAAAGTTTTCTGTTATAAAACATAATTAATTCATTTAGTAATAATATTAAATTATAAAGTTTAACATAAATGAATAACCACCAGCGCCTTATAGAAGATGGACTGATGATGGTTTTCATAGATACAAACATAGTTATAATTTTGTTTAAATTCATACCCCCAGTATCCTTTTAAAGACTATAGAAAATAAAAACAATAAATATTTTTATAATATAACGGTTGTTAGATTTATTTATTTATTTATTTATTTTTTTTTTTTTGATTGAGAATGCAGAGAACATTGAGTTTATTAATTAATATTAAAAGGAAACTTAGTTGCATTTTAATATACAGGTAGAGAGATACGAAATATCTCACCTTTAATATCCTATCCTTAATTGATTAAGTACATTATGAAGATTGGAGTTTACAATGAATTATGAAGAAAAATATACGAATGCGAGACCAATAAATAATAAAATTGTTGTTGCTTCAAATTTTACCCCTTAACTAACTTAAAGCATTGACTGATAAACATAATTTTATATAATATCGGATTCTTTAATATTATCGTTTATCATTTATGGTATAACCGATTACACAATACAAGCATCAGTATTTCAGACAATTTTGTAATTGCGAAACTTTATTACCTTTTTGAAAAAAAAAGATATTAATTATTGCTTATATAAGTTAAAATTTTTTAATACCTTTTTTAATGTAAAAATTTCATCGTTATGATATTATTTTTTCAAGCCATATTAAACGATTCGCTATCTCAAAACCCAATTGTTCGTGCAGTTTAAGTGAGCTGATATTTTCAATAGAAACATAGCTATACATATCTAATCTATGCTGGTTGCATAAACGTTTCAATTCGGCAGTTAATAGAAATTTTGCGAAGCCCTTACGTCTCTCCGATTCTATTGTATAAAGAAAACTGAAATATTACATTAAGTTAAGGGCATTAAAAATTTATATATTAAATTGAAGATTAAGGTAAACAACAAGTACCCTGGTGTAAAAAATTCATTTGTTGCCAACCAACAAATCGGTTGTTCATCGAAATTTTTACGAAAAATTCCCAGACCGCCATTAAATTCGATAGATTCCTTTACAAGGTGTAAAGTATTTTCTGATTTATAATACCAATGATCAGTAATTATTTGCGAATGTTTTTCAGAATTCAAAGGAGCTATGTAAACATCTGCAGGTAACGTGCTGTAAACAAAATAAATAATTAGATCATTTTTCTTCCTTATAAATATTGTAGAACATTGATTTAAGCTGCTTACATATTAAATTCAAGTTTATCGATTGTTTCCTTGCTAATCCACATAGTGTTTTCTACTGAACTAACGATCCAATCATTACATTTTTTTCTGGCAATCTCCCTAATAATATGTAAATGATCTTCATTACACATTATCTCTAGAAGTTTATTCTGCCAATTAATTAATTTCGTCTCCTGAATACATTCCATTAACTCCGCACCGGTTGATTCCAAAGTAAATAATCCGATAATATAATCCTATTGTAGTGAAAACCTTTTATTAATTTTATATATGCAAATGCAAATATTATATATATATATAAGTAACTTTCCTTCTCTGAAGCTTACCTTTAGTCCGCTTATACTAATAACCGTACAATTTTCCATTTTACCATAACGATGTCGATAAAATTGAAAATTCCAACGATCGGATTTTAAATTTGAACGATTTTCATTCATTTTATCATAATGATACCAATAATTATAAACGGTATTATAGTTACGTATTTCACGTGGTAAATGTTTCTTCAATATATCCAACAGGGATTTTAAAAATCCTTTATCACATTCGATAAGTATGTCGTTATTTGATGCCATTACGTCGCAATTTGTTTCAAATTTCGAAGTACGTTCGCGTGAACAAATAGATAATCTTGTACGTTTGTGGAAGATAAACAAATAAATAAATAAATAAACGAATAGTGTCTTATTAATTAAATGTAATGTAATTAAATATACTAATAATGAGTCTATCTTCTCACACGTTTGACGGTCAAAGAGTGTTATAAATGAATGTTGTACGTGCTGTGTGCATATAATTTTTTTTTCATTTTTATAATATTTGTTAAAATTATATTTGTAATGTTTTATATTGATTTAAATAATTTGCGTTTGATTTCAATTAAGAATTAATTTTTTTTTTTTTTCGGTGATTAAAAAAAAGGGAAATGTCCGCCTAGTTTACGCACTCGCTTACTACTAGTGGTCCTCTGTAGAAAACAAAATTATCCGAAAGCCGAAGAAAAAATTTTTTTCGAAATTATTCTGTTTTTTTTTTTTATAATTTCATTTAAATTTCAAGTTCAGTCCAAATGATTGACGTGAAAATGACGAAGTTGGAACGCCAAGAGATATCTAATTCGAACACAATACGGTAAATGTGTGCAGATGAAACACTGTCTGAAAAACGTTAGAAGCTTGTAATATTAATGTATGTTTACGAAAGATTACGTACGTATGTGCTAATAAATCCGAATAAGTTTATCTTAATTATTTTTTTAAAAAGAAGTCAAACATTTTCATTGTAATTTCTGTCTAAAAAGTTTATTATTCGCGTTTATATTTATTGTTTATTTATTCACTTTCGGAATATATGTGAGTGTATTAGGTTTATCCTTTCATTAGTAACACTCTTTCGTATATATATATTAGAGACCCTATAGAAAAATTTTTAAATGAATACCTCGCGTACTAATTTGTTTAAAAAAAATGTCTTTTTTTATTGTTCATTTAATTTTTTCTATTAATTTATTTTGCTTAACTTTGTCCGATGAAAGATGTACGACAAAAAGCGTTTATTCATCATCAATCGAAGCTTAATTCTATTCTGCTTGTGTTTAATTTGAGCTTTGAACATCCGCTGAATTAGTTAACAGTATTATTTTATTAATTTACAATAACAAAAAAAATTCATTGAAATTCATTGAGCTTTAAGCATCCGCTCAATTAGTTAACAGTATTATTTTACTAATTTACAATAACAACAAAATTCATTGAAAGTGCCAACGTTCGGTGATTTCTTCTGATAGTTTGTACGCAATTAAATGTTAAAAAATTTGTACTCAGGGAACGATGCAAATGTCGTTCCATGAATTCTTTTTGCTGCCTTATGTGGTAAGCAAATATATAAGAACAGATAATACAAGTGATATTTACATTACTTACTGTTTGGTGTTAACTTATTTACTTTTGTGGCAAGAAAAGATTCTGAATCTGATGTGAGTTATCTCAGAATTGAAGTAGACATTTAAAATTTAGCGTGTAAACTTTCAGTCGAGTTTTCAAATTTGGAAATAATCCTTATCCCGCAATAGGCAAAAACTATTATGTACAGATTAAAACAAATATTTGCCTGAACGTCGCTATATACATTTAATAGATTTTCGTAATGCAACAAATATGTGTGAGCAACTTGCTTATAAATATATACGTATATATAAATATATATATATAAATATATATATAGATTATATGAAAAACTCTCTTGTGATTTAATGATGAAGCATATTATACCCGCAAAACGAAAAATTGTTTTGCCAGCTCTATCAAGATAAGATGTAAAAGAAAATCATACAAAAAACCGCATTATCAAATCCATCCCTTATAAAAATTTTTCCAAACTTCCTCAAATATTCTTTAAGGTGGATGTGAGAAACTTCTAATATATATATATAGCGGTGTTAAACAATGAACATATTGAGCGACTTTTCCGAGATCCTCCCCACAGAGAGATATCAAACGACAACTAATTGAGAAAATGAGAATAATCTTCCATTCTCTCTCCTCAAAGATTTTTAATAATTTTTTTTTTCGTCTTTAATCACGGTAACTGATTGAGAAAATGAGAATAATTTTTCGTTCTCTCTCTCCTCAAAGATTTTTAATACTTTTTTTTTCTTCTTTAATCATTTTATAGTAGATGAGACGGCATTTAGAATTTAAACAGCTGGTCGGGTTTTTTGTACGCTCTTTAAAAAGTTAATGAGAAATTTTATTTTAATTAAGTAAAATGGTTGCATTTTTGCACATTTATGGCTTGATTTTGTTAAATTTTTGGTAAGATCAAAAAGAAATAGTTTCAATTAACTCTAAATATAAATATAAAAGTATATGAGAAGGAATGAAGTGAACTTCCTAAGCCACCATTGTTGTTTAGATTTTATTTAAATTATATTAATTTATTGTTTATATTATTTTATAATTTGTAAAGATAACTTGCACTGAATTATGTTTTATGGATAAACGAATTATTTGTTAGCAAAATTGTGTACGTTTGTTTGTTTAATGTGCACGCACAACTTATCGCATCAGCTCAAGGCTTAATTAGAAATGGACGATTTGTTACATGTGTAATACGGCAGTTATACGAATATGTTTACTTGTACCTAAATAAAATAAAGTAAAGAAAAAGATAACTAATAAAAACCAAGTAAAAAATTCGGGCAAGGTCTTCATTAAACACCCTACACCACTTTCGCTAATGTAATTCTTCATTTGCTGTCGTGATATAGTATGAAAAATTATGCGTTACTTCCATCCAAAGGCATGCTTTTAATTAGGGATCTCTTTATAGAAAAGTGAGACTAAAGTGTAAACGGATGTTATTCAAATTCAGCAAATTTTATTTCTTTTATATGGTCCACAATTTGGTTCATTCAATTTTTATATCAAATTGCTCTTAATTATATTAGTTAGTAGTTAGTAGTTAGTAGTAGTAGTAGTTAGTGCTCAGAGTTATATTATAAAATATTAAGAATTTATTTAATTTGCACCATAAATTATATTAAATTCAACATGCTTTTGCTAAAAGTTCGTGTTATTAATGCTAATAATTATTATTCTGAATTACACAAATAAATACTTTTTTCAAAGAAGAAAGTCACATCACCAATAAGCCAAAAATAATTAAGATAGTGGAGATATAAGCCTAATACTAAAGGCTTCCTCCATCAAACAAACAAATCAAAAATAAATTTAGTTTAATTTAATTTAATTTTCGCTTTTCAATAAGCGAGGATGTCATGTTCATCTCTAAGCAAATCTGTAATGCCCGTCATCTGAAGCAAAGCAGCATCAATATGTTCGCCGATTGCAACTACTTTTGTACCAAACATTTATAAACATTTTGCATCTGCCTTGGTACTTATAAATGTTATGTGAAGACTTCATAAAGCAGTGGTATCTAGCAAGTCAAATGGTTGCGAGAAGTGGGAGGCATGCCTGCAATTTTGCATTTCAACATCGATTGTTGAATCCGAATCTACCTCAAAATTTTATTTCTGAGCTGCATTTCAAGTTTGACTGCTGGAATTTTCTTTGCGGAGCTCTTTGCATTTCTATCTGCGTTAAAACGAGGAGGATTAAGAGGATGCAAAATAACTGTTCTAATAACTTTGTTCCTGGATTCCTGGATAACTTTTATAAAGCTGCTGGAATCGTCACAATCTGGGGATTTATTGCTGATTTTATCGGCCACGTGAGACTTTCTACCTTTTCGCGTGCATTTCCTCTACGCGACGTGGAGGGCGAATTTCCATCCATTTCAACAAATTCTCGTCAATTTCCTCTACATGATGTGGAAGGAAATGTACTAAAAATTAGATGAAAAAAAAAAAATTATCCGTGAAAAATTTTAAATTAAATTTTAAATATTTATAAAAAATTCAAATTTTTTAAAAAAAAGTGACACAATAAACGTAAGAGATGAAAATATGAAGAAAGGAAGTTAAAGCTGAATGCTGCGAAGAATATGAACCTTTGGCAAAGCAAATGCAATGATTTTAGCCGGAACATTGTCAAGAACTGCATAAACCAAGGTGTAGAAATGTGTCGCTTTTTATTAAACGGGTACGTCTTATAAAATTGATGGCTTGTCCTTGTGAACTTAAGAAGTCAATTGAAATGTCCCCCAAGAGGATAACATAAAACTGGACGCCATCAATGATATGACCATTAGATTGCACTAGCGCTGGTACATCAGAGGCGGCAATAGCTGAAACCAAAGCGTAACGACGTTGACTTACATTGATTTTGCGATGCCAGTGTCGACCTCCACAACACATATTACCGAAAGAGCCCTGACCAAAACGGTGAATACCACTCGAACGCGAGGAAGCGACAGCACGACCAGTACCCCACGACTCAGCAGATGCTTGATGGCCGGCTTAATAGCTAACAGCATAGGATTGGCATTTGTTGCGACGCATCAACTGAAGAATATCATTGACCACATCAGGACGAATCGCAACCAACCGTTGTATTCATCACGTCTCATGTCCATAATCTCAGTCCATAAGTTATCTCTTATCCGAGCAATGCATCCATTCTTATAAGAATACAAATTCTGGACTGGTTCTTTAATATTAAGAGAAGACTAGTTATTGTTAGCAAATGAAATTTGTATATTGACAAAAAAGATGAGAGAAAGTAGTGACACGTGATGTGGTAGTATTTTCAATAATCAATCAAAATTATTTCAGAATTTTATTTTATATTAAAAAAGTAAAACAACATTTATTTAATAAACGAAAGGCCACGTTTTTCCACGCCGGTTGTTCTAGTTCGAATGCTGGAAAATATTAAACTAGTCTACTTTTACTAATAGTGTTGCCTACTTTGATTTTTGATTGGTTTTCTTTCAATTTCAGTGTTGTTTACTTATAAAATATTTTTGACAATTATTCTAACATATTCGAACTCTCATTCTATCGCGCCAACAGTTTGCACAAATATTGTAAGTTATGCTACAAGTGCACAAATTCCCAGTTCCCAATTGTTAGGCGACTTTAGTAAATTCTTATGTAGCGTTTATGTCGTGACAGTTTCAAAAAACACATGATAAACCGTTGGAGGAGTGAAAAGACAAGAATAACATAATGATGCTCATGTAACACTTTTTGACTTGGAATTCAAGACGGACTGCCATCATAGTTAGTCGATGATGAATAATTTTCATCTTTCAGTAACGGTCATATGAAATTTAAACGATGTCAGTTCATGTGCTATATTCATACACTTTATATACAATATATTTATATATACATTTATATGTATTGACAATTATTCTATGTATTGAAATCATAGCAACCGATTGTTTAAAAAAAAAAGAAGAAATAAATGCCAATAAGTTTTTCTTAACCACACAATATTACGACAACTATTGTTTTGTTGTTTTACTCTTATTATCTCAAACAATGGTAAAAAGTAAGCCTTCATCAAATTTCAAATTTTTAATCCATTATACCTGATTTTCACTATTTAATAACAGTAACAGAAGAGCTGGTGCGCAAAAAGTCTGAGCACAATGAGTTGCTTATTAGCACATTGGAAGAATTATCTTTGCATCAGGAGGATATCGAACGTATAGAACATTTACAAAATTGGTGTCGAAATTTGAAAATTTTACTCTTCCAATCGAATCTTATAGCGAAAATTGAAAATTTGTTCAAACTGAAAAATCTCGAATAT
Source organism: Glossina brevipalpis (assembly GCA_000671755.1). Taxonomy (NCBI): domain Eukaryota; kingdom Metazoa; phylum Arthropoda; class Insecta; order Diptera; family Glossinidae; genus Glossina; species Glossina brevipalpis. Next base: position 395,638 of record KK351209.1, read on the forward strand.
CTAAACTTGGCCGTGAATAATATCGAACGTGTCGAAAACTTGGAAAAATTGGAATCGTTAGCAAAATTGGATTTAACTTTAAATTTTATTGGGGAATTGACTTCTATAGAAAGTCTTCGGGATAATTATAATTTAAAGAATTTAATTTTAACCGGTAATCCTTGTTGTGATTATCCGAACTATCGGAAATATGTTATAGCTACATTACCACAATTAGAGGAATTAGATGGAGAAGAGATTACTTTAACCCATAAGTTACAAGCTAAACCCAATTTGAAAGAATATCGTGGCATTATTGTCCAATATCAAGCTGATTATGCGATGAAACGTGATGAACAAAAATTACGTTTTCTCGAGGAAAAAAAAAATCTTGAACTCCGTATGGCCAGCATAGAGGACGAAGGCGACAAAGTCAAAGCCTTTTGGGATTCAAAAAGTGAACATTGTCCTGAAATACGTTATGAAATTTCGAAATATCATCGTCTAGGTCAAGAGAAGGCGAACACTGCAAAGGGAGAGGAAATGCAGCGTAAAGACGTGAAATTATTTGCTTCTTGCGGACGCCCGTACAATATGAATAAACCCCAATTACCATTCAAGTTAAACGATGAAGATTCACAATATATATTAGAGTTAGAAGTTTATAAGTAAGTACATGCAGTTCATTTAAAAATTTATAAATTATTTGTGAAATTGTTCAGATATTTGGATACATCTTATATCAAAGTCGATGTTGACGTTAACTACATTCGTGTTACGATTAAAGGTAAAATTTTCCAAATAGCTTTGACTGAGGAAGTTAAACCATCTGAGGTTGTAATACAACGCTCTCAAATTACGGGACAACTTATGGTGAAAGCTCCAAAATTACATATTAATGAGACATTAACGGTGAATTCAAAAAGTAAGTTTTATGATTAAAAAAAAAATTTTTTTGTAAGACATACATATATATTTCAAGAGTTTTGACAACAACTTATCGGTTCCAAAAGCTAATTATTAGTAAATAATTAAATTAGTATTTAGTATTAAAATTTTTTAATAAGAAAACCTGCTCCTCTAGTTTGAAAGATTTGCAGGAATACAATCTGCATGAGTTAAAAGACTATCGACTATTTATTTAGTCAATATATAGACATTGATTCCCAGACATATATTGCCCATCTTCAAAGGCTTAGTGAAAGTGAATGATTCTTTGGGACTAGAAGAACAGTTTGAAACATTAAAATTTACAAGGGCGCTTCGAAAGTGATTGTCCCATAAGACGACGTTCACATATTCCAAAGCGGAAGGAAACTTTTCTCCAAATTCAATATCCTTTAACAAAGTCTAGGAACAGTTAATAAGGCTTATGTTAACAAAAACCTCTGATCTGATTTAACGCAAAACGTGCTATGTATGCTTAACGGAAGTTATTATTGAGTTCTGTTTTTTTTCAATTTTTTTCTGTTTTACGACAATTATACTACAAAAAATTCGAAAATGCAGCATGTATAGCGTACGCTCATAGTTTTGATTATTTTGATAATTCAAACTTTTATAAAAAGGATAAATTAAAAAATCTCCGTTGTCATAAGCTGTAGTTTTTTTTTACCATTAGCATTTTTTCTTTTTTACGAACTTTTCTACATTCATTTATTCCTAATTTTTTTTTTTTTTTTTTTTTATTTAGAACAAGTTAACCAGGCAGGGGATTCTAAAAGGTAAGTTTTAATTAAAATATGCAAAGTATTTACATTTTATGGATTATTGTCTTCATCGCAGATTGTCTGAGTTGAAAGGTACTGTTAACATAAAGAATATTTGTCATACCTCTGAAGAGGAAGAAATACCAGATTTAATCTAAAACGCAGAAATTGTATTTTTTTACTATATTTTATGTACATACATACTTTCATTTTCATACGATTTTATGAATATAATGTAACTTAATGAAATCCTAAAGAATAATAAAATTATGTTAATGAATTTTAGGCTCTAAATTGGATAATTTTTTAATTGTTAGTAACGGACGGTTAAGACTGTCGGCAAGGTAAGAAGGTATCAAATATTCGAATATGCTTCATTTAGAAGTACGCATACCCCTGTTGTCCATATGTAAACTTTGAAGACTTTGTCATATTTTGATATCTATGCACATTACGTCAAAAAATGTTCTTATTAAAAACCTTCATATTCTTTCGGATATAAACTTAAAATGGTGCAAGTTGGTATAGTTAACGGTCATCGCATGTATTTTTGAACGTTTTCATTACGTCTTTGTTAATAAATACTTTTTGCAAGCGTCTTTTTCTTCTTTTCGTTCTCTTGGCGAGGAAAAATAAAGTAGGAGTTGGTCATAATCACATGCGTTTTAGTGAAATCTAACTTCGGACGTAAAGCATTAAATTGAAGGGAATTGTTGTTTTTTTTTTTTTTTTTTTTTTTTTTGACAAATATTATGTTATTCAAATT
>KK351210.1:0-31076 GCA_000671755.1 Glossina brevipalpis
CCTGATCGCCAAACAATAATGACTAGCGCAACCTGGCCGTCTTGTGTGCGTCGTTTAGCTCAAAGTTATACGAACAATCCGATACAAGTGTGTATAGGGTCACTGGATTTGGCAGCGACACATTCAGTTCGACAGGTAGTCGAAGTAGTAGAGGAAAGCGAAAAATATCCTTTGGTCAAATCATTTATTAAGTCTATGAAGTCTGGCGATAAAATAATTATTTTTTGTGGGAAAAAAATACGTGCCGATGATCTATCGAGTGACTTGAGCCTTGCCGGTTACCTTTGTCAAGCTATACACGGTTCGCGTGACCAAGCAGATCGCGAGCAAGCTATTGCCGATATTACCTCGGGTATAGTGAGAATTCTTATTGCAACTGATGTAGCTTCTAGAGGTCTCGATATTGATGATATAACACATGTGATTAATTATGACTTTCCTCGTACTATCGAAGAATATGTACATCGCATAGGCCGTACCGGACGCGCCGGTCGCACTGGTACATCGATTAGCTACATGACACGTTCAGATTGGGCTTTGGCTGCTGAACTAATAAAAATAATGGAAGAGGCTGAACAGAATATACCTGATCAACTGAGGGATATGGCCGAAAGATTCAAACAAATGAAAGGAAAACGCTCCGATGGAAATGCGAAAGGACGGCGAAACGGAGGAGATAGTCGCTCTTATGGTTGTCGCAAATATTAATTAGGAAAGAAGCTAAGGCTCATTAATTATTCGTAATACCATTAATATCTCTGTATTCAATTATTCTTTGCATTTCAATTAAATAAAAGGATTCGAATGCGATTATATTCACCTTATTTCTTTTACTAGATTAACTTCAATGCAATTTTATATTGAAAAATACTGTTTTATTTAGTATCAAAATGATTTCAGATTTCAGATGAGTATAACGTGGACGTAAAAGTAGAGCAATTTTATACATTATTTGAGTGTAAATCGTTTTAAATGACTGTGAGAATTGAACTAAAGCAAGTATCGACCAAACACAAGTGAAGTTAATCAAATAATATCTACACTTTTAACCGGCGCTGACTAATTCAAATTTGAAATGCTACCTGAGGACAATTGATAACAAAGTTCGTTGGAAAATGTGGTAGTCTTTCAAATAAATGCTTGCATAATAGATTCTCAATCATATTTACACATATTTATATAATTTTTATAGGTCTTATCAAAATATTGAGCCAGGAAAGGTTTTTATATATTCGCTGATGTGCAGTTGAAGGCGCATTAAAGCTTTAGTTAAATGTGTTCGGATGATTATTGAGCATTTTTCCTATTCGCCCAATGCCATAATTGTTATTAAATGAATGCAATCACTTATCGAAAAGCGAACTTTAATATTAGATATATCCATAGCCATTAAGAAAAATTTGTCGTCCGCTTGATCGCTCATTGTATTTAAAAGGATAACTGTTGTTATCCTAAACTTAATCTGCCAACTAAACAATTTTCAAAACTTAGTTACCAAATTAAGACTTTCCTGGCATAATATTATTTCCTTTGCCTTGAATAGAATCGAACAGCCCGAGCTATATATAAAATATATAATTGTTTTATTAAGTTGAAAAAAAGAGGAATGTATTTGAATATAATATTCCGTCTGTCTATACGCCTATTCAAAATTATGACCACAGAACTCAACATACTTCCAAATATTCCTCTTCTCTTCTTCGTCTTCAGAGAAAGTTTGAAAATAGTTTATTTAGGTCCATAGACATTGCTCGCAATTATCGAGATACCACATATTTGAAAAAAAAAGAAAAAAAAATACGTGGACTATGTATGTAATTACGGTCTCTGGTCTATATCTGATGATAGAAACGTAATGAAATCAATTTCATACTATTATATATACATACGATAGGCGTATAATATTGCGTATGATAAATCTATCGAGTAAATGGATTTTTCCGTCAATCTTGGAATCAAATCTTGGGTGGTTATCAATAAATACTATTTATGGTATTTTGTTCATGTGATGTGCGATTTCAAATATATTTTTTTCTCATTTAGATGTCAGTTTCTTAAGCGAGTTTCGTCAACTGAAGTAAACAAATTCCTTGGTATTTAATCTTTTTTATACTACAAACATATGTGTGTGTGGAATATTGTCTGTTAAAATTTAAATGTCTCGCCGCCTACTTGTGGAAATGATTTACAAAATTCAATTAAGTATATGTGCTGCAGGTTTCAATTTTCTATTTCGATTATTGATTATATTTTGTAATTCGAACTATACTGATGTGTTTAACTTCTAAATGGAAGAATGGAAAAAAAGAGATTAAATAAAATAAATATATGCGCACATGTACATAAACATTCATTTTAAGACGTCGTTGAAACATATTTTTGTATGTTATGTAGTTAATAATAAAATATATATAGAATTAGAGTACACATTTTGCCTAAGGTGAGTATTAAAAAAAAAAAAAATTATACAAACACTTAACCTACTTTACACATCTAATTGATCTTGTCCACATGACCCTATGCATACCATTTCGAGCAACTTGAAGAAAGAAAACTTTGCAGTATTTAGAAATAATTAAATAATTAAACAAACACACTACACTACACAAGACTCTCTTGAATAGCATAGGCAGCAGCACACATGTCCAGATTGAAATATAAAAAAGAAAAAACTAATTAAAAATCCTACAGCGCTTTAACATAATTGAAAAGCAAATTATTTCTTAACATTACTGCGGCATTATATAGACTTTATATGAACTACACACGCGCACACACACATGTCTCTGCCACCATCACCACCACCACCATCACCACCACCACCACCATCATTACTAACAATTTCCATCCACAGATTTTTCTTTTGCTATGTAAATAGTGCGATTCGTTTTATGGTAAGAGATGTAAACGGGCTATAAATTGCTAACACATAAACTAATGTAAAATGCAAACATTAAATGATATTCAACAGATTTTAAAACAAAAAACAAACAAAAAATAAAGGAGAATCTAATTATTGCTGATTATAAAACCGAACCAATGAAACTATATAGTAATTGACCTAATTATCTAAAAAATAGACCACAATGTAAGTGAAACAGATATACGTCACAATTGCTTAGCTACACGATAACCGAACACAGCCAAACAACGCGATTATATTTAACTTCGTGGTCGCAATGCATTTGTATATAAGTATCTACATATGTATGTAATGTAATGGTACTCAGAGGTTCGTAATAATGAGAAAGAAAAAAAAACAGATAATTAGCGAGCTAACTTTGCTTATGAAGAACGAGTACAAATTTAATATTTCTGTAGTTAATTAAAGGGGTAACAATGTCACCGTAAACTTTGCAGAAAATAAGCTTTTTTTCTTTTTTTTTCTTTTTTTTTTTTGCTGGACTAAATAACCTTGAATTGAACCTTCTCTAGAGTAAGTGGTAAAAAATGTGGTCTTATCCGTTGAAATTTTGAAATTCTCTTTAGGCGCTCCAAAAAGCCTGCTTATGCTTGTATCAACTAAAACCTTGCCCGGAAGTTACAGCCTACTATCTCTTGTCTTGATCTGATTGATCCTAATTCAAATTTTGACTAGTTTGCATTGCGTGCCATAGAGCTCCTTGAACTAAAAATGTTTGCCGAGATTGGTTGTGGTTCCAGTGTTATCATTTTTTTTTTTTTTTTTATATACATATTTCAATAATAATTTTTTTTTCTTTTCTATCTACAAATATACATTTAATTCATAATCTCAACAAATATTATGCTATTACCTTCCTTCATCCTAGCCAGTGGCATTACTTTTTATTATATAAATAGGAAGAATGTATATACGCAGTCGAGATAGATTAAATAAATATTTATCTATGTATGTATATGTATGTATATACATATATATGTCTTTTAAAAGAAGAAGAAATCTGAATGATTTCTTATATCTCACTTCACTGTACTCATTTCTCGTTTCTTCTTCGTTGTTGTTTGCTTGAGATGAGAGAAGATGTCGTTGAATGTTAAAGGTTCTTAGAGATAGAGAAACAAAAAAATATAATTCAAGTTAAACTCTTGCAATATTGTTAAAGCATTAGTTTTGACAATTTTTGTTTAAAGATCAGCAAATTATTTTTTATTTAATTTGTTTTTTTTTTTTTTGCGGTCCTCATCTTTGATATTATTTAAATTGAAACTTCAGCTTATTTGTTTACTCTGTTTAAATAAAAAGAAGAAAAGAGAAAATTCAATAAAAAAACATTTAATAAATTTTGCTGAAGTTTTCAAAAATATCATGCTTTATTTATTTTGTTTTTAATATTGCGATCAACAAAAGTCATCATCATTATCAGCGGCAGCAGCAGCAGCAGCCGCAGCATTATCATCTTTCTCATTGATCGTGTGTTTTAAGCAACGTGTGTGACGCCTTGATATGTTGGTGGTCCTAAAAAATATTGATGATGCTGTTGATGCCAATGCTACTAATGAAGTTCCGAAGTAACTTAAGACAAGTCACAAGCCATAAATGGCTGGCTAAGCATAAACATTTTACACTCTATATTAATAAAACTCGAACGGATTGATTTCAGAGATATCACATAACTTCGACTTCTTCTTCTTCTTCATATGCTTGTCAATGTTTGAATTTCTAAGGAAATTACTAAAATATTAATAACACAATTATAAACAATCGAAAAGACAAACCAGAAGGAAGGATCGACACTTCAATCGTACTTCAATCGTTTTGATCTTGTATTTTGCATAATTGTAGTACTGCTTTCAAATATCAAAATATTATAGAGTTTTTTAATAAAATTCAAGGCTGCTCAATAAACTGTATGAATTGATTTCTTTTTTTTTTCTTTTTTTAATCAGTATTCGTCGTCTTGCTAAAGCCATAGCCAGACTATAAATTTAGTTTTATAGAAGAAACACATGGAGTACTTACGATCGTTCCTTTAAATTCTAATATCTGGTCTTGTTTCTTAAAAAAAAAAAGAGTCCGTTCGTTCGTATAAGTCAGCCAGCATTTCAGACAAGACAAGGCATATGTGAGAACACAATTACAGTTTATAAAAGACTTTGGCTTGTGCTGACAGTAGTCATTTACTTATCAATACAACGAAGCTATTAATCCAAAAATACTCCTAAATCGCCGTATATATGATTTTCCGATCAAAATCATCTTTCTTCAAGGAATTTATATCTCATAGCAGGAATTTTGCAAACATTTTGTAATTGTTTACTGTTCCATAATTCTAAGGCATTCTTTAACAAAAATGAAGTTGAAATTTAAATTTCAAAATAAGTTCAAACAAATATCATGAACAATCTGCAATTTGAGGAATTTGTACGTAATTACCTGGCTGGCTATGGAGTGGCTGGTTGGAGAGAAATACATATATATATATAAGTAAACGTTGATATATTTGTTTGACTTAACATACCATTGGACAACTTAGCCTGCTCATATAAGTTCAAAAAGCGATTGTTAGTAGTCGCGGCGAAGAAGGCAACAACACTTAATACGAAATTAATATACTCTCTACCAATTAGGGTAAAGCCTTCAAAAGAAAGACAGAGAGAGAGAGAGAGAGAGAGAGAGAGAGACAGAGAGAGCGAGCGAGAGAGAGAGGGATATAGGGAAGGAGAGAAGGACTTTTGAAAAGGAAAGATAAACATAGACATTCCAGTATAACGAAAATCATAATTTTTTTTTCCAAACAGAGGCAAAATAATTTTGAAAGCATTAATTTTAAGTAATTTCAGGCCCTTAAGGTTGAATAATGATTCGGTCTTTTTTTTTGTTTCTTTTTGGTTAGATGATGATTTGTTAGCTTCATTAAAATTCCTTGCAATAAACATAAAACATACCACTTATGTGTGTGTGTATCTGTGTGTACCCTGCGATATGCTTAAGAGTAAATATTTATTTAAGATTTTTCCTTTGAATGATAGATAAGCACAACTTAGCATCTGCTTTTTATAACAAATTGTGTTAAATGGTTAAAAAAATTAAACAAAAAAAAAAATTTTTTTTCTCAATTATTCGAAACCACCACCACCAACAAAGATGCAAATGCTTTTTGATATATTATACGCGGAATATGCCTTAAACAAAAAAAAAAGGAAAAAAAGCGAAAAAACACACACACAAATATTGATCTTTCTCATCATAAATCAAATTTCTACTTACATATATATGCAGTAGATGCACTTAAATGCGCATTTAATGTAATTGACTTTTTTGTTCGATTTCGTCAGTTTCCTGCTAATTGTTATAACATGATTCCCGAGAATTGATTTGTTTTCATGATGAAAACCATAAAAAGCTTTTATGGGATATGCTACTATTAGGTATACACACATTCATAGATATATATATATATACTATATACTATATATATATACGCGAATATATATTTTTGAAATAATTTTTTAAATTTTCTTTTTTTAATTTTTGATTTTTAAAAATTTTTTCTTTTTCATTAAAATTTACATTCACTGTCATTGGATTTGCGTAATATGTAATAGTCTCCACACAAAAGGAAACTAAAAGACTATTTCAAATTATTTGTTTTTAATCTTCAAGAGATTCTAAGTCAATTTAGTCATGTTCGTGTATGTCCAACGTTAGCAAATGGGATACGCATGCAAATGTCAAATGTATAACTCAATAATGATGAGATAGAGAACTAAGAGAAAGTAAAAAAAAAAACACTTTTGATAAAAAACAATAATTTTGATTCTATTAAACAGAATAGATGACTTATTATCTGCTTTCAATTTAGTGCACGTACATCATTCATCAGGTGAAAAAAAAAAAAAAATTAATTGCAAAATCTCATCTCTTCCTATATCCTACTACTAGAAGACGAAAACCAGTTATGATGTAGTTTTTGCTGGCCGCCGTCTTGTCTCATACAACTGCAATGTATTTGCTTTTGTTAGAACAAAAGTAGAATAATATTAAATTCTCTTTATACCCTACAGTATATTAAGTTCATACGGTCGTATACTGCAACATTTGCAAGAGCTTAAGATAAAGCAAACTTTTATTATAACGAAAGAGTTTCAGAATCGCTTTATAAATCGATTTAAGTTTCCTTGTCTATCTATCTGTCTGTCTGTCTGTCTAAAACTTGTTTATATACCTTCATGTTCAATCTAGAAGACGCAATTGTTGAAATATTTTGACGAAATTTAGTATACTAACGGGTGTTAACTCAAGGACACAAGTCCTTTTGTGAATGGATTGTTTTTGAAGCATTTTTACGATCATTCTCTATAAAATGGTTTATTTTGAAAAAGATGCAATTTCCAAAATTTCTTGATAGAAATCGTTAAGTAATCATATTTCGGCACATTAAATTGCTATGAAAAATTTAGATCGGATGGGTGAATTTCTTGAATTTCCTGCCTTCCGTATAACCATTGCTATGCTTCGATATAGCAAAACTTTTTAATTTTTAATGTTTTATCTTTAAAATTGATTCGTAATTGGCATTTGTCATAGAAATTAACTGAATCATTATATTTGAACTACATAGATCTATTTTTTGGACTCAAATCCCTATAAGGGCTGATGTCTGATAAAAAGTAAGCATTAACAACAAACAACAACAAAATCTAAGTTTTATTACTTTATAGAAATGAAAAACAAAAAGACCTTTAATGAGAAAAAATTAAGTGTTCTAAATATGTACCATGTAGGCTTCTTCCTAAACAAAGGCTACAGTGAAACATTATGTGCCTATGCATGGAAACAAGATATAATTTTTGGTGTATTGGGGTAGCAAAATGAACGACGGCTTGCATTAGACGAATTAATGTAGGATATTTAATGGACGACCTTGCTCACTATATATATATATTATCGGTTGCACAGAAAAAACAATATCTATTATACCGGCATTAAAATCATGCACACTATTCTCCTTTTTAATAGAAAAAAATCATTATAACTATGTACTTGTTCGTTTGTCTGTCTGTCTGCCTTTGGAAATCAAGAAATTATAACAAACTTAAAATTGAAATTAATCTCAAGTTAGTTTCAATTATCTTAAGTCAATCTTAAGTGAATCTTTTCTCTCTCTCTCTCTCTCTGTCTCTCTCTGCTCATATGTGATGATACACAAGAGTAATGATATATAAAATGTAAAAATGTTCAACAGACTTTTATCTCTTGTCAAGAGCGATGACGTGCAAAGGTTGATGCAAAGCCTAAATATGGAAAAATTCATCATTCACATCATTCACATTCACGTTAACACATAAGCAAGCAAGCAACCAAGCACAGTCATATTATAAATCATTAAAAATTATTAGTTAAGTACACGAAAACTCATCTCAAGCGGCTTGCATGCAAATAACAATTTGTTCGCACATTAAAGCGTGGGTTGCGTCAATTTATAAAGTGAATGTCGTCGATGTGTTTGCTTTCTATAGACTTCTGAAGCAGGTGCTTGAACTGCAGATGATGTTTAATGAAAAACCCAACCAACCAACTAACCAACCGACCAACCAACTAACCAACCAACTAACCAACCAACTAACCTACCAACTAAATAACTAAATAACAATGAAACGTAATTGTTAAGTTTTACAAGATAGACAACTAACTTATCGTGCAAATCACATGATCTTTGAATGCATTTTACTAGTGTGTACACACTTGTAAAGACGACAGACAGACAGACAGACAGACGGACATGATTATAAATATTACATGCAAACTGTAATTGCTTGTTGAAAGTATCTGAACAAAAGTACGCAAGAAAAAGAAAGAGATACAAATAAAAGTAAAAAAAATTTAAATCAAGAAAATACAATAATAAGCGGAAATGTTATTAAAAACAATTTAATTTATGTATATTTCTGAAAAGTTCGAAACAAAAAAAGATTTTATCGCACCTGAAGTGCATTTACGAAATTCACTTAACTACTTACGCTACCTGTGTTATCTACACCGAGCGATATAATCAAATGAAAAAGCGAATAGAATAGTTCTTCAAAGGTGTTTTGCTTTCTTTTTTTTCTGAAATGGTAACAGAAATATTTTTTTTTAAAAATATTCTTCAACATTAGCCATGAGTTTTGTTTATCTATCTGTAAATTTTGCAGATTCCCCGCCTTCTAGAAAAACAGTCTTTTAACTTGTGAGGCAAGGCAAGGCAAGGCAACTCAAACACATTTTCGACTTTTCCATGAGTATAGCTTTTCACGATCTATCTTGTGTGCATTTTTAATTATTGGAAACAAAATAATAAAATTCAAAAATTGTTTGGAATAAAAAATTACAGGAAAATATTATGAAAAAAATCATATACAGCACAACTTTGTTGATTTTCTGCGTGCATCTTTTTTTACCTAAAATAACGTAATAATAACTGACATGAGTACCAAATTCAATTCGAATTGTAAACGTAACGTTAATAATATTGACTTCAATTTCATTATCCACGCATGTTGCCATTAGTAGTTTTATTTATAACTGAAGCCTTAATACCTCGGGAGGTCTTGCCAATAGGTGTTTTTGTACTCAAATCCTGTTGACTGCGACTGCGATTCCAACTCATAGAATTGTTTGATCGAGACAGCCCGTTAACAAATTCAAAGGAATTCACACAATTATATTAGTAGTAAAGTAATATAAATCTATCCGTGTCATTATCTTTTCCGAGAATGAAGGCAGAGCAGAAAAAGTGAAAGTATTCTCTTATAGCTCAGAACATTTGAACTGAACTATATATTTAATCTTGTATTAAACCATTCTTCTAAAGCGATATGATAGTTTCACATTTGCATTTTCAAAATTGGAAGTGTATGCGATTTTATTGATCAACAACCTATAGAGGCGATCGATTGAAATTCATTTCCGTAGAGAGAAAAATTTAAATACAAACTCTTAACTGAGAGTTACTAATAAGAAATCAGTATAAAACAATAAACGACGTAAAGCAGTCGTGGAGATTGAATACCGTTATTATATGAATGAAGCCGCGTTGCTTGTTTTATGATCTACGCATGTGTGTACGTGTGTGTGTGTGTATGTTTATAATTGATTTTAGTTTTATGTATTAAGCGTCTTACCTTTATTTTAATTATACAATCGATTGATATTCTCTGCAACAACAACAACAATAATAATGATATATGAAGTCTTATAAGTAACTTTACTTGACTTTCGGAAATTTTTTTTTTAATTCTAAGGAACCTAATGAAGTTGAATTATTTTAATTTAATGTATTTTTCCAATAAATTCTTAATTAACTATTTTCTCTTTTTTTTCTCTTTTCTTTTATATATACTACAACAACTATTTATAGTAAATTATTCCAGTAGGTCAACAAAATATTTACGTATTTGCCAATAATATCAAAAAGCATTTTTAATTGTATTTGTGTTCTCTATGTGAACTACTCTGCTGCATGCACATAATTCCATAAAATATGTCTTTCTTTTGCGCACATTACTAACCTAATGAAGTAGTTTTTCAGCAAAATTAACATAAAAAATGGTTTTTTTTTGTTAAATACAAAAAAAAAAAAAAAAAAAATGAAACGAAACGATAGGAAAATAATAATAATAATAACAATAACAATTAAATCTAGTGCTGTTGCTGCTCTTTTGTAGCTGCTTCTCAAAATCTTACCCCAGATTGTTATTGTTTGTCTCAATAGCCATGAAGATGGATCAAAGGCTTGCCAAAGCTATTTATCGATGCTATACAAACAAAAAATATAAAATAAATAAATAAATAACAGAAATGTATTTTTGTTTCTTATGTACGTACATCCATCACATCTTATAGAAAGAAAGGCTGAAGTTATACTAAATTTATCTTTGCATTAGTAACGCGAAGGGACACATAACACGCATCAACTTTTAATATAGAAATGATATTATCTCTTCTCACACGGGTGCTGTTTGCGTTCATCATTATCACTAAGAAAATTTACACACCAAGCAGGTGTCAATTTGAAATTTAATGCAAATACTAGAACTTCCTCTCAAAAGCCATTTAAAAAAAGCTTGCTTGAATTAGTCAAATGACACGCCTACAAATGAAAGAATATTTTGCGAATTTTCATTCATTAGCTTCTTATGATGAGATGGGTGGGTGGGTATCAAAGATCCGACCCAAGGCTAATATTACATTTTTCTGTTTTTTTTTGTTTCTTCAGTTAAATACCTTAAAATGCTTATATAAATGCTATGAATGATGTGTGAATGAATGATGTATTGAGTAAAAGGAATGAATGAATGAATGTTTGAATGAAAAAAAATGTATAGTTTAGCTTTTCTAAATTGATACAATATTGATGATCACGATGATAATTATGATGACGATGATGATGACGATGATGATGGTAATAATGATGAAGGTAAACTGCCGATGACTGACAAGACAAGATCATCACTATGGCATAAATACGAAATAGCTGCGAACAAAATTGTACAGTTGGACGTCATTCCAATTTGCACATATGCAGCTGCAAACATCAATCATAACGAATAGGATGATAGGATAAATGAATGAATCAATGCAATGCCATCAAATAACTTTAAGAGTCGAATGAGAGAATTTTTTTTTAACATATAAACTATGTATGTATGCCATATATATATGTATATATAGTTTATATATTCAAAAATTCTTATAAAAATATAAAAATTATATATATATGTGTGTGTATGTATGTATGCGTATGTATATGGACGTACGTACGTCCATATGTATGTATGTATTTGGGTATGTGTGTGTGCACTTATGTATATGTATGCAAGCATGCATTCATGTTTGCACATATATATGTACGTGCGTGTCTATGTATATATATATATATATATATATATATATATATATATATATATATATGCTTGTATGTATGTGTCTTTTTTTTTGCTATGCGAGCTGGAGTTAGGACTCTTCTAAAGATACTGCCGGTCCGTAACAGTAGCATGCATGATTTACCATCCATAGAGCCTAGGTACTAAACTTGGAACATTACATGCTCCGCGTCTTCTTCTGTATCTACGCATATCGGGCAGTTTGGTGAGCTGTCGTGCCCGAATCTGTGTAGATACTTCCGGAAGCAGCCGTGTGTGTGTGTTTGCACTTGTAAAGTTTTAAATCATTTTCTTAAATCATTTCATTTAAGGGCGTTTGTCTGAATGTATTTGCAAAATTTGTGGTCGCTTGTGCTCGACAAAAACTTCTGCAAAAAAAAGTTTCATCTAAAACAATTGTATAACGTATGTGTGTAAGTCAATTACATTGAAATTGGTTCAAACTGGTCAAGAACTGATTTATTAACGAAAATTTTTAACATTTTCTAACGTCTTCGTACAGCAGTTTACAGCATTCTAGTAGAAATTCCTTAGAAGAAAAAAAAAATTAATTAATTAAAATAAAATAAAATGGAAAAATTTTTTAATGTTATACTAAAAAAATTTAATAATTACAAAAAAAAAAAAAAAATCGAAGAAAGAAAAAAACGCAGTTAATTTTTTATATTTCTTTTTTATCTCTCTCTCTCTCTCTCTCTATGTCTGTCTAACATTTAAAAACACAATTAATGACACCTGCATACAGCAAATGTTGCAAAACAAAATTATCGCAATGAATAGAATTTCATATATTTATGTTTAAGTAACACTTGTCAACCGGGCAAAAAAAAAAATGAAAAAATGAAAAAATACTGTCAACCTTAGCAATAAAAAGTCCATAAGTCTAAGCATACATAAGTATGAAGAAAAAAAAAAATTGATTACAACATTTAATTGCATAATTGTCACCATAAATTACAAAATGACTTAAATTTCTTTATATTTGCAGTCGCGCGGTCGTATACGGCAAACTTGTGCAAGACAAGGGCAAAGTGCCACAATTTCTCGGTGTACAAGTACCAAACAAAAGTATTTTTTAATTTTGTTTTTGTTTTTGCTGTTTTTTTTCTTTTGGTTTTTTCGTTTCTTTATTATATATTTCATAACATTGTTATCTCGGTTGATATTTTATGACTTTCAAGTACAATTTAGGTACTCGTGTACTTGATTTTATTATACTTAAACGTTTATTATGACTGTATAACTAACTACTTGCATTTGCAGGGCTAATGTTAGCCCTGGCAAAAAAAAAAGTTGCAAAAAATTTTCGATAGATAAACAAAAATAAAAATTTATAATAATCTTACCAATAAAGTATTCCAAACTATTTGCGTTAATATGTCAGGTGTTGATTTGATTTTTATATATCCATTACCGAAGCAAAGAGGTCTACTAATTTTATCCTTACCCATGTAACTCTTAGCAATATCAATAGCATGGAAACTTACGCAAGAGAGAAAGAAACTCATTATTGAGCCGTTCGTCTTTCCATTCGAGAGTATTTTTCTTTGCATTAAAGTATTAATATAAGAAAATTTTAATTTTCTAAAGCCAACTCTCTCTGCTTTCATATAATACATAATTCTTACAAGAACTGCTCTAAATGCTAATTAGTCTATAGCCTGATTCTAACTATGGACTGCTGTCAAACGTTGAATAAAAAAAAATATACTGTAATAAGGAGAATTTAATACGAAGTTTTAGGGAAATCGCAGAGCCCCTCTGCGCCCTGTAGGCCTTTAAGTGCTAAGATCGTTTCATTCTTGATGTTCTTAACGTTTCTCTGTTAGCATACATCCGATGTGATTGAAGAGTTTGCTTTAGCGTTTCTCGCGCATTGCAGTGATTTCGTCCATGCAATTGCTTAATTGTCAAATATTCACCTGCTGGTTATTTGAATTTTTACTAACGAGGTGACAATTCAAAAAAATAAATTCGCTTATACGCGGACTTCTAGAAGAGCTGCTTCGTCCTCCCCATTTCGGGGACTTCATGGTTATAACATTTATTCATAAACCAAACTCAGCAACATTCGTATATTCTTCATAGTTTCATTTTATTGTATTATTTTTTTATCAGCGGGGTCGACGAACTCCACAATATTTCCCCTTTCCTTACTTACCTAATGTTGCGAGAAGTAAAAGACATGGAGTGACTTTATGGGAGAGTGCTGGTAAAGACATGAATTTATCGGGTACACGTCGTTTTCATGACATTGGATTATAAACTTTTTTTTTGGAAAAATTTTGCCCAACTTTCCCACTGCTTACCTTAGTATTCGACTATTCTTAGTAAATGTAGGACACGAGGGACATGTGGAAAAATCCACTTATTGGTATAAACTAAACTTCAACGAACGATGCCACTATTGGTGTATGAAAAATATAATTAAGTTTTGAGAAATTGCGAAATTTCAATTTTTTTTTCAAGCAGAGTTTTCACTTCATGTTACCGCGAAAGTAAAATAAGTTTATTTCCGCTATGATTTATTGAAACGGATTAGTACAAAAAATATTTATAATGAAATAATGCCGAATATTTATTTATATATATATATATGTAAATATATATGTATGTATGTATGTATACCTTATATATACCTTTGCTCTGCTTAGTAGACGTTGTAGTAGATAATCACACATATCGACATTTTTATTACTCTAATCGTTGTATAATGGGAATCATAAGATATATATATATAATTGTAAAGCTGCATGAATTATTCGAAATTCCTACAACATTCATTCATATTTTCTTTAAAAGGTGGAAGAAGTAGCAGCCAGTGAAATCGTCCTTGATTACTTTGAATAGAAGGCTATGTACGGTTCTCTCAAAATAAATTCCTCATTTTTGATAGAAAACGGCGGAAACTAATAATTGTTTTTCCTTCAATAATTAAACCACAGCTTGTTCTTAGTAAAGTTTAGTGTATTTTTTTTTTCACATAAAACTATTTTTGTCTTTAACTCCCATCGCGATTGTTGCCTGCATATATATATATATATATATATATAAATATATTTGTTTATCTGCTTATGTATAAGTTCTACATAAATCGGCTAAATAGCAACAATAATAATAGCAATAATAATAAAAAAAAAACATTTGAAGAAAAAAACCCAACGTTAACAGGTGTTCCGCACACATGTGTACCTGGTAAAGAAGAAAACCTTCAAATTCGCTCGGGTTAAAAGAGTTAACATTATATGAATAATAATAACAACAATAATAATAAGCGCCACACATACACACACACAAAATCTACATTATTAGGTTTACTGAGATTAAAATATCCGGCATCCCGAATATCATGTAAAGCAAAAGTAGCATTTTTGAAATGTTTTTACCTTTAAATTAGTGACATTAGCACATAAAATCTATAAATGATTGGAGGGAGAGCTGTAATGGAGTCACATTTTACAACAGATAGAACTTGAGGAAAAGAAGAAGAAAAAACAAAAAAAATGAAACAAGTGTTTTTTGTTTCTTTTGTTTTTTTTTGTGGGTCTTTGGGTAAAAAAAAACGACTTAAATAAATTTATTATATATATATTCGTTTACTTAATGAAAAAAACCTTAAATACCACTGCCCAGGCAGCCAATCAGACACCAACTAAGCTGTAAAATAAATTGAACTGAATTGTATTGCTTAGTGCAGCGCCAAGCAAACACTGCGCTTATATGTACACCACAAACTTATAATATTAGATATCTAACATTATGAGACAGTTGAAATAAATTTGCAATTTGTCTGAGAACCCAACAACAAAAACAACAACCAAAATAATAATAATAATAATAATAATAACAATAATAACAACAACAACAGCGTAACAACAATGACAGTAAATTAATGACACCCACTGGAGGGTTTTCGTACTTTTTCTTATTTATTTATATTTTTTTTTTGTTTTTTTTTTTGTTCAAAGGTAAACGAGTGTGTACTTACATGCATATATGCAACACCAACACCATCCTCAGAGAGGAGAATACATCGTATCTTAAATTGAGGCAATAATGTTGAGATTGAGTTTTGTTTCTTCGGTTGTTCTTTTTGTTAAAAGAGTAAAAAATAATGCCATCATTTTACATACATTTCGCACACAAGCAAACAAAACTTATATATATATATATTAATATATGTTATTATAATATGTATATATAATAATTACCTGCCAATTCTTTAAAACTCGTCGTATTCTTGCGAAAAAATTGTTGGGATCCTGATATGGTGTCACTAATACTTCAAGGTTATGTGTTTGATTAACAGATGATTAAATTTACTGCATTTACTGCGTTTTAGATTCAAAAATTTCGAGAAAACCTCTTGGTGGGGTGGTCATCTTTTGTCAAACGGCAGAAACTTATTTGTACTCCCAATATATTAGAGGACGTATGTACGTATATTTATTGTTACCTGTGAATATGTAAATATTTCTTTTTTATTATATTTTTGTTTTGTATTTGGATGTGTATATGTTTACGTATTTGTTTGTATGTATGCTTGTGAAAATCTTGAGTATTTTTATAGAGAGAAGTTCATTGTTCGCTTGAGAGAAAAAGAAAAGCAAAAAAAAAAAAAAATTAAAAAAATAAAACAAAAACCACCAAACAACGTAACACTATTACTCTCAATACTTTGACGGTGATTTGCTTTACAACAATTATTTGCCCTCATGTTAGAGACAATAGGCATCTACATCTATAGGAGGTGATTGTAGTGCTCCATTATTGCTTGGCCCGCATACACACACACACATATATATATATATATATACACGTCCGTATATGTAGAGATATATACATGCACACACACACACACACACACAAACATATATATGTATATGGTATTGTCCAAGTTGTTATTGTATTCAATTCGATGCATAGTGTCATTTTAACTCTAGTGTTTCTTTCTTAATGTTTGGTGTCTATTTGCCTATAGGCGATGACAGATATTTTTTATATTTTTGCGTTACTTTAGACAAAGGAAAATTAAAAAAGTAAAAAACACAAAAAAAAAACAAAAACAAAAAAGTTTAAAAAGTTATGTATTCACCCTTTGGCTCATCTTGCTTAACAAACACACAATCTCTAGTTAGCGTATAAAAATTTCAAAAGTATATTTCTTTAATTGAGAGCCTATCACTTTATCGATTTGAATTATTTCTGGACAACATTTTTTTAATAAATTTTATTATCAAAATTTTTTATATATGATCGGTTAAGGAGACTAACAAATCTTGAGTAAATCACGATTTTCAAATTCCTACCGATTGTGTCTATTTTTGTTTTTTTTTCCAAATTTAAAAATTTAAAAAAAAAAATTATTTTTTATAATCGATTCATTAAAAGTGAAAAATTGTAATTTCCAGCTTCAAATATATTTATTTGTTTGCTTCCTAATGTTAAAATTTGCAGTTTCATTATATACCAGCGGCTCATGGTTCTTAAATGTTTCGAAATAATTGGAAAATTTGTACCAAAATGGCAGCTTATCGTTTGTTTATCAGAGAATTTCGTCGCCTTCGTCGTTTCTCTATTCAAATTATAAGCCGCGCTTTGGTTAAGCTTTAATAAAACTTCACTCCTTCGATTATTAAAAACACAAAAAAGAAGAACGCGTAATAATTGTGAAAACTCATTATAAAAATGAGAAAACTTAAGCTGAGACCATTCGCAAATTTCATGGAATTTTCGGTTGAGAAAATGCACCTAACGTGTCAACAGTTGGAAGAGTGGTCTGGACTCTCCTTTGCGTCGACGTACCGGTCACGATCGCTTGAGAACATTACTGCTGTAAAAGTGACTGGCGCCGAAAACCCGAAAAAATCATTTCGGTATCGTTTTCAACAACTTCAAATTTCATGATACATTACGAAGCGAATTTTGACGAAAGTTATTCATCTCCAACGATACAAATATCACAACTCACTCACAAAATACGTGTTTTTATTTTTAAATGCTACAGTGCACTCTTATTAAGATATCCTAAGTGTTATAAACGTTCTAGAATATATCTTTGATCTCGACTCAAAATCGAACTCCAAGATGATTAACATTTTTATTAACTAATTCTAGAGTTCACAAGTATTCTGATTACGTATTACTCTCATCCCTCCGAAATGGCCATAATAAATTGAGAGAAAGGCACATTCACTTCGAAGCAAAACTTCAAGATCAATCGCCCAAGATATATCAACGAAAATCGGTACATTTTAATTTAGTTACAAGTTTTACACTGGTCGAACTTTTTAATTTTAAATTTAAATTGATATGAATTATAGTTTGTATCGGTAAAACTTTTAAAAGACAGACACACAAATGAGTAGCTCCCCCTTCCCTCTTCCCCTTCCTACTCTCTGTTCGAAGCTGAATTTGAAAAATAAACGCATCGTAATGACTTCTAACGATTTCTCACCAAAAATTCAATGAAAAAGACTACTTTGCCATAGAATTCTTCAAGTAAGCAACTAAGTAAGTATGTGTGTTCTCGTGTCAGAGAACCTTAATGATCGCATGTACTTAATACACTTAACCTATCGTTGAATCGAATTTTTTCTCCGTTGTTGTGTTTAAATTATAAGGTAATTTAAACCTATAAAAATCTTTTGAAATAATTATAGTTGTTTATATCTGTATATAATTAAACGATCGATTGTTTTAAATAAGTTTAATTAGCTTAAATGTATTCAATAAAAGCGACTTAATTGACTTTTGTAAATAATTCATACCATAGAAAAATCTACATGAAATTCTTAAAAGCTTGAAGCGTGTAAAAGGAAAGACGAAAAAAAGAAAAAATAGTAATAACGGAAGCAAAGGTAAAAAAAAACAAAAACACTTAAAATACAATAATTTTTCATTAAAAGTCAACAATTGATAAAAATCTTTACAGAAATTAATTTCATGTCTTAGAAAAACACCGCAGCAGCAGCGGCAGCAGCAGCAGCAGCAACAGCAGTAGAAACAACAACAACAAAGGCAGTAACAGATATTAACTTAAGAAAAAAATGCCAATTACTAGTGCATGAAATGAATGAAAGAATGAATGAATACGTTAATGATTTCAAAACTTGCATTAGCATCGAATGTCTGAAATAGTTTTAAAAGATATGCGTTTTTTGTTTTGTTTTTTGTTAAGCACATAGATAGAGACAAAGAGAAAAGATCACGTTATCTTGAATATTCGTCTATCGATTAAACGATTTTATTGTTTTTTTATTTCATATCTAGGGGGATATAGGCGGACCAAACAAGCTAATATGATTTGAACATAATATAAGCAAATTTGAAATTTGAAATTTGTACTTTGATGTATACATATATACACATATACATTAGAGTTTATATTTAGTACAAATATTTATATATGTTTAGACAAAAGTTAACCGAAAGCCTCTGGTAGCTAATCTTCCTGGGATAATGGACTACATTCATCTATCAGCTTGTATTATTTCTCAAATTTTGTATTAATATCGTTTTGAATATCGTTTTCTTATCAACAACTGTTCTGTTTCCAAGCACGGTCTAGTAAACTTGATCGAAATTTCCAATACTAAGCTTCTTTATATACTCTTGTAATTATTTTGATATTTTTTTTTATTCAGCTTTTTCTTTCTGGACAATTTTTCCTGAACCTTATGAAGATTCATACTAATAGATAGATAGATAGAGAGAGAGAGAGAGAGAGAGAAAGAGAGAGAGAGAGAAAGAGAGAGAGAGAGAGAGAGAGGAGAGAAAGAGAGACTTAGGGAGGGAGATAGAAAGAGAGTGAGATGTAGATAGAGAAAGAGAGATGGAGAGACATAAAGAGGTAGATAGATAGATAGAGAGAGAGAGAGAGAGAGAGAGAGAGAGAGAGAGAGAGAGAGAGACAAATAGTTAGAAAAAGAGAGAGGGAGGGAGAGGTAAATACAGAGGGAAGGTGGAAGAGAGAGAGCGAGAGATAGTGAGAGTGGGAGGGAGAGGTAAATACAGAGAGAAGATAGAAGACAGAGAGTACGAGGAAGAGTAGAAAGAGGGGGACGTAGATAGATAGATAGATAGATAGAGAGAGAGAGAGAGAGAGAGAGAGAGAGAGAGGGAGGGAGAGGTAAATACAGAGAGAAGGCGGAAGAGAGAGAGTACGAGGGAGAGTAGAAAGAGGCGGACGTAGATAGATAGATAGATAGAGAGAGAGAAAGAGAGAGAGAGGGAGAGAGAGAAAGAGAGCTAGACCACCACCGTTTGATGTAAATACTTTACACGCTTTACTTACCATAATTTTAGATGTTGCATATGTCGTGACAAATATAATATACCTCTCGTTCACTAATGTATAAATATACATATAAATATATATATATATATATAAATGAAGTGAATTTTTTAAGGAAAGAATAATTTAATTGAAATGTGCGGCACATTGTAACAAAGTCTAACACTTTAAAACAACGCCAGCGTAAAACGCGTCGACTGCTTTGCTTTTTTTCTTTTCTTTTCTAGTCTCTAACAAATTGAGTAATAATGTAAAAAATGTATGGCTCTATATAACCGCACAATATAATGATAGAATATATACTTTAAGTAAGAAAAGCTGAAATCGTATGAATTGCAAAAAAAGCAAAAAAAACCTACGAAAAGGTTAAAATTTTGTGGCGCTGACCAGCGGTATAATTACACCATCAAGTGCCAATAGCTTAAGCTGCTTATGGATGCAACAACTGCTTCAAGAAAAAAACAAAAGCGAAAAGGAAAAAGAGACTAAAAATAAAAGAAGTTAACAGCAGCGCCAACAGCTAACTATTGCTAATTATAAGGCTGCAATAAAAACCGAAGCAACAACAATAACTAGAACAACAATAGTGGAATGATAGCAGCAACAAATCCAAGTTAACGTCTAGGCAGGCAGTGTTTAATTCATACAAACAAAAGCACTTTGGGACGAAAGAAAAAAAAAGCTCACATATGTTCCATTAAGAGAGTGAAGTAAAGTGAGGTAAAAGGAGAGGGGGTTTAAATACATACATACATATTATGCCCGTGTATAAGTAAATCTGTACATGTAACCTGACAACGACTTCGTACATACATACATACATACATGCATATGTGTATATACTTAAAGACCATAATTGCCCCTCAAATAACGCACACTTGTAAGCACGAAATTTTCGCCTTTTTTTGATTTTACTTTTTTGCTTTTCACAAATGCATGCCACACGGCGTTGGTTTTGTTGTTGTTGTTGTCTAGCCCCCAAACTATACTAGAGAATGCAATTTTATACCGAACACACAGGTGGCTTCATTTGGCCGTACATACTTATGACTAACACTCATATACACACACACTTATATATATATATATATATATATGCACGCACATACTTGCAAACAATTCTAACTACACTTAATATTTGTACAGGCGTTATTCAATCGTCGTCTTGCTACAATCATATAAATAAACGGCTTCATTGTTTATTCCATTTAGAACTTTAAAACTAACTATATACGTATATAGTACGTAGGTATGTAAGTGTACAAGAAACCAAAACGGATCGGTAGGGTAGGAAGAATGTGGCGCTTATTTATTTATTTTTTGTTTTTGTTTTTGTTTTTCTGCTTTATACTTATACGGCTGAAGCATTAAGAGAAAGAAAGAGATTAGAAAACTTGTCTTTATCTGCTCATCTAGTAAAGCCAAATAACAGTGCGGCTCTTCAGCTCTTCACGTTAAGTGCTAAAGCTATTAATCAATAATTATTTTAAGCTTAGCTTTGGCCGCATGCTATAACCAGCCCATCACTACCACCTTTTTTTTTTGCTTGCATGAGGCAACAATTGCTTCAGCATCAGCACTTTGCAGCACATACACGCACGTACACACAGCATTCACGCACTCAAACATATGCTTACACTTAAGCTGATATTGCGTTTCCTTAATCCATTGGCTTGACTTCAGTTAAAACCTGCAAGTGTCTATTTAGTCTACTCCTATAATTTTTTCTTGCTTTTTTTTTATTTTTTTTCTTATTTTTTTTTTTTTTTTATTTATAATTTATCGTTGCAGCATAAATCTTGACCAAGTCAGTTGAGTTGACAGATTCGTTAAATTGCCGGGCCGAGCTAACACATACATACATACGTACATAAATACATACATACATACATATATATGTATACAAGAAGTCTATCTCTACTGTACTCTCTTTGCCTCTTCCCAGCCGACCTAACTTCCTAACTTGCAGTTGTATTTATAGTTGTTGTTGTTGTTTGATCGTTAACGTATTATATTATTGTGTTGGCGAATGTTTGTTTGCCTTACTTTAGAAAAGAAAATAACAAAAAAAAAAAATCTCTTCGTTAGAGGTTTTCGTAAAACTATCGTGAAATGAATTTAATGAAGTGTTACTTGGCGATTTTTTGATAGTTTTATGTGATCTACGGCCAAAGGTTATGAAAGCAAATTATACTGATATGAGCCAATATATGGCATATAGCACTGTGTGGACTCATAAACAACAGCTATCAGGGTTAGTAGGCAAATATTTTAAGAAAAGACAAAAAAAAAAAAGGAAAAAGAAACAAGAAAAACTCGATTTATCCAAAACCCCGCATAGAACTCATGCAACACTCGCTGAACTCCGTTAAATTCAATTAGTGATGTTTCCCCACAAGAATGTTATGCTTCTTCATTAAGAAAGGTCTGACATAAGGTGAATGCCAGTCAATTGATATGCAAATGAATTACGAAACACAACTGCATCAATGAAAATCGAAAACTTTACTTTAGCTTTTGTTACTCTTTTCTGTTCTGATAAACGAGCGATTTATTCACTTCCTTGTCCTCCACGTGATGGTATTCGATATTGTATCTCATTTTTGTATTTTAAAACTAAAGAAAAAAAAAAATAAATTTAATTTTAGTCCAAGTTCATGCCATTGAATTTTCTCATTTCTCTCATTCGGGGACAGTTATACAGTAATTTGGCAACATCCCGAACACCAGTTGCCTTAACAGGAACTTTTAATTCAAATTAAGCGCATCCGTTTGGTCATCCATCAACGTAATTTCTATTTATTTGTGTATGTATTCGGTCGTCTATCTACCTTGTATATATATTTACTAATCGTCGTACTATTCATTTGTCCATCCGTGCACTACGCTAACTGACCGCTCGCCCCTACGTCGGTGTATGCATTTGTCCTTTCACTCATTCATCCAATATTCACAACCGTGGGTGTCTCTATCCGTTTATTTGCTTACTTATTTGTCAGTGTCTGTAATTGTCTATCCATATGTCCATATCATAGATCTATTTACATGCATGTCTATTTGCGCATTTTCCCGAAAACTGGCAACCAAAAATCGCCATAATTAATTAGAATTGAAGTTCAGCGACTAAGATTCATCTCTAAGGAATGATGTATAAATAATTGCAGAAAGAAAACGGTACTCATTCTTAGTACACAATGAGATATGAAAGCTATTTCGAATACATATTAAAATCGTGTTACAGTACAGTACAGTCAAGCTCGCATAACTAGAAAAAGAGGACAAGATCAACTAGTTAGCCAAGCTTCGGCCTAGAGCTTATGATAATTGTGTTACATCTCAGACTAAACTAAAGAAGAA
This sequence comes from Glossina brevipalpis, assembly GCA_000671755.1. NCBI lineage: Eukaryota > Metazoa > Arthropoda > Insecta > Diptera > Glossinidae > Glossina > Glossina brevipalpis. Next base: position 23,501 of record KK351210.1, read on the forward strand.
AACAAGTTCAGGGTTTTTTTTTTTTCTAATTAAAGGATAGGCTTGCACACACATCCCTATGTGTATAATAACTCTCTTGTAAAAAGTTGCATAACTTAGAAAGATGGCAAACGATCTAAGCTGCAAGTAATTTTCAATCTGCATACCGATAAACTTGTGTCAATTGGATGCTAAAATTCTTACGGAGGACGTAAATTAATTATGATCGAATTATATTTTGGTTTAACTTATTGCCGAAAATGTATTCGGAACTAAAAATTTTTTTTCTAGTTAAAGCACTACCCGACTAAAAGGCGAAATAATTGTATGCCACTGACTTTCCCTAAATACTATTTAGGACTAAATGCAATCATTACTCTTATTATTATATTCGGAAATAAATTAAAGGATATTTGTTGTTGTTAAAGAAAGATTTTTTCTGATCCCTTCTCTCAGGCGCATGCTATCGTATTTCCGGCAATGTTTGTTGGGCGTTATTCAAACATTTCAACTTAGACTAAATCAAAAAAAAGTATCTGTGGGACTTGGAGATTAGTACTCTTTTAAAGCCAATCATTCTTTCTTCTCTCCATGTAAGATTTCGGTTCTCTTTTCAAGAAATCATTTTATAATCTTACAGATTAGGTTTACAATGGTAAAACTAAGCCAGACGGTGACATGTGAATTACAAAATTCCACCCTTCGTTGAGACAATTTTTATTTAATTTGCAAAAAGTGATCAATAAGTCAATCAAAAAAAAAAAAAAAAAAATAAAACAAAATTTCATAGTTTTTCTGGTTCTCGTTGAAAGTTTCCCCCACACATTCATTTATTGGTTTTTTTTTTATGTTTTTTTTTTATTTTTGTCTAATGTCAACATTCAAGCAGAAATTTATTGGTCTTAAAATGTTGTTTAACATTTGCGTGGAAAATGAATAAATTCCCAAAAAACAAAAAAATAAAAGAAAAGGAGGGAAAAGAAAACAGAAGAGATCTTACTTTATATTGATTATTGCTATGGCAGCTAAGTTGTGAATAATTAAAGTCAGTAGCTAACGGAACACTTGAGAATCCCCAGCACGTTCATTATTTTAGTGTAAGAGTTGAACCAATTTGTACGAATACGAAACCAATCATAACATGTGCCAACATCATCAATATTGAAGAGAGAGAATAAAAACTGACAGAGCAAGCAACCGACCGACTGATTGAATGAATACATGAACGCATTTCAAACGGTAAGGCTTAAACTGGACGACCGGCTGGCTGGCTGGTTGGCTGGCTGGTTGGCTGGCTGGTTGGGTTGACTGACTGGTCGATGTCTCTTGTAATGTATTAAGACATAAAATTTCATTTTTACCATCTGTCATAATCGACGACTTTTAAGCCACAAGACGCTTTGTGCTTTGCTGCTTTCTATATACATACAGATGTTGTTGTTGTTGTTGCTTGCTTGCTTAAGCTTAAATAGAAAGTGTAAGAGGGTAAGATAGCACTGCAGAAGGAGAAAGCAATTTTTTTTTTTTTAATCAGACACAATTCCCCATAGAATGTTGTTTTGTAAAACCGAACATTTGGCGTGGGCTGCATATATCATTAATGCAACATATCTACGGTATATGTATGTTCTCCTGCGTGCTCATATTCAACATATATGTACGTATGTATGTATGTACATATACGTGGGATGAAAGACGAAATTGTGCCAACAGACAATTAGTGCACGTCTGCCGATATGTGGTTGATGCTGTTGCTGCTGTTATTTGTAATATTTTATAAATTTTATCTTTTTTCGTACTTTTTCTCTTTATGGTCATACAACATATACGAGAGTTGTGAAGAAGTTTCACACGAAACGATAGAGTTATTAAAATAAATTGTATATCTTCAATTCTTTTTTTTTTACTCTTTTTTCTACGCTTGCTGTTTTTTTTTTTTCTGTTTCATAAGTCCATCTGTACACATATTCTTGAGGGTTAAATTTCATGGCATGAGCTGGGGCAGCGTGTCGCGTTGCTACTGTTACGGTTACGGTTTTTATTTTCTACCATTTCGCATTTTTTTGTGACTATTACGTGCGTTCGTGTCATAACTGCTAATGGTTTACGTAAAGAATATGACACCTTTTCTGTGTTTTTTTTTTCTGTTTGACTTTTTTTTTGGCTTCTTCAATCTTCTTCTCGTCACTAAAGGTTAGTAAGCAATTTTTTAAATATTTCTCCATTTGTTATGGAAATAATATATAAAAGTATTTTTCTCTGTTATAATTATTATTATTATTAAAATGATTTCTCTCAGGAATTCGTAACAAGGAAATAGTAGCTTAGGAAAAAACATTATTAAAGCATTCTGGGAATCAATCAAGTAAGGTTTAAAAATAATTCCAAATTAGTTTTTGTAATCATCCACATACGTCTAGTAGGTACCGGCAATTTTAAAAAATTTAAAACATTTCTTTTTAAAATTTTTTTTGTTTTTATATATTTATTTATATTATTTTTTTTATCTCCCTCCTCATCATGATTATATTTCCATATAGAAAAATTTCATAAAATATTTTTTATAAGCATTCTTGACTAAGGCGACAAAAAACCGCAACGTTCTATGTTAATCATGCTTCCGTATGTAATTGTATGGCAAAGATGAGCCTCGTGCTCTTAAGAAACTTCATTTGGAAAAATTAATTTAGTTTTAAACATTTTTCACAAATCGTATCATTAGTTCGCTTATAATCAGTAAAAATCTACAAATGATGAAAGTTAAAGAGACAGACACATTTGACTAAATCAATTCTTAATTTTCAAGCAGTGGATGTTTGTATGTATAGTAATGCTTCGATGCTTTACAAACATTTCTTTTACATCCCTTGCAAAGGCGTATAAAAATCAGATAAATTTATTCATAAATTGATGTAAAATTATTAAATTTTTAAAATTTTGTTAATTATTACCTTAGTTTATAGGTATTAACTAACGATTTTTCTCTCTTCTTTAAATTAATAAACTTAACATTTATTTTTCGCTTAAAGGCATTGTGTCCAAGACACGTGGGTACATCCTACGTTTAAGTAAAAGCTTAGATATAACGGTGTATTTATGAGGAAATATGGGCGATGGCAAGCCTATTTTAGAGCTGATCCATGGAATGCTTACATTTACATATAATGCTAAATTTGCGATATATTCCCATGTTACTGATCGGGGACATATTTTTTATACTCGTCACCGAAGCTGAGGGATATATTTCATTTTGTCATTTGATTTGTAATTGCCAGAAGGAAATTTCGTAGACCCCACAAAGTATATATATTTTTGATCAGCATCAAATTTAGAATCGATTTAAGAATGTCCGTCTGTCCGTCTATCTGCGTAATGTCTATGGTTAACATTCATCGGTCTGCAAAAATTAAGATATCGGCTTCAAATTTGTCAAGAAACATTTGGAAGTTCTTTCACTGCCACTCCCACCTATTAAAATTTAGTTTTTCCCCCTTTTTTTTAAAAAAAAATAAAGGTGGTGGATATAAAAGATCCAGCACAGTCGAATGTAATTTACTGAAATTTATTGAAATGCAAAAAAAAAATAAAAAATGAAAAAAGTTCCGGATTATATGAAAAGATTTGATCTATAATTTTTATGCAGTTCTACTTAATTATTTATATAAACATTAACATAAATCTTCTACACTGTCCTTAGTGTGGTAATATAAAATATTTTAAAAGTTAAAAGTTTTTCAAATAAAGCAAATAAATCTTCAACGGTTATATTTTTCACCGTTGCAGAATTTTTTTTTTTTTTTTATATAAAATTTTATTTTCATTTCTATGTCGAACTAAACTCTATTGAATTTATGTTAATCTTCATAAATTAATGGCTCAGCCTCTGGGGTATTGCGTAGTAATCATTAGAGTATAGTACTACAGTAGTTGTGTCTGGGAAATATTAAATAAGTAGGCAAAAAGACAGACAGACAGACAGATATACAGACAGACGGATGAGCAGACGGACAAACAGATGGAGTGAAAAACATACATTGCATAAATGATTCATAACTTATGTAAAACGGGCCACTGAGTCTAAAAGCATTATTTATTTATGAGGCAATTAATTAATTTAAATTCAATTTTTCAACAAACGTCAAGTCACCGTAAATGTAAATCCTCCCCATTAGAGAAAAATATCAAACAAAAAAACAAGAAGAAGAAGAAGAAGTCAAGTAAGAAAAACGCGCCATTTTATGATAAATTAATATGTTCTTAATGAAATGACAGGCAACAAAGTGTTTCTTGGCTAATCAAGTGGCAAACACTTTACACACACACACAATACATACATACATACATACATACATACATACATACATACATACATATATATATATATATATATATATATATATTTATGCATGTAAACATATATAACTGAAAAAGCAAGAAAAATCTGAATAAATATTTATTTCGATACAATTGATAAACGAGTCAAAGCGATTAAGTTGCAAAAGTGCAATTGGCGCTGCAAACAGCCGAAGATAGAGATATGAAAATGTTTTTCTTTTCTTCCCTCTCTGTATTATGAAAATGTGACGCCATTTGTATTAAACAAGTAAGAAAACAGTGCATTCGGCCGTGACCGAATCTTTTACACCCATCACCTTCGTCTTAGAAAAAATTTGAAAGAAAGGAAAATTTAAATTTCGATACTCTAAAATAATGAGTGGGCGTGGCAGATTTTCCCTTTTTCTATGCAGTGCCATTGAAAGTTTTACGAGTAGTAAGCAAAACGCTCACAAAACGAAAGAGTTTTTTACTTTAAATTATATTGTAGGCGTGTCCCTTGACCTTGATTTGACCCATTTTCAATACTAGGGTACATTTCACAAATAGTTTCACAGTTTTTATACAAATTAATTCAAACATCTTTATTAGCATTCATAAGCAGATATTAAGAAGTTAAGCGAACAGACAGACAGACGGAGAGGCACACCTAGCTGGATTGCTGGATTGCAAATTTAATGCTAATCAAGAATATGTGTAATTATTGAATCTCTAAATATGTGTGTGTGTAATTCTGAGTGTTGCATACAAAATAATAAAATCAATATACTCCCATTCTTCGATGGTGGTGATGGTGGGTATAAAAACTATTGTTATTAATTATAATGGGGTGTTTATAGGTTTGCCAATAGTAATATTTTCAAAGCTTTAAGAAATCGAAAAATATATATATATATGTATATATTCGTATACATTTATGTATTTATGTATACAGTATATAGATATATACATATTTATTACATTAAAAGTTATGCAATTTCATGAAAACAATGCATTAACATGATTTATGTTAAACTTTAAACTGCTCTTAAGCACCGATTTAAATCAACCGGTAAAGGGGAAGTGTCATTAGTAACATAATGCAGCGCATCATACGTCGTCTACAGCGTGATCCAAAGCTCTCATTAACTATCTATGTGTATATTATTTGTCGTCAGCTGCCTGCTATTGTTCTTATTAATTAATCGCTACCATATACGCCTACACACAAGCGTTGCTTGTAATTCAGCGAAAAGTTAATTTAAAGACAACAGTAGCCATTAGTTCAAGCTTTTAAGGGTAAGCGAGAGGTGCTAAAGGTGATAAGTTATACGACTCAAATTCTTATTATTGCAAACTTATAGATTAAGATGCAAACAAGAACGAATAGAAGATAAGTACGATAAACAAATTTTGTAATTATTAGCGTAAGAAGCGCCATCTATTAAAGTCTAAATAGGGAAAATTAAATGAAATGGTTGAAAATTGGTATATGATGTATTCTTGCTAGCAATCGACTAACAAAAGTTGAAAAAAATTTTATCAAACCGTAACGTATTAATGTTAAACTAGATCCAAAGACTATAGCCTGGTGTATGCTTAAAGGCTACCCAGTCTAATACTTTGCAAGAGGAAGACGCCAATGATTCTTCCATCATGATCAGTGATTAAGAAAAATTATACTGAAAGTTTAGGAAGTGTATGGTCTATTGATAAATGTTATGATTTCATCGATCGTACGTTCGCGTTCGTGCTGCGGGTCCTCGTCAATTGCAATCCGAACACGTTATGCACTGGAAATCGAACCCGAGTATTTCCACTTAATATTTTCTCTTCTTCTTATTTATAGACTCTTTTGCTTGCAATAGAATACAAAAAGTTTATTTTTTTCTTTCTCTCATTAGGAAAATTTTAAAATTTTTTACTGTTTTGAAAACTCGTTGTTTGCAAACTAACATTAAGTACTTTAATGTTAATGCTAATGTTCTCTTAATTTCGAAAACGAATAACGAACGACTGAATAAGGAGTCACGGCTGGATTGCAACATATATCTGTTTATTGTACACGAAATGATGACAGAAGTAACGTATATTTCTGGCAATGGGTATGGAAGCCTCAAACAAATATCCAAAAAAAAAAAATATAGAAGAAAAGAAGAAAAGAAAAAGAAAAACAACTAAAATTTAAGTCACGATTTCAAGTATTATTAACTAGTATTTATACTGAATCTAATTGAAGTGAAGGTTATATTCGTTATTCCTAGAGATTCAGAGCTTTGAAGCTTTCACTTTTGTTTATTAACAGCAAATTGTTTATTTAATTATTAAATGAATTTCCCAAGAAAATTTTCAATATTTCTTTCGCTTTTTCTCTCTGTTTTCCGCTCATTTGTAAGAAATAATTAATTGTTAGACAATTTCATGCAGCAACATTTAATTAAAATCTAATTACAGTTAATATTCCATAAATCATATAAAAAATATTAAATAAATCATCATCATCATTATCATCTTCAATTTTTTTTTTTCTCGATATTATTTTTTATTAACATTTTCTTAACACAAATTTCATTTGATTCTGCTGCAAAAGCATCGAAGCATTGTTTTAATGTTTAATACGTGATCGTATATATTAAGTAATTTATTTTATTTAGAAAATTTATTAAATGCATTGAATTGAAAATTAAAATAAATTAAATGTCAACAACGTGTTAATTAAACTTTAACGGCACAACACAATTAAGAGAATACTTAACAAATTAAATAATAATAATAATAAAAAAGAAAAAAAAAACGAAAAACCAAAGTAAAGATCGTATAATGAAACACAAATATTTTAGAAAAATACGTAGTTTGGTATAAATAAGAGAATTACATGTGTCGTCAATATTAAACGCGTATTAAAGAAGTAATAGTAATAGCTAAAAGCATGTCCATTGACCAATTTATATGGACCAATATTCCTTCCACAACGTTTCAAAAAGAGCCCAGTATTTGTTATAGATCGATCGTAAACCGTTGTTTAAGTCTTTTGTGGGAGCATCACGTTCGCGAGATGTTGGTGTTACTGGTGATGTAAAAATGGTCTTAATATTTACTATAATTTATATTTTAGTTTAAAATTATAAAATAATCTGTTTTATTAGACGAAAGGAGCAGTAATTAAATGCTTTTTGTTTTTTAATATTACTCGTCTGACTCGAGCGATATAGACTAGAACGGTGATGATCAGCAAAAAGCGGAAGAGCAAGTTATGGTGTGACGGAAGTCGTGTGGGGGGGGC
>KK351210.1:31126-108626 GCA_000671755.1 Glossina brevipalpis
TTATGACAAATCCGTAAATGTTATGCCTAAACCGATCGAGCATTCACTACAGCTTTCTCCCTGACACGTCAATTTATCGTATAGGAAATTGAAACCAGGTATATTATGTGTATCTGAGCACGGAAGAACATAAATGTACCGTATATTCTACCTCTTCGGGGTACCAGCTATAAACGCCATCTTGACTTTAACACATGGTGCCTAAATGAAGATTAAGGTTTTAACCATTGTGTATTTTTCGGATTGTAGGAGAAAGCTCGGGAGTTGCTTCTATTTTAGATAACTTCCTTTCTCGATAGTTCTCTGCTATTTTGGTTATAATAACACTAAGGTCTGCAGTAGTTATCTGTGACGGATTGAGGTAGTAGTTGAACTGGTAGCAAAGGAAACGTTAGCTGAATGTGTCGATGTCTTTTCAAGTACATAATAATCCCTAAAATTAGGTGGAGTTCTGATGCTTTGGGACTTGCGGATTGCGGGGATTGTTCCAAAGCTCGAATGAGGCTGATTAACATTAACTGGAATTAACCCAGTATTGAAATATACCGTGGAGTTAAGCTTTAAAGGCAAGTACCCATGTAAAACAAAGACAGCAAGAAATATACACCCATTCAGTACAGTATAGTACAGTGATGAGTATAAAAGTTTTTAAAGGCACTTTTTATTATAATATATATATTATATATTATCACGCTATCGGAAATCGCTTGCAACGTAAACGAGTTTCACACTCATTTCGTAAACATTTTTATGCATGCAATGGTTGATTACACTTCATACAATTCCGCTTCGAAATCCATAACATATTGAAGATAAGTTTATTTTTACAGAGCCTCCTACGCTAGAGAATATCTTCTAGATTAATTTCTGTATATTTCTTTATCTTTACTATTGATTTATTGCAATTTTTTTTTTCGCAAAATGTTAAGACTTTATATATGTAGAAACAGATCCAAAGTCATCTAATAGCTAACAGACCTTAAGCACAAATGCATTAGAGCGGGAAGATGTAAAAGCGTTTAAGTGTTGATCATAAGCCTAACCATACAAGCACAAACGTACTGGACTACTTAGTATATACAAATCCTAAGAGTTATATACAAAAAAAAAAAAAAAAAAGTAAGAACGAAAAAAAGGTAAAAACAAAGAATTAAGAATTATTTATTTATTTTTATTTATTTATATATTTTTTTTTTCATTATTCTCTGAGTTGTCTTTAAATAATGTATTGGCGCCAATATATTTTTAATAATAATTTTTTTTTCCTTCAACTTATTTTCTTTCTCAAAGACGACAAGTGTTTCGTTTTAAATTTCTTTATATTAAGCAGTTAGCCAGCCAGCTAGCCAGCCAGCCAGCCGGCCAGCAATCCAATCATAAGTTTGTGTTGTCTTGTCCAATCCATGTTTGGTCGTTTTGTAATTATCGCTTAAATGGGCAGCAGTAAGGCTTAAGAAAAAAAAAAAAACAAAATGAGGAAAATGGGTAGAAGAGGAGAGTGAAGTCATACCAGTGACAGACTATATAAAACGCATATTAATTTGTGTTCCCCTTATCACTTCTACGTATTATTCCGCTTTATACCCGGTACCCGCCTAGACATATTCGTATGTCACTTGGCGTTTTTTTTTTGCTTTTTTTTCACTGGTGGGCTGTACAACTGTGCCTTGAATGTCGTGTGCATGGGAAATGAAATAAATTCACATTGATTTGTGTTTATTTTATGTGCTGCAGGTGCTTTAGCAATTTTCTGGCATTTTTTGTTTGTTTACGTTTACGTTTGTTGTTTCTGTTGCTGTCGTTGTTGTTGTCTTTGTCGTTTCTACTTTCAATTAAATGCTCATAAACAATTTTTTTCCTCATCATCATATACACTCACAGAAATATCACAATTATTTTAAGTAATTAATGTGAAAATGTGAATGAATTCAAGTGGGATCACGTTCGCCCGATATGGTGGGGTGTTGCTGGTGTAACGGATGGGGTCTTAATATTTACTGTGCTTTATATATATACAAAATTATAAAATAATTTGTTTCATATCCTAAGCAAAGTGCAAAGAAAATTAATCAATTACGTTACGTTAAAAAAAATTCATTTTTAAACATTTAACATCAATTATCCTTTAAATAGGTTTTCGATTTCTTTACAAAATTTCCAAACTTTGGAGAGAAATTCAAGTTTCTTGCACTTAAAAAAGAATTTACTTTCTTGATCGTTTACTGAGACATTCTGATTGATTTGATGGATCTAATTTAACGTCAACAAATTCTTTAAATCTTAAGAATAAATTTAAAAAAAAATAAATAATGTGTAACTTTTGCGCCCCAACAAAGCAAAATGAAGTTGACGTGATTTCTGAAAAGAACACTTCGAACACTAGGAAAATACAAAAAAAAAAAAATCTACAAATCATTCGGCAAAATATAAAGAAAAAATAAATCTAATCAAATTATTATGGAAGGAAGGAATACCGATGACATCAACTTTATAGGAAAATTTTCGAATATCTTAATAAGAGCACTTTTTTTGTTGGAACACTTTCTTCGTTTAAAATTTCCAAATAAAAATAAAATCGTTCAAATGTTTATTTAATTATGAAACGATTTTATTATTATTATTAAAATTTTAATAATTTTGCAAATGATTGTTTAAACATTACTTTTTAGCCATTTAAGTATCTTGTCAAAAATTTCGAATCGATGTACGATATATATATATACGGTATAAAGTGAAGATTTGCAAGAAATGAAGTGAATAATGCGCTTCTTCAGGCGACACGCTGTAGCTAATCGTGTTACTATGACATGATGATCAACTATTTTTTATATAACTTTTAATAAGTAGTTTTAAGAAGAGGTCCTAATAGATCACACAACGAAGAAGAAGAACAAGAAAAAAAGAAGTGAATTATAGAAAACGAATGAATAGAAAAAAATAAATAAATAAAGTTTTCTTAGTAAAAACTAAATTTTATTTATTTTATTTAGTTTTATATGTAAAGAAATTTATGTAAGGATAGTTAAGAAGATAATCCGAAAATCTAACAATCGGAAAAGGGCTTTTAAAGTGCAATGGTGCAAATCCTTAGATAACCAATAAAGTAGAGGAAATTATGCTCGGCTTGGTTGATGGTTCAGAAAATACTTGACCATACAGGTTTTGGTGAACAAAAAACTCATAATAACTCGTAATAACTCGTGATAACTCGTGCTAAGTCGTGATAACTCGTGCTAACTCGTGCTAACTCGTGCTAACACGTGCTAGCTTGTTATTAGAATATGAATGAAAGCTCGGCAGATCGGAAAATTTCCTATAAAAAAATAAAAACCAAAATCGATCGAAGAGGATTAAAAAAAAAAAAAGATCAGTCATCTTAATATAATTATCGTTCGTATATAAGTCAAAGTATTTATGTCTAATATAGATGACCTGTGATGCGATGTGCATTTTTCTGCATTATGAACGACGAGTGTTTGAAAGTACACACACACAACAAGTATTCGTTTGAAATAATCGCGGTGTAATCCTTAGAACAATTGCGTGAATTTTCATTCATAAAATTGTTGTAGTTTTTTTTTCTTTCCTTTTTTTCCTTTTTTATTTTTTATTTTATATTCTGTGAAAATATTCAGAATTTATTTGCAAATAAAATTTATAATTTATGCAATAATTCATTACGGCCGAATGAATTTTATTGTATATAAAAACAACAACATCAAATGATAATAAACATAAATACAACAACTAATACCACTTAAGTGGCTAATAAAAGATAACTTAAGAATTTCCATCAACAGCATTAGCAGGAGCAACAACACCAACAGCAATGCTAGCAAGAATTTAATGAAACAGATATAAAATAGCCCAACTAGGTAGGCCAGGCGAAGCCGAGCCAACTAACCACCAGGCAGCAACCAACTAGCTGCCTCTCCGTATAACATTCGCACACAACTGCTTGGCGGCTATCAGCTTAAACTGCTTTCAACATATGTTGTTATGTTCGGTTGAATGGTTAAGCAATAGGCACACAAACAACAAACAACGTGAATATGTAAAATGTGGCGAAAGGCGTAAATAACAAACACACACTTGAAACATTTGGGCAAGTGATGGTGAAAGAAATTATTAAAGAACAAGTGACTTAAGCGTATTATACAGCAACGTATTAGAATTAGAGAATATTTCTTATTTCCATCAACGCGCACATAGTCAGAGTACAGTATATATATATATATATATGTATGCAGGGTTAGGTGGTGGATGGATTCATAGAAATGGAATGTGAGGCAACAGCAAAAGCACCAACAGAAGAAGACTAAGATGAAGAAAGAAAAAGTAGAAAAAAGGAAGCGTATCATCACAACAGTCTAAACTGATTTATACATATTTTAGTTGTTGTTGTGTGTATTTTGCAGGTCCGCGCGCGGGCTAGTGTCTATGTTTGTTTGTATGTGGGGCGATCACACCTGTGTTGAAATAATCAAGTCATAAGTAGATATAAAACAAGTTTAGATGAACATGCATAACTAAGTGAATGAAACAACAAGAACAACAACAACAAATATCACAAGTGTTGTTATTTGCAAATAATTTCCGCTATCAAGCATCTGTGTACACATGGATACAATCTATTTGCAATTCATTTAAAGCAAGAAAAGGAAAATTAAAATAAATAAAAAAAACAAAAAACAAAAGAAGAAAATCAGCACAACAACAACAACAACGACCGTGTATATTCATATATGGATATATTATGTAAATGGCAAACAGTAGCTATGGTCAAGGAAATAAGAACATCTTCTTCCTCTCTTTCGTGTTTCGTGTTTCATGTTTCAGTTCATAACTTAAGTTATGCGTATGATTAAGTATATAACAGAACTAGATAATAAAATAGTGCGTGTATGTGTGTATGTATATACATAAATAACAATCTTAGCATGTCATGTACTTATAACATTGACTGAGCGAGCAACAGAAGTATCTAGTAGTTGTGAAATCGTAGCCGTAACTGCATTGGCAGTAGCAGTAGCAGCAACAGCAGCAACAAGAACAACCTTTATGGCCATCAGAATACAAATGAAAATGAAACGAAAAACGAAAGAAGCGTAAAATTGTTGGCTTAAATCATTGACACATAATTTTTAACAAATAACAGGTGTGAAGCATTTTAATTGAATACCATCCCAGTGTTTACTTGCGCTACTGTTGTTGTTGATATTTGATGTTGATGCCGGGTTTGATGTAGATGTAGATGCTGATGCTGATGCTGATGTAGATGTAGACGTAGATATATAGATGTTTGTTTTCTTATACATACACTCGCGCTTATATCACGCACTCGTTTATTCAATAGAACATTTGTGCTATGATCGGCATTTTCGTTTTGAATAGAATGTGATATACAAACACGTCATATAACACACTGAAGCCAACATATTGTACTAAATATTGAAAATTGTATATATATAGAAAAATTGCAACAACAACGACTAACACAATGAGTAAGCAGCTGCATATGGTTAAATTAAAACTAATAAAAGTATTAGACAATTGCCCTCCGCTTCTTAAAAAAAAAAAAAAATATTTCGTCGAATGTTATGAATACACATCGAAATGCTGATCTAATACATTTTATACCCGAGATTTCTGTTATATCCACGTGTGAAATTTAATTTCAGTTGATGTATGTGTCGTTAAACTTCTTAAAAGTGCTGAAGTTATCGACTGGATGTCCTCGTTGAGCTGCCATCTTGCTCGGGGCTTGCTACTATACACCTGACCTTTGTGAGGATTTCAAAAGCAAAAGTCTACTGTCATAAGATTTGTTGACTATAGTATCCAAAGATTGTCGCGAAATAATTTGACGCCAACAATTTGATTGTTTTGTCTTATCTTACGTGAGCAACCCGCCTCCTCGTGGAGATCTCCGATACGTTTTCAAGTTATCTTCGAACCATTCAATTGCTGCGTGTTTTCCTACTAAAGATAATCTACCCGATCATAACAAGTTAGAAACGGGGCTCTACTACTTTGAAATATTGACTCACGAGGTCTATCGAGATCTTTACACTTTATTTTAAGAGTATTGACCTTTGCTGTTCAAATTGGAGTTTAATAATATCTAGTTTTCTGCGCTAGTGCTAATTTTTCCTTTTCGTGCTTTCATATAAATTTCCAAAATGAAAAATAAAAAGTTTCAGTAATATGTTGGCCCCTGTCTTCACTAAAACGGTAACATAAGATTCAGACCGTAAGAACGCAGACCGTAAGAAAGTAAATATAACGTTTTATAAATTATTATCAAACTCCAGAACCTAACGATTCCATAATAAATTTTTCTAATTTTTTTCTCTCTCCGATCCTCTTCTCCAGATAGCTGGGATTAGAAAGCCGATTATGAAACAGTTTTCGATCGATCAGTAAATGTTTTTTGATAAATCGTAGTGACTAGTAGTTAACACAAAACAACGCAAAATTTACTATTATTGCAGATAGATCGGGGATTAACAGATGCTCCGCGAAAAGACCGACCGCCATAAATTATTAATAAAAAGTTAAAAGATTTTAATCGGGTAGAGTCGATTGTTAACTAGCGTACACCTCCTTCTCCTAAGAAAATTTTTCATTTAAATTCATGAAAAAATACTACAAATTATACCTCGTTTCTACGTAAAGGTATACCTTTTCATGAGAGCTCTTATAAGGAACGGATTTTATTAGATGAACTTCTATGCTCCATTTTCCTGTCAAAGATCGTGCATTTCTGCCGTTAAGTTTTAAAAATTATACTTTATTGCCATACTTAAGAGTTACTTTTCATAAGAATTCTTATAAGCACTAGGGTCCAAAAAATAGATCTATCTTCTCTAAATTTCCCGTAGTTAATTTTTATCCCAAATTCTTAGTGGGCTTTCGTTTGCATTATACAATATTAAAAATTAGTTTTTTTTTAATATATAAAGGCTTTACTCTTGATAGGAATAATTATACAGGAGCTGTTTTTCAAAAAATGATCCGATCCTAAGAGAAATTTTTCACATTTATTCTACAGGGGAAAATACTAGCTCTTACCGATTTTTATTGGAAAATTTTCAACTTAGGGTTTATAGAAGGAATGACAATAAAAATCGTTCAATTAAATCCATTCTCAATAGCGTTTGTTATGGGTCCCAAGACTATCAGTATACGAAATTTCATAAAAAAATGTCTTAACAATTGCGACTTATAGATATATTGCTGGACAACAGGCAGACAAGCTTATATCAATTTTGAAAATGGTCCTGAATCGATCGACATAATAATAAGAGGTGAGTCTATGTTAAGCTTTCTTAGGTGTTACATATATCTGTGAAAATTTATCAAAAGGAGTGTAATGTGTATCTTGTGAAGGCATTAATCAGATATAGATAGGAATTTATTATGAAATCCTTAAAACAATCTATAGTAAATATAGATCTGAAATTTATTTTAGAATTAGAATTAGAGAATTTAATTCAGTGACATATCGTCCCAAACATTTCTTTATAATGCACCATTAATTCATAACTTTTCGAGATGGTAAGTATTCAAGATTCACCATAAGACGTACACATATTTATTAAATTTTTTTAAAGAACACAACTCAGCTTTTGAATAAACACAACGATAACGATAACGATAATATTTATAAAAATGAATAAATAAATATTTTATTTATTTTATAATATGAAATATCTAATAGAACACTAAAACGTAGCACTGCATGTGGTTTAAAGTATGCTAGAAAGAATTTTCTAAAAGAATTTTACCTTAAACTTTGTTTGGTAAACTCTTTTTTTATATATGATTTTATATATATGATTATACAATTTTATTGTTTTTAATGTTATTTTTAAGCGTTTTTGTGGCAGAGTCTAGCGTACCCTGAGTTAAGCCACCAACACAAACTTGGCCATAAATTGTTAGCCGTCTTCTAAACGCCTGTGCACGTATTTAGCATACATAGTTGGTTTGGCATCGCGGCAACTATATATAAATAAATCATTAAGTAGTCAGTTGTTAGACATTTTCAAAAAAAAAAAGTGTCGGAAAAAAGTTTAGTTTTCCTTCTATTTATTTAATTTTTATTTTTATAGTTTCTTTTTTTACATTGAATGACACGCAGGTGCGTATAAGTGACTTTGGTGTTTAGTGAAATATTTTCTCGTGTAAAATCGAATTCATTTCAAGTAGCGGTGACCGAATTCTTTAGTGATTTTTGTTAATGTGATGCAGATTTTTAAAGAACAAAAATGAAAGAAAAAAAAATGCGAAAAATGAAAAAAAAGAAAGTATAAAACAAATGAAATTTTAATTTGTAGTCAAAATATTTTAAAATAAAATTTAAATGAAATGAAATTTAATTTTAAAAATTTAAATGAAATGAAATTTAATTTTAAGTCTTGCCTGAAAGCTGCGGGTAGAATAACAAAAAAAAGACAAAACAATGTTATGCAGTTATGACCTTAAACAGCCAACACACACCTGCTATTATTTCAGTAAGTATCTATAGTAAATAATTTTTACTGATAAGAGAATGCCGCTTCATTTCATATACGTGGATACGCACAAAACAAAGACTAGATATACGGACGACTAGCACACCGATATCGCAATAAACACATGAAAAAGTATTTAAAACACTGTGTGTAGATAGATACTCGTACTCGTTGTTGCAGTTTATTTACAAATTAAAAACTTGAAAAAGAAAGACTATAAAAAAAAATAAATAAATAAATAAACTAAAGGTGATTCCACCTCGTATGGGTATCCAAGGGTTGAGTACACACACACACACACAGACAAGAAATAAAACAATTAAAAAATAGAAAGAAATGTTTTTACGTTTGCACAGGTGTTATGCACTTGATTTTATTTATTCACTACGATAAGATCGTACTAATGGTCTGAATCTAATATAGAGTTAAACAAATACACTCACAAGGCTATTTCAAACGAAAAAAAAAAAGCTTATAAGAGGTCGCTACATTTTCATAATTCATTTTTATTTTACTTTCATTTACTAGAAATGATTAACTGGAGCTATACATCACACTCCCATATATATTTACATATATACATATGTATGTACACATACATATTTATACATTTGTAGAGTGATTTCTTCTTTTTTTTTTCTCTTTTTTAAATATTCCAGTACTTGGTTTTTATCTGTTTGTTATTTTTGCCTGCAACAATATGGATAATAATACGTTAAATGACTCATTATTAACTGTTTGTTGTTGAAATTTGTTAAAGATTTTTGCACCTGTTAATCGCTAACATCGGTTACAGATATTATGTCACATACATATATGCAAAAAAAGGGGAATTTTTTATACATATACCTTCGGAGGTTATACAAATTTCGTTCATCTGTTCGCAACAACTTTACAATGTTCAAATACTTTTTAAAATGCTTTTGGTTCAATATTTTTTATAAACAATATACCAGGTTATTTATCCATTATGTAGATAGCCTTCATCTAAATAACTCTATGAAGAGTTTAACATAATATTTCAAAGATTAGTCCTTAACATTTTTCTTGTTTTTTTTTTTTATATTGAAGGCAGAAGAGAATCTGCTCTGATAACCTGATAGATTCATTTCCCGATACAATTTGTAAAAAAAAAAAAATAAAAATAAAAAATATTAAGATTTACTAAAAAGTTCAACTAACAAGTTTCAGATGGATCATTCGTACGAAATATTGACCTGAAAAATCTAACTACGTAAAGTCAACTCTTGTTTATTGACTTGACTCCTGGTTACCGTATACTTCATTCATTTTGAATTAAAGGCTAAACCATCTTTCCGCCCACAATAGAAAAGAAAGATTTTTTTTTCTTTCCATATTTACTTTAGATCTAGTTCGGAAAAGTCTTCCTAAGAAAGAGTAAATGCCAGACCTTAAAATATTATAATTCTAGAAAGTACTCAACAAGTAATTTGATAACGTACAAGTTCAGTATATTTTCGATCATTTTTAGACCACGTATCTCTTTTTAATGGTCATCTGCGAGAGCTACAGCTACAAGTACTTTAAAGTATCGGATCTGAAAAAGAAGCTACAATAATCTATAACAAATGAAAAAAAAAGAGAAGGAAAAATGATGCGACCTTTAAAACAGATGTTATCCGATTGGAACCTAAAAATCTTTGGTCTTTAAAGCAATGGTGGTGATTCACATCAAGCCACATGCTTTTTGTTATACCTTTGCTGGGAACTATGAAACACAAGTCTTCTTGTTAAACTTCTTATTTAGCTAAGAATTCAAACTTCTCTACTGTGAAAAGAAACCTTAGAAAACTTTAAATAGCCACGAGAAAATCTTATGCTTGAATCAAGAGATATTTCTCTTACATTATACGTTATACATTGTATTAAAAAAAGAAATTTCCAATTAAGACAACAAAAGATGGTGAACTTGGATAGAACTTGAGAATTAGAAACAGCTTTACGAGACCATGTTTCTCTCATACACGAGAACATTATTTGCAGGAATGCGTAAATGGTCATATTCAGATTAGATGGAAACTCATGGAATTTATCCGGTGAGTGTTTGCTGTGGTACCTTGAGAATTGCGGAGGCCCACTGGGATTACTCCAAAATCCGAGGGACGCGGATTATCGTTTATGTTTAAGCTTAAGTTTAAGAGATTAAGCGTCAAAGCAGATGCTCACTTAGATACAAGTAGAGGTCTGTGCATACTTAGACTTTAGTAAACGTAAAGTACAGTTACGTTTAGAACTCAAGAACGTTTGTATTGTTCTCACTTAAAATTTGTATCTTATTGTTTGTTAATAGACCTTAACTGCATGTATATATTGTCGAAGCAATGGACGTAGTGATGGTCACAAAGAAAAATTCGACTTAAACCAAAGTTTTTTTCCTTTAAAACCACGAGCTCAATGACTGCAATGTGTTGAATTTAAATATGCAATAGATGCAAATTCTAAGATATTATAAACATATGGTAGATTCAAAACACATACTAACACATACACGCAGTTGCTAATAAAGTGATTGTGTTAAGCAGAATTTCCGAAATTTCGTGACAGAAAATCAGATCATCAGTTCAATTCATGGCATTAAAAAAATTCAACTCAGCTTCATTAGTAATCGATTGGTAAATATGTACGATTATCTTAGATTATTCAAGAACTTAAAGAGAATTTTACTGCGAAAAAGTATTTTGTGAATTTTTAATTTCAATACACAGACGCACTGCTACTCGTGCGCTGAATGGGAAATTCCAAAGTGAATGTAGTGTGATTGAAAATACCACGGGATACTATAACGAGATGGCGAAGGGTGGGGAGGGGGGACTCTGAGATGGGTTGTTATTTTGACGAAGAGATTTACTGGACTTGTAAATACGCAAGGAGCTCAAGAAGTGTTTCTTCTCGAGCTTCAACATGGAACACGCTTCCGTTTTTTTCTTGTTTACACGTTTAAAAAGAATACGTAATACACCACAATCAACGGATTAAAGACCAATATACGAAGGCTTGCTTTCTCAAGGACAACTGGGCTTAAATCACATAATAAAAAAATAAAAAAGAATTATTGTATATGAAGGCAAATCGGGAAATTACTTTTCGAGCTATTCTCATATATTTATCAAGATGCGTTTCTCTCTTTCTCTCTCTCTCTCCCTCTCTCTCTGTTTCTCTCTCCCTCTCTCTCACTCTCTCTCTCTCTTTCTCTCTCTGTCTCTCTCTCTCACTCTGTCTTTCTCTCTCTCTCTCTCTCTCTCTCTCTCTCTCTCTCTTTCTCTATCTATCTATCTCTCTCTCTCTTTATCTTTCCATCTCTCTTTCTCCATCTCTCTCTCCCTCTCTCTCTAAACATTTAGTTTAGGAATCACTGTTACGAAAAACAAAAATATTTTTAATGATTGGGTTTTTCTTTTTGTCAATATTTTTATAAATATTTTTCTTTTTTTTTTTACATATATATTCTGTATTATTGATTAATTGCTAGATTTGAATGCGCTTGCTGTTCGCACTACTGCAAAACTATATGCATTTATGATCTGATAACACTTGAAAAAAGAAAACAAAAAACTGCCACAACATCAACAACAACTGTGTTTAAAAGCACATGCATGTAACATATATATATATATATATATACGGGATGCCGACAGACAGACAGACGGACAGCTATGCATGCAAGCAAGCATATTTACTTCAAATCACTAAAATTGGCACCTGCATCAAGTTTTCTTTAGATTACATTCTTATGTACACAAATTGTGCGTATTCATAGTCTGGCTAATGATTGTCATTTCAACGAAAAAATAACAAAAACAACAACAACCGCAACACTAACATAAAACAAATCTCCGGCTCAATAGAGTTTGACACCTTTATTTGCATACTTAAGCAATTTATGTATAATTATAAGCAATTTTTTGTTTTTTTTTTTTTTTGTTTTTTTATTTTGTTTCGTTATTGATCAGAGTAGAATAGTTTTGAGTTACAAAACATATACATTTGGACAAAGTTAGACGCGCGTGTATGTGCGCGTGTATAGCCACGCTATCCGGTACGCATTTATGTAACGTTTGATACAAAGTTCACAAATTAATTAAATTAATTGCAAACTCAAAAATTACTAAAACTCATTCAAGCCTTAATAATTATGACATCAAGTATGTAATCGATTGGTGGTACGATGTCGGATTTTGGGCGTGTATTTGTTTAAAATTTTTTTCATTTTTCATTTTTCTTTTTTATTTGTTTATTTATTAATTTATTTATTTTTTATTTTTTTTTTTTTTTGGCGCACCAGATATTTTCATAAGCGTGCTGGTGTTTTTATGACCAACCTTTAGGAAGTATATTAAATGAGTTAAATGATTGCTGCTGTAACGCATAAAGAAACGCCTTAGAAAACTTATATTCATTCATATTAAATATTTACTTAAGCTTGTCTGTTTGTCCGCCTCTTCAAATTGAGCATTTTTTTTTCTGTTTTTTTTAAAGCAAATACTGAAGATAAAACTGCTGCATTTACATTCAAGCCATTTTATCATTTTCTTGAAGAAATCATTTACAAAAACTGATCAATCGATACTTTTGAAAAGTTCTTTCATTATTAATAAAAAGGAGGGATTAATTAATTAAACAACAACAACTAAAGTACAGAGAAAGGTATTCAAATAAATTGGAAAAGATTGTTAACGTTTCTTTTAATATTTTTTCCTTATAAAGATGTTTGGGAATTTTTGGAAACAAAACCCATTTTTTTTGCTGTTTTTGTTTATCATTAAGCTTTCTCAATGTCTTGTTTAACGCAAATTCTGACAAAAGCAAATGCTCTTATACCTACCTTCCCCCCTATCATTGATGCGCAATTGGCCCCTCAAAATTAATATCGTACCGTTACTTTTTTTTTTTTTTTTTTAAATTCTATCAATGAAGAAATCGATTTCTTTTCACAATATCAGCGTAATATGTATAAAAACCTTTTGAGGGACTTTTTTGTTACTTTCATAAAACGCGGTTTAGATGAAAATGAGTATTTTTTCTAATTATACGGACGTCCATTGAGAAAACTTTATCGACCGATTTTTGATTTCATATTAAACTTTCTTAAGAAAATGTTTTCATACTAAACTTTCTTAAGAAAAGTCAATAGAAATTTGCTTTCTTTTTATGCGTAGCTCCTCATTCATTGCTCGTTTTGGAAGTTAATTTTGAATTGTTATGTTTTTCTTAAACGATGTAACACGTATGTTATATAAATGATGGGTGTTGTTGGGAATTCGGCCCAAGCTGAATGTGATCTCGTGTCTCTTCCCTTCCTCCCCCCCCCCCCCCCCCCCCACTCTCACCCTATCCCTCTCTCTTTCTCTTGTACTCTCTCCCTCTCTCTCTCTCTCTCTTTTGCAATCTCTCTCTATCTCTCTTGCTCTCTCTCTCTCTCTCTCTCTCTCTCCCTCTTTTGTCTTACCTTTTTTAGTGTGTGTTTTATGAAAACGAAGTTTTATTTGATTAAGCAACCAATTATATATGATTTCATAAGAAACCGGATTATATGTGCATTCGGTATAATTTTTAAATATTAAAATAAAAGCCAGCTGAGTGTAATACTTGACTGACTTTAATTTGAAAATTTAATTTTCAAATGTTTGAAAAGTCTTAACATTTAATAATAACATAATTAAGTAATTTACACTTGAGCAAGTATGATTTTATATAAAATTTCATTAAAACAAAAAAAAAAAAAGACTTATTATTATATACATGAAACTAAACTCTTTGACCTATCTTACGATATATTTTCATATGTTACATTCGCAGTTTATATATAGTTATGGTTATTAAAGAAGTCTTCTTTTACTTCTTATTGTCCGGAATAATGGCTTGCATTTTCTAGAATGTATATATAAATACTGTTATCTTGAAATTATTTTATTCACTCATCAATATACAGGGTAAGCGTATTACTAGGATGCCTCTTATAAGCATTGGTAAGTATATACCGGCATTAGTACGTAAATAGCGCACAACCGATAAGGGAAATAAAGATAAAGATTTATTAAATATTTACAAAAAAAAAAACAATTAAAAAAGATTTACTTTTCAATTTAAATTATTTGCAAGGAATTTTAAAATGTTCGTGAAAATTTAAAACAAGAATTTCCTACAAACTAATCCCGAGAATATAAACATTTTTTGAGCTTAGAAATTGAGACATAAGTTCTCTTCTGAAAATATTTGATAAAACTTACAATATTAGCTGAAAATCAGTCAATTCTTCTTGAACAATCTTTCAATGTATTATGCTGTATGCCGAAATGTATTTTATCACGAGCCAGCGCTACTTTCGGAATACTTTTACTTTCACTTCTTCTTCTTCTTCTTTCAGATATCTCTCTAGATATATTTTTCATACCTTTGGAATTGTGCTTTAATTTTTTTTAACGGAAAATTTAAAAACCTTTTTAAATAAATAATTCTTTTTTAATATTTTTTTTTGGAAACCTCTTGATAAGTCTTCATCTGTTTGTTCGCAACGTGTGCTAACTAATTATTTATGGCTGTACGTTTTCTCTTTCCTAATCAGCTTAAAATTCTGAAAAGGCAGAAAGAAGATATCAAGTAGTTAGTTCAATTTTTTTTTTATTATTATTTTATAATATTTTTTTCTCCTAGAGTAACAATAATTTCAATTATTTTCAGAATCTCACCATAATATTTACTTATAATTTTTATTGGAGAGGATTGTAAATGGAATGTTTATAAATATATATATATATATACAGGTAACCCTCCTATAACGCGGTTTCGCTACAACGCGGTTAGCAAAATGCGAAAAATTTCCTATAACGCGGCACTCCTACAACGCGATTTTCAAGAATTTTTTAAAATAATATTTCAAAAAATTTTAATTTTGCATTATATGTTTATTTAAAAAATTTTGAGATCTAGTCTCTTTGATTTTTACACTACATATTTTAATTTTACAAGAAAAATCGCCTATCGGCATGTGTATTGTATCTTTATGGCATGGCTAAAATTTAAACGACGGCAAAGTTATAAATCTTAAAAATAATTTATCCGCCTACCAGGAAATCTATATAGATTTACGAAATAAAGGAAAACAGACTTCAATAAAAGATTTTTTTAAAACCAGTAATCGTTGAAAAGGATTAGTTTGATAGTGAATCAAGCTCGGAATTTGAATTAGGATAGGTATGACCGAAACGTTTGAAACACACTCAAATTATAATAAGTGATGTAGAAGCGGGAGATTTGTAGAAGCTTGTGATTTGAATTTTCGTTTAATTTAATGTTAAGTAGAGTTGAAATTGCGTTTTTATTTGTTTTTCCAGATTTTATTTTATTTCGCGCTGCTTAAATAAATGAATTGATAATAAATGAATTAATTTATGCTGTTATGATGAAATGGATAAATAGAAAAATATCTCAAATAAAGACTATTTTTTTTCGATTAGTAACGTATCCCCCCTTTTTGCAATGGATCTAAGTCTCCTACAACGCGATTTCCTATAACGCGGTATTTTTCAGGAACCTATTGACCGCGTAGTAGGAGGGTTACCTGTATATGCAATATAAAATTATTCTAATTATGTCAATTAAAAATTTTCGGACAAGAAATAGAATGTAAAGCATATGCTCGGACATAGAGAATATATATAAAAAAAAAAAGAAATGGAGCTAAGCAAGCTTCTAGGATAACTTGCTTATAGGAAAATGTCGTTTTTGATAACATTGAACTATTTTTATCGCGTAAATAGGGGGTGTAGCTTGAATAGTATTGAGTTTATTAAAGAAAAACTATTAAAATAAAAACGAAACATTTTAAACATAAATAAACACAAACTTTAGTTAAACATAACCTATAACTCTATTTGGAGGAAAATAAACCGTCTTTTAAATCAGTTTGTCTCTAAAGATATTGTCGCTATTTTTTTATATTAAAATGGCTAAAAGTATATAATAGAGACTCACATTAAATGCTAACATATTAGATTCATACACCAGGCACTATATTCACGCAAGTAAAGAAATATAGTCACAAAATGCTTGAGATTCGCTTTAAGAGCAAAAATTACGAAATAATTTTTTCGTTAGCGGGTGGATAAATTTTTTAATAATGAAACTAACGATCCATACAGCTGACTGCACTACTTAGTTGCCTCATTGTTTATTGACAATATTAAAGGAATTCGTGTTTGTACGCGAGTGTGGGTGTGTGTGTGTGAATGAGCGTACACGTTAATGTACGCCTAAATGCATGAGTATGTGTTAATGTGTCTGCGTTCATTTCTCGTGAAATGATTCAAATGTTCTTTTATTTTTCTATTTTATAAGAGTCGTGAACATATGCGCATACACACACACAAACATACACAAAACAGTTTAATGGCTTTTCAAAGACAAAAGCTCATAAAATGAAAAAAAAAAAAAACTAAATCATTTTTCTTGAATGGCTAATAGCAGGTGTTGTGGTTGTTCAGAACACACACCGTTCTATACTAGAAGTATAGGCCAGAAGACAACAATCACTATACAATAAATTGGCAGCTAGCAAATGTGACAAATTTTGGTTATTTTCGTTAGGAATTTCTATCATGAAATTCTTATTAAATGAGAAAATTAATAAAAGTATGCGATTAACATTAATGTAAAGAAATAAAAAATTTATTTAAAAACTTTTCAACTATTTGTGCGCTAATAAATGTTAAAAAAAAAAAAAAAAAGAGGTTTGCAGTAGCAAAACGTACGTAAAATCACTTGTATGTGTAACATAAGAAGACTTAATGCTTAATTGCCTCACTGGTTGGTTATGGCAACAGCCTGATCTAATGCAAAGCTAAGAAAAAGGCTAATAAGTATAGTCATGATGGTAGTGGTAGTGATAGTGGTAATGGTACCAGCATTAATAGCAGTTGTTGTTGTTGTTGTTATTCTTGTCGCTATTGTACCAATAAGAGGCTTATGTTTCCAGGTAGACAGACAGACAGAAAAAGCATTTGTCTTAAACGTACATTCACATGGCAGAAAACTAGCAAAAACATTAAGTGATAAAACACCATTTTCCTCAACAGATCACAACACATTCGAGAGCAGAAGATAGAACTATTGCTTACATAAGCTTACGATATATACATATATATATATATATATATATATATATGTAAAGATTTTAGAAAAAGAACAAAATACAAAAAAAAAGAACAACAAATGTTAATTAAGACTTAATCAAGCGAGCAGTTTGATAACCATCGCAATTATTATAATAACAAAATAGGAAGAAAAAAAAAATTTTAATATTACACACAGGCTTTAAATTACAAAAAAAAAAGAAAAAAATAGTAAATCGAGTTTGGTGAGTAGAGCATTGCACTTATATATGAATTAGTCGAACAAATGGTAGGCAATTATAGAAAGTTCTAAAAGCAAAAAAAAAAAAAAAAAAAAAAAAAGAACTGACATACGGGCATTTCATTAAGTTATAATAACGTAAATATTATCATCAAAATCGTTTTGCTTTCCTTGTTCTACTTTGGTTTCTTTACTCTCTATTTGCTTATACCATATGACTGCCAGGACTGAAAGAGGGTTAATTAACATATTTATTTAATGTATAACACCTAGAAATATATATCAACGAGAATATTCATCATATTCACAAGAACAAGCATTTCTAAGCAACACCAACATCTGTCGGGTTAGTTATCTATCGTTCCATACATCTGTTCATTTATTCTATCTACAGTTCATCTGTTTCAAAATAATGACACAAATTCTAATTCAGAGACACAAGAAAACAAATACACCAAATGGGCCTAAAGGGCAGGGAAGATTAACATCTAATCTAAAAATTTCATAAAATTTCCCCCTTTTTTTCTATGACTCGTAAAATTAATATATATATATATATAATTAATATATACTTGTAAGCTCTATGTGTGGTCGGTCCCTCCTGCACTAAATATGGAAAATATTTCGGATTTTTAGTAAAAAATCAATGTCCTCAAGTGTACATAAATCTTAATTAACTCCTATTTCTCGTTAAAGTATTTTTTTTCTTTGTTTGCAAATTGACAAAGCTTTTATATCGCTCTTCTCTATTACAGGTATAACAAGTATGGTTTCTGTTTATTCAAAGAGCAAGAATCTTATAATTTGTGGTCAGCAAAAAGAAATGGGTTCGCTCTTAAAAATCTCTCTCTCTCTGTCTCTCTCTCTCTCCCTTGCTCTCTCTGTATCGTTCTTTCTTATTCTTGTTCTTGTTGCACTATGTTACAACGCAATGACTTACTGACTGACGTGAAGCTCTTGAAATAAACTGTTAAGTCCAGCATTAGGACGACAGTTAAGTTGTGTTGTCTATCTTTGTAAAATATATCTAATACCCTTGACTTTCCTTAACGATTTTCCAGTTGCCCATAAGCCCTTAAGGGACATATATGTGAGAGGGGATGTTTCTTACCCTCTTCACATATCTGCTTACTTTATTGCACTCAAAATAAAAAGTATCTGTACTGCGTGCGTAGATTAGATGAGTGGGGTGTTTTTAACGGCACATATATAGCTTTTATCTCTTTCAGTCTAGGCTTTTAGACAAATTAAATGACACATGCCGCAAAATGCACTTTTACGGATTTGTGAAAATGAAGCCGAAATAAAGAAACATTTATGTTGAGTGTATTCTTATGTCTCCCTCTCTCTCTCTCTCTCTCTCTCTCTCTCTCTCTCTCTCTCTCTCTCTCTCTCTCTCCCTCTCATTTCATTTTTTACTTAATTTCCATATGTCGTATTTTGCGAGATTAATTTCCGTTTTAATACTGAATGAACTCTACTTAGCGTCTTTTCATGGTGGTTTTAAACAAATTTCTTATCCCTCAGGCTATGAAGGAAAAAATTTTTAATTTAGCTGAATGGATCGCTGTGACAACGTTTTAGTTATCTGCCTGTCATCAGGCTTATTATTCACGCTAATTATTGCGTTTAAAAACAAAAAATTTACTTTATGTCACAGGACATTCGTTCGCCTCATTTCCAGACTAAAAGAAATTTCCTTTTCTTTTTTCGTCATCCTTTTCTTTCATTTGGCATTTTTCTAGATTAATCGACATTTATTTCTCATCACTAATTCAATCTCATTCGTCTAAGAAACTAGTATATGTATATATGCTTTACGATGGCTGCGACGAAACTTCTTAGCCAAGCTTTCTCAATTTTCGCCGAGTCATTAAACATGCATTTGATCTGCCGTTGTTGTGACGTAAGACTTCACCTTTCCTATCAAATCAAGTCTGGATGCTCAATTTAGCTCAACTGTTCGCTTTAAACATATTAGTTCTTGGCAATAGGAAAGAGCTTCAATTTGGAGCAGCTTTTCATAAACGATTCCTTTTCAATCTCATCAAATACTGAGCATTGCTATAGCTTTAGCTTGCCACTATAGCATGATTTGATAGCGTTCGTGTTACCGAAGCTACTCTATGAGACTATCAGAGAAAAAAAACTCTATGTATTTATTCCTTTTTCTATAACTATAGGTCATTAGGTTGCATTAAGTTCGTTAACATGTCAGCAAGAGTTGTCACCTCGTCACGAACGTGAATTTTTCTTAATGAAAGGTAAGTTCATGAAAGGTATTTTTTAGGTTATTTTCTGTGGAATAAGTCAAAAATGTTTTAATCAATTTTTGATCGTGATTAGTGGGGTTAACAGCTAATTTGAAAACGAATGCCAATTTTATCGATATAAAACAATCAGTTTAGCTTACGTTACCTTATAAGCGTCGTCGTGTGCTGTAAAATTTAAAAGTAAAGTAATTAAAGCAATTAAAATATCTTATAAAATTAACAAATGCTGTTATTATGTTATGGCGTCTAAGATGTATGCATGTATGCATGTATGTAAGTATGTATATTTGTTAAATAGGTATAGGTGCTTAAGTATGTGTATTTATATAATATGATAATACCGCGATAGACATATATAACTAGGAACCAGTATGTAAATGTGAATAAAATTATTTCTTCGAAAATCTTAATGATATGAGTCGCAGTTGCTGCTGCTGTGGCTTTGGCTGCTGTTGCTTTACAGTATGCTTGCTGCTGGTGCTGCTGCTATTGCTGATGTTGTTGATGATTGTGATGACGATGATGGTAGCGATGACGATGACGATGACGGTGACGATGATCATGACGATCACGATAATCATGACGATCACGATGATCATGATGATCACGACGATAATGATGATGATAGTTTTGCATGAATAATTGAATGCAGCTGGTTGTGAAGTATTAAATTTAGGTGTCGCATTCTGAACATTTCGCAAAATGTAACAAACAATTGTAAGAGAGACACTTTCATACATACAAACAAGCGCGAGCATAAAATAACAATTCATGAACGCAAACATACACGAATTTAAATTCGCCATAAAGTCTAGTTTTTTTTTCTTTTCTTTTCTTTTCTTTTTTATATTATATATCGTAAAAATCAAGTCAACAACAACATTAAAAGCACAATAGCAACAACGGCCCAGAAGTAATGCTGATGATAATAAATGATGCGTTTGCAATTGTGCATATTGTCTGCTTCTTAGCTGCGTGGCTGTGTGTGTGTGTGTGTGTATTCATATGAGCGAGTGTGTACGTTTATGTTTATGTTAAACAACGACAGCGACAATTGCTAACTGTCGCAGCTGTCGGAATTTGGCATTGCCAACACCAACACACACACACACACACATGTATATATGTGTATATAAATATACATATATGTATGTATGTATAGATATATGGAACCAAGACACATACCACAGCACACATTTGTTAAACATGTTAAAAACTTTAAGTCAAACGAGCAGATAAAACGTCAAATAGACAACGATCGGTCTATTAATAATAAACACAGCGATCGGCAAATGAACATGGCTGTGTATGTTTTTAAGCGCTATATACTATATATACATATATATATATATATATATATGTATGTAAGTGTGTGTGTGTTTTTTTTTTCGACCTGCGATAGTAATCTTATGCTCTCCTGTTTGGTTTAACTCTATTGTGTTACTCTGTTACTATTGCTATTGCTATGCAACAACAACAATACTTAACAGCATGATGACAACGAAAACAACGTCGGCGGCGCGAACGTGATCATCAGTAGCTACAAAAATATCGCAGACAACATGTGTTTGCTTACAGACGACAACAGACAACTTTGTTGGCGAATGATCGACAACATCGCTTGCCTGTTTCATCGTCTGTCCGTCCGTCCATCCGTTCGTCTATCCATCTGTACGTCAGCCAGTAAGTTAGTTTAGTTCATTAGTTAGCTGCTCATAGCCATAGCGTGCCCAGCAAGGCAAACTTGTATGCATATGCTTTTCAAAGAATTCTTATCGTGTGTACGCCGCGCGTGCATGCGTTGTTATGTATATATAAATATATATATATATATATATATATATGTATATTATGTATTATATATATATATATATACATATATGTGTGTGTATGTAAGTAATATCTATGTATATACATATATATATATATCCATTAAAAATAAAACGGATAACTAATGAGTGCAATGAAACATACGTTTACAACTATTGCTGTTGTCTGACAAAAAGCTAAAGCCAAACAGTTTTTTTGTTATTTATATGTAGATTGAAATAGATTTGTCGCCATTGTTGTTGCTGCTGCTTAGAAGATGTGCCGTTACTAATTTTTACTGCACGTGCATTCGAAGACTGTCATTTATGTTACAACGCAGACTTTCATATTCACGCACGTATATAAAACTAATGACTACATTTTATGCGTTGAGTATATTGCGCTGTCCCCATTTGACATATAGGCGACAAATGTAAATGTTGCTGCTCCTCTCTAATGACAACAATAAAAAAAAGTGCTATTTTAATTCTTTCGTTCCTTTTTTTTACTTTCCGTCTATCACTGATTGACACATCAATTGGTCATTTTTCACAAAAGACTTGATGATGCATGCATAAGTGAGTTCACAGAAATAATTTAAGAATTTTGATGAAATGAGTTTCTAAAGTGTGTCAACTATTAAGCCTTTTTATTCAATCGAGTCCATTATATACAATACATTACAGTAAGGATAGGTTAAGTATAAACCGTCCCAAAATCAACGTGAGACTTGAATAGGGCGCCTTTGATTGAGCGTTCTCTCGAAAACATATCGTCTACACCTATATCTTTCCACTTAGGTACGAAAAATGTTAATACCACGTCGTGATAGGGAGCATCATTAACTGTTATTGCCTGGTAAGTTGCATTTTCAAAGAAGAATGATTTGATTGTTAGTAATGGTATGGTTTGTTAATGGCACAAAGGCCTGGAATATTTTCTAGTGAATTTAAAAGAAATTCTAACGCGTCTGGTACAACTTAGCAGCACTGTGCAATTTGGCAGCACTGAGCAATTTAGCAGCACTGTGCAATTTGGCGGCACCGCGCCACTTGGCAGCACTGTGCAACTTGGCCGAACTGTGAAACTTTGCAATACTGTGCACCGTGTGAGACGTGTGCAACTTGGTAGCACTGCAACTTGGCATCACTGCGGCTTAGTAACACTTTTTTCGACTTGGCATCACTATGCGAGTTGGCAGAACTGTGCAACTTGGCAGCACTATGTGATTTGGTAGCATATTTTCGACTTGGCAGCACTTTGCGACCTATGGATCATGTATTATTAGAGTAGAACTCGAACGTTAAGGAATTCTACTGGAAGGGACAGGAGTAATAGTTAGAAAAATTTATTTTTTCTATAAAACATGTAATTGCCGTTTAAGTTTTTTCCGTAAATATTAGTCTGGGGAAAAAGAAATCCATTATTTTTATATGGACTTCAGGACTTTATTTAACATGCTTCGGATTGTCCGATTTGGGTCAAATATGCACCCTTTTGTTGTTGTTGCCATTTTAAAGGTAACTTCAAAATGCCTCTCTCATAGAAGTCCTGGTCTCTATTTGCAAAAAACTCTAGTAGTCGATTTTCACAATCCTCCCTAGATTCCAATTTTTTATCATTAAAGAAATTTTGCAATGCAAGAAAAAGATGATAATCGCTTGGTGCCAAGTCCGGACTGTATGGCGGATGCATTAAAACTTCCCAACCAAGCTCCCGAAGTTTCTGGCGAGTCACTGTAGATGTGTGTGGCCTAGCGTTGTCCTGGTGGAACACGACACCTCTCCTGTTGGCCAATTCTGGCCGTTTCTGGTCAATCGCTATCTTCAAACGGTCCAGTTGTTGACAGTAGAGATCAGAATTTAGCGTTTGGCCATATGGAAGCAACTCATAATAAATAATCCCCTTCCAGTCCCACCAAATGCATAGCAAAACCTTCCTGGCCGTTAGTCCTGGTTTGACCACCGTTTGAGGTGCTTCACCGCTCTTTGACCACGTATCCATCGTATGTGATCCATTTCTCATCTCCAGTCACCATCCGTTTAAGAAATGGGTCTATCTCATTCCGTTTGGCCAAGGCTTCGCAGATGGAAATTCGATCCATCAGGTTTTTTTCTGTTAATTGGTATGACCCACACATCGAGCTTCTTTTTGAATCCAGCTTTGTGTAAATGGTTTAAAACTGTTTTATGGTTGATTTTTAGCTCCTGGGCGATGTTACGACTTCTAACATGCCGGTCAACTTCGATCATTTCTCCGATTTTATCGACATTTTCGACGACCGGCCTACCTGTGCGAGGTGCATCTTTAACATCTAAAATTCCTGAACGGAATCTACGAAACCAAAATTGCACATAATTGGCTGTTACAGTATCGGAACCATAAACACCATTCACAATTGTAGCCGCCTGGCTTGCATTTTCGCCTTTGTCAAAGAAAAACTGTAAAATGTACCGAATTTTCTCTTTGTTCACTTCCATTTTTAACACGCTGTAACTCACAACTGAATGCACCAAACAAAAAACAACAAAAGAATTTTTTTACTGCGAAATGTCACCTTTCCAACGAGCATAAATCTGAAATTGTTTGATCGATACTTTACGAGAAATCTACCAGTGTAGCCATCTACCGAAAACATAATGGATTTCTTTTTCCCCAAACTAATATAAAATTGAAAACAAATTTACTTTAAACTGAAGGCAAGCATACCTCTCTTGGCCTATACATTACTATTGTAGGCGGTAATGTTGCATCGTATAGCCTTTACTGTACGTTTTTCTTTAGATGAGAGTTTATTTAAAAATTTACTTTGAAAAATTGTTATTTGTTTATATATGAGTTTCGTGATATTTTCTATATTTTCTGTTAATTTTTATCGAAACGATTCTTCTTGTGATGGGTGAGACTCAGCAAACTAACGACAAACAGTTGTTGTTTATGTCAAACATGAAAAAGCAGGCGTGTATGCGTCTGTTCTTAAATATCAATAAGTGGCACTCAAATGTCAACAACTGAGAAAGAATGCAACACAAAATAGCAAACAAAATAAGAAAACAATAAAAAAAAAGAAAAAAAAACATATCATTTCAAACGATTATCATAAGACAAGAAAATATTTTTTTATTCATATTTTTGTTAAAAGGTGGTTTTGTCTTTCTTTTCTTTCATGATAATTATATATTACATTTATATTATATTACATTTATATATATATATATATATAATATACATATATATATATATAAATATATATATATATATATATATATATATATATAAAGGAAATCTATCAAAATATTTATTGCAGTAGTATATGCGCGGTATTGTATTTCTTCACCTACGTTTAGGTAAACACACACAAAAAAAGAAACAAAAATTAAAAGAAAACTTTCACTCTTTCTTCGCTCATTCATTCAATAATCTGTTTACATAATTGCTAACAAACATGCATTTGTTCACCATTCAATCGGTGTAAGCGAACTAGCGAGCGAACGAACGGTAGCAATATTGTTTGACTTTGTTTTCCTCTGCTAAACATATGTTTGTCTATTTGTGTAACTATTTATATATATATATATATATATATATGTATATATATATGTACAGAGTTAACTTATAATTCAATCGATAATTCCATCAATAAGCTGACTGTTTTACTTTTATCTGATTATGCTAAACACACA
Source organism: Glossina brevipalpis (assembly GCA_000671755.1). Taxonomy (NCBI): domain Eukaryota; kingdom Metazoa; phylum Arthropoda; class Insecta; order Diptera; family Glossinidae; genus Glossina; species Glossina brevipalpis. The sequence goes on from KK351210.1 coordinate 56,780, forward strand.
CACACACACACACACACACACATACACACACCTCGCCTGGCTATGGTAGTAGTACGCGGACATACTCACTCACTAAATGACTGACTTACTGTCTGACTACACAAGTCGTTGCCATATATTAACTCATAAACAAACTATCAGGCATTTGGAAACCATTTAGCAGCGGCAGCAATATTACAACAACAGTTATATTCATGTAATTCATGTTGTTTAATAAAAAAAAAAAAGAAAAAGAAACGAAAAACTGTAGAATGTGGCAAGAGCCACAAGAAAAAAAAAAGGAGAAAAAAACACTTGGATAAGCGGAATAACGTATAACGAAATCATTGCAAAAGAGACCTCATTAACCGCTAAAAGGTAGCTCATGTTTCAATGACTCTTTTCTGCCAGTTTCTTTATTTCTCTATTTTCTTATATGATTTTTTATGATTTCTTTTTCCCACCTGATACTCTTACCAAACAAGTCGTCGTCTTGTTGTTATTACTGTTGCTTTACAAATGTACATAACGGATACGTACAAGTATGCATTACACTTTAAGTTTAGTCAGTTCGACTATGTGTTCATTAACACTTTCATCATAAGTGTTGAAGTAATTGCTACTTGTGCTATTATTGGTGTAAAACTTTCAAATGTTTCAGCTTTAGCTTCAGCTTCAGGTATTGACCGTCAAAGGAAAACAAGATTTGGAGAACTATCTCAGCCAGTATCACTCTTTTAGCACAAAACTCCTATTCAGTGTAATTCAAGTATTTGACTAACGTATTGCTAGCCCCTTGCTTAAGTCTACAATGCCCGTTAAAGTAAAAGTAAAAGAAAGCTTATCATCATCGTCATTATCATGATCTAATCTAACCTAATAGCGAATTTTGCATACCTATCGCTTCCAGCAGCAGCAGCAACAATTGTTAGTTACGCTAATTATAAGCGAATCGAAGCCGAATGGATTCGGACTATTTTCAAGTTTTAAACAACTTTCGTTAAAGGGTATGACGCCACTGTAAGAGCCTAACAAAAAAAAAAGGCACGAAAAAGTAATAGAATAATAATGTTCGAGGAAGTCATTTAGCATACACTGTAGTATCAAAAAAGAAAAAAAAATAATAATAATTTTGAAAAATATAAAAAAAAAATTAAAACAATGGAGCCATTCTCACGAGGCATTCTTAATTCGATGAGCGAGCATGGCCATGAGCGGCATGTAATATAGCTATTGCAAATTTAATTCTCTAAAAAAGAAACAAGAAGAAGAAGAATCTATATGTTTGGAGCTAAAGAAGTACGGGAAGAATTTCAACGATGACTACATAAGTGTAATCGAATAAAAACCTTCAGTTCTTGACTACCAAACGGCAACCGTCCGTTAGTCAATAATGGTTAAATGAATAAATCGAAAATCGCTCTCTCTATCACATGCTAAATATAAATCTAATAATTAATACAATATATATTCAACGTTCTTCAAGATTTCTTCACTCTTTAACCATTATTAGCGTCGCGGTAAGCAGATCATACCCGTTTTCACACACAACTTACACATATGTAAATATCGATCAAGCCCTAAGTTTGTATATACAAGGAGTACCAGAAAAGGCTAACAGCTAGTCGGAGAGAAAAGCATAATGAAGTCGAGTCAGATTCTTCCACTACTAGGTACACCTGATATTGATAAGACATTTGAATATAATATACCATGAAATTCGACGAGGGTTTAAGTAATAGAAAATTCTTTAGATTGTGGTGTTTAACCACGGCTCAATCAAAAATTGTTTCTCCCTGTAGTTTTACTTGAAATCGATAATTTTTCCCTTTTTTTGCCTAATTCTGAATTATGATTTTATTTTTCTATCAGTAATAAACAAATTTTTTAACGGGCACTATTAACTAGAAGTTAAATTATTCACTTTCCGGTACCATAATAAATTTTGTTAACTGTTAGTCGCATTATTGTGGTTGAATTTTTGCATATTGTGGTTAACCTGTTTGCCTATTGTGAATGTTTTCTTACAATTTTTCCTTTCTCAATATATGTGATCCATGTGAATCGCTTCCTTTCGTTCATTCTGCCAGTTAATAGATAATTAGAAACAAAATTTAAATATTAATTAGTGACATTAACTGATAACTTAAATTTGTTTAGCTTTCAGCTTAATTTTTTTCATATACAACAGGCCTAAATCTATAATTCCAAATATAAAAATGTATCATAACAATTGATCCGGCTAGTGTTGAGGTTATATCCGTTCTATTCGGTCGTCAAATAATATTGATGAACTGATTATAAATTTGATTTCAGAGATGTTACTAGCGAAAGTGACACAGCTTGGAGTTCAAATATTCGTAACGGTACTTCGCAAGTCTTCTCTTACTACAAACATTTGTGCGGCATATTCTTCATATCCTGAACGACATTTGTTTTGAGTTTATGAAGCATTTTTATTTTTTCCAGAAGATGAGAATAGCGCAATACATTTCGAATCAAAGCATATGTCCCGATTTCCGAATAAATATTTGATTGGAAAATCGACACAAATTTTCAACATTCAGCTAATAACATTTTCCATAAATTTGAGACTTAGCTATGCACATCACAATCAAGGACTGGACCTTTAATTAGAGTCAATTCAAGGCAAAATCTTAAGTCGGATTTTTGCAATTTTATAAATAAAATCTTTTTTTTTTTTACTGATAGTTGACAGCATTGTTTAGCGCTAACAAAAAAAAAATATTTTTTTAGAAAACTTACTGTTGTAGTGTCTCTTTCACTATATCTATACGATGAGTTCTGGAGTTGTGGTTTTGAAAATAGCAAAATGCGAAAAAAAAATGATATAAATTTGACGTTTGGAATTTAAATTATATTTTAAGATAAAAGTGAATCTATTTTGCTGCTGTTTTTCTATAAATCCGATCACATAAATCTTTGCTTTTATTCTTGTAGCGAAGTGTGTGCTATTTATATGGCTGTATGCCTTTATGGCTGTAGACTTTATGTTTTATTGTGAATACTTATTTAATCTTATTTAATCTTTCTTGTAAAAGTTATTGGAATTTGAAGAAAGCTTGGTTCTATCCGATTAAAATCTCAATAGTTTTTAGCTTAAACATAACATTAAACCATAAACTGTTTATGTCGTGACCTTTCAAAGAGAAGGTTTTGTTTATTTATTTTAAATGACTTGTGTTTAGTTCGTGTTCTTCTGTTTTTCGAAAATCTAACATATCAACATCTAATATCAATAACAAAAAATGTTTACTTATTACTCGTTTGGCCTTAAGTAGTGATCGGCAAAATTTTCAAACGTTGTACTGTTTTCTAAGAAACTTGTGTGATCGATCGAATTTCTCCTATGTTTTTACGAAAGCAAAGCGCTTAAGTGAAACTTAACTTTTAATTTAGTTTTTTGTTATTCAATTTGTCATTTTAACTATAGCAGACGTCATTCATTAGATATCAATAATGCGAGAAGAAAAAAAAAACATTATTCACAATTTTGTTAAAAAAAAGTGCCACCCAATAATTAAAAGCTCATAAATAATTTACAATTAAACTAAAGCAATAAAATTAAATGAAAAAGAAAAAAAAAGAAAACTAAAGTTTGCAATCGATTTCATAGAGCATACACACATACACGCGCGCGCGCGCGCACACACGCGGACAATAGCTAAACAAATTGCGCCATGTGCCAGCCTCAGTCTCAGTCTGAGTCTCAGACGACGACAACAACGACAACGACAACAGGCGGCTGTGATGACTACATAAGCGATGGCAGGCAATGTTGTTAAGAATTTAATGAATTAAAAGCATTTCAACGTAAGCAACAACTGACAACATTTCCTTTTTTTTCTTCTCATTTTTGTCTTAAAATAAGCTAAACGTACTATTAACGAAAAAGTGATGGAACAACACTCCCTTTATCTCTCTTTCTCATTCTATCTCATTGTGTCTCTCGTTTTCTTTTCTCCCTCTATTTATCATTCTCCTTGAAAATATTGCTGAAAATATTTCATTAATATGAAAACATATACTTATAGATGGATATTCATTCATAATATATACCTACGGCGTAATAACAAATGATGTGAAAAATAGCAAAAATGCAAAGAGCAATAACAACAACAACAACAGTTGCGATGATGTGTGTGTGGAAAGACTTTTAGAACAAAACCCAAACTCTAACCAGAGTTTTAAGTGTAAGCGGAAGGAAATTACGAAGCAAGCGAGCGAGAGAGAAAGAGAGATAGAAAGAGAGGGAACGAAAGAGAAAGAAAGAGAAGAAAATAAGAGATAAAATTGAAAACATTTGTCATCATTCGCCTCATCACCCTCCTTATTGGCAACACAGGCATTATCAACCATGTGTTGTGTGTGTGTGTGTGTGTATGTGTATGTGCATATATGCTTATGGCATTAAACATATAATTTTACGTCATTTATATTCAAAACCTCTTGACTTTATTTGTATGAACGATGTAAACACAAGCGTACACATGCCAAGAAAGTAAAGCACTTTTTCACTTTCGTGATGATATAAAAATCAACCAACTCCAACCACCCCAAAAATATTACTGTTATCCTTCCACTTATATGGTATGTTTTTTGTTTTTTTGTTTTTTTGGCTTTTCAAAGTCTGTTCTATTAAGAAGGGTTGTTTGCCGCTATTCCCTGCTCTAATCCTGTTGTTCTTATTGTTGTTTTGCTTCATTGATGTCCTTATTATTGCATTTGTTAGAACATTTGTTTGATTACTTTATCCGGCTGCTGTCATTGTTGTTGTCAAATTCGGTTAAATACAAATTAGAAGCGTTTTATATGCAATAAAAAAAATTTTTTTTTAAAAGTAAAAAATATTTTTTTTTTTTTTGGTTGTCGGACAACCCTTTTGCTTGTGTTTCAACTTCAAAATACAGACTTCTGCTCTTATCATATTTTAATAATAATAATAATAATAACAACAATAAAATAATAACGAAAGGATTTAAAGTGAATATTACGGTCATATATATGTTCTTTTTTCCTTAACATTATTATGAGACAATAATTGACTTTTAAAATGTAGGGACAGATGTATTATGAAAAAGGTATTGAGTCTCATTCAGTCTAATTCATTGCGGCACATGTGAAGACACAACAGGACAGAAGAAATATTGTCAGAAAATCTCTTCGAGTACTCTTAAACCGATAATAACTTTTTAAATTTCTTTAAGATACAAATTCAGTTGGTCTCTCTGTGTCTGTATGAGATTACAGCGGTCATATACTCGCGCATAGTTGGCTCTTATTTCTATGGTATAGATTTCTATGATATAGATAGGAATTGAAAAAGCGTCGACATCTAACTATTAAGGTGATGTGATCATGAAAATGATTATGGGAAGTAATTTAAATTCCATTTCAAACTATTTTAAGATTTAAATTTGAAAGTAAACTAAATTCTAAAATCTCTACAGAGGCAGTTAACTTAATTTAAATGTTTAATATAAAAAAAAAAAACTCGTAAAATTTGTTTAAAAGACGGCCTCAACTACTACTTCGTCTACAGTTGATTTGCATAAATTCTTCACAATCATAGGCATAAAAGCTTTATAATCGACCAAGGCCGACCATTAAATACCCTATTCCACTTTGTCTAATATCATTAGTTCATTTTCATAATGGAATACAAATAATTGAAATTATTTTGGTTCACGCAAAGACATGCTTCTCCTGGGGCCTCTTATGTGGAAGGGAATTCCAAACAAACTGAACTGATATCGTTAAAATTTAGCAAAAATTTTTTTTTTTTTGCCATTTACCTTTTCATATAATCTCTCCTATAAAATATAAGAAATTATATCTTTTTCCTTTATCTTTCTTAGGAATAGTTGGGAAGAGGCCTGTATGATACCTATTTTCGACGTCATTTTTATATGCGGAAATACTATTATTTTACGGAAGAATTTTGAGAATTCTACATTGTTTGCATATAATGATTTTTTCAAAAAAGTTGCTATACATGAAGTGATTGAACGAATGTTACGAACTAATTCATATTCCACAGGCTTCGGCCTTAAGAAAAAAAAAACCCGATAGTTTACGTAATTTTGTCAAAATATATACCAAAAATTATGACCTACACATAGATCAGAAAAACATATAAATATATATCAGCTGGATAGACGGACAAACAAGCTTAAATCCGTTCAGAAAATGACCCTAAATTTATTAATACGATACCTATACCACGGTATAGAATCTAGAATATCTAGAAGGTCCCGATCAGAATAAATTTAATGGTTTCGCTGATGTATAAGCTCATGAATATTTAGAGATCACGTATGGCTTTTCTTTCTTATTGCTCGATAAATTTCTAACGAAGAAATTACTTTGTATCAGTTCAAATCTAAAGTTCTAAAGGCGTCATTACAACGTATTAAGTTTCGAAGATGAATAATTTTTATATGGTCTTGATCACCTTGCATATCTATACCAAAGCAAATTCGTGATTTGTCGATGCTCTTACCTGGTTTTTTTCTAATGATCCGTATTGACAAATCAAATAAAATTCAATGCGCCCAAAACATTTCCCGGCTTATACCTTACGCAACATTGAACGTGTGCTAATGCCACTGATACCTAAGTATGTCTCAATTTGACGTTGCTGGGGCAATGACCGATACTTGAAAGTGATGTTTAAGGTCATTAACATTAACGATGGATTGAATGAATTGATTTATCTAAAACTAAATAGTGTCCTTATCGGACTTAATTATCAAAACTTGAAGTGAGTTGATCTACTGCATACTATTATTGTTAAATTAATCGCTGTTGGGACTCGTCAAAAATCATTACGTGGTATTGTTTAGGAGTTAAGTTTTTTTTGGATTTGTACCGTTTTCCTAAAAACGTTCTTCCAAGCTCTAATCATTAATTTTTTGATTAGAAAAAAGAAAACATCAAGTACTTTATGTAAGTTTGTCATCTACCTCTCATATAAATTAATCAAAGAACAGAGATAGAGAGAGAGAGAGAGAGAGAGTAAGGTATTGAAATTTCGAATTTCACCGATAAATAGAATAAACACAAATTTCGTATTCAGACAACGAAAGAAACCAACGTCTGACAATTTGTTTAGAGACCGTTTATTTGTTCGGCTTCTGAATAACGCGCTTACATTATCATATATACGCTAAGCTCACAAAAAATTCTTTGATAAAATGATTCTATTGATTTACGATCTTGTTGTTTGAACAACACATTAATCTATAAATCTTTTTAGACAAACTTTAAAAGGAGAAAAAAAAACGAAACAAAACAAAGACAATAACAACAATAATAACAATAGCTTTAGCTAGAATACCTTTAAAACCATATCCAAGTTCAATTTCATAGTTATAGAGAAGCACATGTTGAAATATTGAAACTTATGTTTGTGTTGCATACAATGTTCACTACCACATCATAATTTTAGCATGCAAACACACGCAGACACACACACACAAATGTATACGCACGCAAATGCCTTAAGCTGCATTTTTATGGAACTCAAGTGAAAATTCTACAGAAAAAGAATAAGAAAAAAAAAAAAAACTAAAAATTATATAAGTTTTAGATTTCGGATCACGCGAGAATTTCTGACCGAGTAACTGGATTATGTTGTGGCAGCCAAACACCATAAAACAACACATGCTGTTGTCAATAACAATTGAGCTGCATTGTGAAAAAATCATTTAACTTATGAAGAAAATAATAACAAGAACAAGAACAACAACAACTACAATGTATTTGATGGAGTTTAGTTTTTCATCAACTCCGTTCGCAGTTCTCTCCGCACAGTTCAAATATTTCAATCAAATTGTGTTTTTGGGCTATATGTGTAGAAGAATTTATGGTTTATTCAAGTAAAACGGAAAATAACTTTTTTTTTTTTGTTTTTCTTTTTTATGTATTTATTTTTGTTTTTGTTTTTCTTTTCATGCTTATACGATACATTATATATATAACCATTTGTCCGGATATGTATTTTCATTCAGGTTAAATGATATTTATGGGGATTTTTTTTATCTTTATTTTTAGTGGGCTGTTATTTAAAAACATAGAACAGCAAATTGTTGTCATAAAACAAACGTGTAGGTAAAGTTGACAGTGGCCTCTGGGTGTGTTTGTAATCAAAACTTTAGTAAATTTCATTTTATTAGAATTTATTTGAAAATAAATAAAGGAAAAATATTAAAAAACAAAAAAAAAAAAACCGAAAACACAAAAAGAATAATAAGAAATAAAAATCTTTCTTAAGGAGGAGGGGGATATATATTTCGTCCAACTCACACATAGATAAGCAAATATTTATGCGTATGTATGTAACATAAGTAAAATTGATATGCATACATATATCTATGATATACGTACATGTATACATGCATATTCACACACACACACATGTATATATATATATATGTATATATATATATTTCATTTTATAAGTTAATTTTCTTAAAAGTCAAATCTATTGACCTCCCAGGAAGACACGTGCTCTTCGCTCCCACATTAGTCTTCTTCATACGAAATCCTATCAATCAGTAGTATAGTAATGTTACCCTTATTTCTTAGCAAGCTTTGCAATTGCTTTTACATGAGCTTCGCTTATCCACCCCTGTTTTTTTGTTGTTGTCTGCAGTTGCCAAAATACTTAAAACACCAAAAAATCACATCTAATCAAGATTGATAGCGCATAACAAAATTATACAGCGTAACGCTCTATAGTCATTTTCTGGATTCCCTTACCGTTCGTTCGTTCGTTCGTCGACGTCCCCCTAGCAAAAATTTCTTTTCTTTTCTGTTTTTTTTTTGTTTTTTGATTTTGATTTTGAAATTACAATAATACAGAAAGAAATCACGGCTCCCCTCGAAGTGCTGCCATACTGCTGCCGCTTCTGCTGCTGCTGCTGCTGCTACTCTTCCCATAGAATTTGTTACGTTTGTAACATAAGTGCAACGACAATTGGGTGAACTGAATCATTGTTACTGCTATTAACAACATTTTATTGTGGCCCATATGTCCTGTCAAGTTGACGTAATGTTGTTATATTATATGGCCACGACATCAGACCAAATAAAATCAAATAAAACACCCACTTGCCATTTTAATAAAATTTATGGGTTTTTAGCTAAAAGCAGCTTTCGTATCACAGCAAGCAAACATGAGTATGTAACGGAAAATCTTAAAACAAGTCACAGAGAAAGCCGTTCAAATCGAAGCGATCTTATTTGCGATAGACGGCAACAACACAAATATATTTTATATCAAAAAATATATCAAAAAAAAACAAAAAACAAAAAAAAACCCGTCGGTACTAACTCGACGATTTTCATTCTTGACAATAAATTATCCGATACAATGCACATGTTAAGCATTTCCCTCAAGAGACAGATACCATACGCCCACTTATAACTAAGCTCAAATATTTTTTAACGAGTTATACTGTTTTTCTCATTTCCGTAGTATTTGTAAATTTTTCGATATCCATGTTAGATCACGACAAGTAATTTCCAAATCGAATACTTTTGAAAACTACTCTTACCAGCATTGCTAACTTGTAGGTCTCAGCATTGATTCCGGTGAATATATAATTCAGGAATTTTCCTATTGTTTATCATACTCGGATACATCGAAAGTTCCTAACGAAAGTCTTTCGATTTTTTCCGGGATATCAAAATCTGAACCCGAATTTATCTCTTGTCTCTTTCCAATATTCTTTCACTTTTTTTTTATCATCCAATAAGCTCAGTACATAGCTTTTTTACTACTTAAATTTCGTAGGAGAATCAACAAAACGGGTAGAGAGGAAGATGGGCCAATTTCAATAAGTAACGATCCTTAGTGATGTAGTCGAGACAAAATTTTTCCTCAGAAATTAAGGACAATAGCTTAGACAATATAAGCAAAGCGAGCGTTATCTTTATATTTAAGCAAAAATCATTCTCTTTTAGTAATTTAGTGATCATCTTTCTGGAGCATTTTGTTCGCCCTACTTCCATTCTGAAGTTAAATTAACAAATATTCTGCTTTTCTCAAGAGTGCAATGGAGAGTTCTACCCTTATATAGGGCTTTTGACTACAAATTACTTAACACATAAAACAATTACGACTGTGTAGAATATCTTTTTTTCAAAATCGCATCTAAATTTTTTTGTGCTATTTTTATGTCCAGAGAATTTTCATATCCTTGAGATGACATCCTTAAGTTTCAAATATACAAACTCTCTGACTCTCAGAAGCCTGAAACGTGATTTTATTATCATCATAAAATATTATCAAAGTTAAGCGGACGATAAGATTCCCGTTCGTGCTTCTTCAAAATATTTGCTTGTCTTGTCAATTCTAAAACTAAATCTCGGATCTTTTCAGAAGAGATCAAAGAATCGAAGTCAAAGCGTTTCATAAGAAACACTGTATTCGTACCGACTTCAACATGCAACATTTAAACGTGTCTATCCCAGAACTTTTAACACATGAAAATACACCCAAACACACATGGATACATATATAGCACACATATATTTGTACAATCGTAAAGCATCGTTATATAAGAAAATCGTCCAAATTTTAGAGAAGTGTTAGACTGATTATATCATCCCTAAGTGATTGATTCTACATTAATGATTAAAGTCGAATCCTGGGAAGAAAAAAATAAAATATTTTTTTTGTTTAATTCCGGGACTTAATTTGTCTTTTCTAACCGGCCACTCAGACAATGTCGCGTGTGCTTACAGACCCTTGGTAGCCAGGCAGGAACAGATAGAGTAGCAGGAAAGCAGAAGAAGAAAAGAAAAAGTCAATGCCACGAACAGTGCTAACCATGTCTCATTTATAGTATAAGGGATATCCTATATACATAGAGCCATATCCGTCTGTCCGCATGGCTAACGGACTATTAAAAAAGTACACAATCGGCAAAACTGAAGGAAAAAAAACATTTTCATCAACATTTTCATTAAAAGCATTCAACTAAAGTTTGCAGCATACGTTTCCTAATCAAACAAATTCCAAGTTTTGCATATTTCGCATCAGCTTAACTTTACCTTGCGAAATGTTCCCCAAAAAGACTGAATGTCTTTCTTATTTACTTCTTACTTATGGGCTTTTGTAATTGTTTCCCGAACGTATTCATTTAATCTAACAACTGCCATCAAAAAACATTTTTAATGAAATTGAACAAATGCTCGAAAAAGAAGCAAAAAAAAAAATCATCACTAAATAAAAATTTTACAATTCATTAAAATGGAAAAAAAGAGGAAAAACGTGTGCAAATATGCAAATATTGACAATAGTGCTGTTGTGTGTGGTTATATGTCAACGTTAAGAATGTAAGACAAAGCACGAAATGTGAGATAAAAGACAAGTACATCTCACTTAAATGAAACAACATGATAATGCAAAGAACTTATAGCAGCAAGGATTCATAAAGTAAATGCGCGAAATTCAAATATTAACGCAACACAAGGTATAGAAGAATGCACGCTTGCAACACAATCAACGTACACAACAACAGTTGTGTTTTATTTACAAAGAATTTCAATTTCGATAAAAGATAGAAACAAGGCACCAACAACGAAATCAACAAAGATACCAAAGAATCGTACAAATAATAAACAGTTGTAGAAAAGTATGTTCAAATTTTTATGTTTTAATCAAGGGTTGCTCGCTTGGCTTCAATCGTACGTACGTTACGTGTAGTGCGCGATATATTTTATTAATGCATCTCATTACCTATTGTAGGCAACTGAGTCCTTAAGAGCACTAAAACAATTGTCATTGTTTAAATGAACAGAAAAAGAAGAAAACGAGAAAGAAAAAGAAGAAGAAGAAAAAAAGAACAGAAGAATAATACAAATTATTACTATATTTTCCAAATCGTTGCTTTTAAAGAGTAATTAAAAAAACAAATGAATTTTTATGAAAATTTTACACAGATTTCTCTATCTCTCTCTCTCTCTCTCTCTCTCTCTCTCTCTCTCTCTCTCTCTCTTTCTCTCTTTACTTCATTGTATAAATACCACGCGCAATATAACATGTGTTCAATGATTATTGGCAGAGCAATAGCACCCCTTTCCAATAACAAATCGTTTCCACACACCTTTCATTCATTTATCGAGCCTTATACAGACTTTTGTGTTTAATTGCTTTAGGCTGCGTACCAAACAACTTTTTGACCGAAGGATGGAGATATACTTATTTGACCTCTAGAAGCGAGCTTTCAGCTGTTGTCTAAATTATATATTCTTTTTGATCAAATCCCTACGTCTATTAGCTTATTTTTGGTATATATTCTTTCAATTGCAAAAATTAAAAAATTGGCTTCAAATTTTGCAAAAACACTAGAAATTCTTGCAGGCAGATTCGTACTGAAAATAGGCGAAGTTGATTAAAGGACATGCCCACAATATAACATAAATTAAAAACATAAAAATAAATATAATAATATATAATATATAATATATAATATATAATATATAATATGTAATATATAATATATAATATNTAATATATAATATATAATATGTAATATATAATATATAATATATAATATATAATATATAATATATAATATATAATATATAATATATAATATATAATATACAATATATAATAAGCATGAATAAAATGACTGAGAAGGAATAAGGAAAACTTTTAGAGCAAAAATTAGTTTCAATTATTCTACAAATACAAGATCCTTGATCCCATCTATCAAACACACTTTACGAGTTATCCAATGGGAAGAAGAAGAAGGTCTACCTCTTGCTACTATTGAATATTTCTTCTAAAAGAAAAAGTAACTTTATTTTTCAAGCAAATTGATCAAAAGTTCCCGCATTGCAGCTAACCCGAGATTACTGTACCAAGTAATGAGTTTTATTTGCAGAAAAAAAAACCATTTCTTCAATTAAGTTGATTAAAAAGGAATAACAACTGTTCGCACATACTCTACTTGCTGTTGGTCACATAATCCGTACATCATCAAAGCTTGTAGTATAACCTGATATCTAAACAAATGACACCATTCACTCAAAAAGGGGTTGTTAGCCAAATAGTGTGATATTTGTTTGGAATAATATATACGTTTATTAAAGTTTTCATATCCACTATATATACATATGTATATATATATATATATATATATATGTACGTTTGTTTAAGTCAAATATTTATACAAACGATACGTATGCTATAACGATAAACCACTCAGCTAAAATAACAAATTTTTTTGAATTCTAATAAATGTCTCTTATAGTAGTAAACATGTTGCCCTTGGCAAACATTGTTGTTACATTTAAAATTGGAGACATTTTCCTTGTATAAGCTGTTGCGTATACGTCCTTTGGGTTTTTGTCGCAGATTCAATTGAAATTTGAGTATTCTTTTTAAATTTGAATGATTATTCTTCGTCTTCCTCTTCCTCTTCCTCTTCCTCTTTTTCTTATTCTTTTTCTCGAGAGTAAAAGAGAAGTGCATACAGTATGATTACTGATAAATATTTATTTTCTTAATGAGTTTTTCGTCTTCCTCTCGAAGATATTATCAGAATTGAAATGTGTAAAAATTAGAGCATTTGACTGAACACAACAGCAACTGCGCAAAATATATTGCATGCCACTGTGTATATGTTGAATTATAAATTAGAAAATTTCTCAAAATATAATTTATTTTTTGCACGACTGTGCGGAAATACAATAAAACGATTTCTTCTCTTTTTTCTTTTTAATATCGTTTTATATATTTAATATCTTATATTGATTCTTTCAGGAATTTTGTAATCAACTGTCAACTTAGTAAAACGATTTTGAAAAGCTTTCGTGTCTTTTGACTCCAATTCCAATGTCTTCTCCTTTTTAATCAAGAAATTAGCCGGCGAGACACCTTTATTTAATGCGGGATCGCGAAGACCTTGCAAGACAATAGTTGAGTTTTCTGAAGCCCCTGATTGCTGCTATATTTTCCGATCGTCTGTCTGTGCTAATTCCGTTTTCTATTAGCAGGCGCCCCAAAATAATCAGTTGGTTTTCTTAAAGAGGTGGGACTCATATTAACTGATGTGCAGCTTTGGCTTTCTCAAACGCCGGAATGTACAGCCAATTTGTTGCTTATCATCGTGTGACGTTTCTATTAACAAAGTTATATCATCTAAATAGGCGATAACAAATGGTTTCAACATAAGCTCAATAACTTTGTCCAATATTCTTTGAAAATTCGGTAGTGAGGAATGTAGTGTGACAGAGGAAACTTGTAGGCTTTTTCTTAATATCTGTTTATTAGTAGCTGCCAGTATCCATTTTTGAGTTTGGATAGAGCTGACGAACTTAGGATCTCGTAATTTGTAGAAAGTATGTTCGATCGTTAGAAGCATTGCATATCGACGAGGGATTTAACATACTACAATCGGTATAGAGACTCCACTCGCTAATTTCCTTATGTAACAGAGCAAACGAAGCGTTGGATGGACGACTTAATGCAGCCTGCTTGCAATATTCCTTGCCTTGTTTAGCTTATATATAAAATTATGACCTTTTGACTTATGGGTATACCTGATTGTTGAATTTTATTTGACAAGAATGATAAGAAATAGTTTATGGTCAACTTTGTTTTTCTAATCGTGACATTAATAGTCGCACAAAAAAAAATTAAAGACATACGTGTCTACATCGAGTCTATTGTTCACGTTAATCAGGAACATATGCACTTGTGTGATGTTGTTATATACTTGTAGCATATACTTTTACGCGTGATAAGTCTTTAAAAAATTTAATATGTCTCTCTCTTGTGGACGAAGTAAATAATCTCATTCATCCTAAAATTATGCTAAATAATTAGAGATAATGTAACATATATTTCTTTCTCCCTCTGTCTTTCTCTCTCTCTCTCTCTCTCTCTCTCTCTCTCTCTCTCTCCTCTCTCTCTCTCTCTCTCTCTCTCTCTCTCTTTCTCTTTGTCTCTCTTTCTATCTTCTTTTCTATGTACACCCTGCGTTTTCCTCAGTTCTTTTTTCTCTTCCTCTTCCTTTATTCTGCTTTTTCTCTCTATGCCGTCTTTTCTTTTATCTTCTATATGTTGCTAAAGATTGTTGTGTGTTCTAAGTACATTTCAACTCCCACCATTCTATCCCACCATTACCCTCAATTTGTTTTATCATCTAAAAGTATTGTGTAGAGTTATCACTTACGGTCTATTCGATGCATAACACTTTCCAAATTCTTATTACCAACAATTAGTCCAATATTACAAAGCTGGTAAACCCTGTAAAGAAATAATTTACTTAACATATAATCAAACAAATCTGTTTTGAGGCGAGTATAGTAATTATCTCCCATCTCAGATACATATATATAAAAATCATACAGATGTTGAATTGTAGACAACAATATGCCGATCGCTTTATCACGACACGTTCTTCTTTTTGTGACAGCAAGGAAATATCCATAAATGAACTCAAATCTATATTTAATTGTGAGTGTGATTATAAGTGTATTTTACATTTGATATGAATGGATTTTCTCAAAAATTCTATATTTCAAGATTTCGTTCTCTCAATTTTTTCAAACTTTTTTCATAACAAACAAATAGTCCAATCATTGAACTATTTGAGAGGAATAAAATAACTTAGAATTTTTGGAATTTTCAAAATTGTTTGCATAGAATCTCTGAAGCATGTTTTTCATTTTTACATGCGGAATGAAAAAATTATTTGCTCTCTATCATTCGATAGTAGATAAATAAAAAATACAAAATTAATTAAACGTTGTATTGAAAGCTTTAAGATATTAAGATTTGATTCATATGCTTGTGTGCAGAGAGAAATAAAATTAATGAAAAGCACTTTAAATAAATAAAGGTGAACTTAGTAACCAGCCCACTGACAAAATAAATTGAAATACAAGAAAAGTATACGGTATCAACTGACAGGCAGCAAAGGCCATTAAGAGCAAGAAAATGGACCACATACTGTCACACCCCAAACAAAAAAAAAAACAAAAAACACAAAAATAGAAATAGAAATAAAATATTTAGCATTAACTATATATTGATATAAAACATCTGACGTTTCAAGTTGGAAATAAGAAAAAAAGAAAACGTTAAACAAAAATTCCTCCAAATGCATAAATAAAAATAATTTTGCAGGCAATTTTAGTTGAGAATGACTTTTATCTCTAACTATAATATAAATGAGATGTTAACTTTATCCTATCGCTTGTAGCACTTGAGAAATGTATTATATTTAAAAATAAGATTTTAAAGCAAGTATACGCTCAATCTTCAATTCGATCGTTTCGCCAATCTCTTACAGTAAAACATGAATATTCTCTGCTTAGAATTCAAGAATCTAGAGAGAGAGAGAGAGAGAGGAAATCTAGTTTTTATCGTCAATTTATATCTAATTTATGCTACATACTCTCTTCTACAAATTATAAGGAATGCATGAGCAACGGGACGTATGCGTTTCATATAAAAATAACATGAAAAAATAACTTATCATTCAATCATCTCTTTTGCTTCTGTAAATTTGAAATTCCTTAAGTAAAATTTATGAAATTTTCATAATTTGAAAGAGAGATGTATCTCTTTAACATACAGGTTAGAAAATTGATTGTAAAGCTGAAATGGCTGGTATATGATATCTTTTGCATCAAATCCCTTCCTTCTTCTCCCTTCTCCCTTCTCGTGTCTTCTTTAAAAATTCTTATATAGGGTTTCTCATAAAGGGTTTTACGACGATCTTAGTTTTAGCCGGAAAAAAAAAATCTCTGCTTAAATATCTAAACAAATTTATATTCAAATTTGAATTAAAATAAGATAAGATGTACATGTATGTTTATCTGCTCAATTGTTCAACATAGGATTTTAAACAGCCGTCGGTATTGCAAACAAAGCAAGAGAACTAATATATCTAAGTAAACTGAGTGGTATTCGTTATGAGAAAAATTATTCATTTAATGGTCAATTTGAATTTGTATAAATAGTAAATAACACCTTAATACTGAAAACAATTTAATAAATAATAAATACAAGCACACTAACACATATATACACATGTAGTTAACAAGCCACGGCTGGCTACTACCTAACATAAGACAATTTTTTTTAAATGCACAACGGAGGCTATGTAGTTAAATATCTATTGAAATAGGTGATTAACGCCATTCAGATGAACTATACATTACCCGGTTAGAAAATATTCATTAATTCATTCATTCATTCATTCCTTCATTCATTCATTTATTTGCCGATTCATATTAATTCATTCTCGTTGTTATCGTTATTATGGTACCGACCGATCGACGTAGCAGTTGGTATTAAACGTTTTTCACAAATATGTTAGTACATTCGAGTATGCGTGTTTGTTTATATGTGTATGTGGGTTTACGTATGCGTGTATATATATATATATATGCAAGCATTTGTTTATATGTGCACAGTGGTGTGTGTGCATGTGTGTGTGCGTCTTTATGTCTATTATAGAGAGAGAAACACTCTAAACAGAAATAAACATCAACCGTCCAAATTATTATAAGCGCTCATACGCCATAGGGGGCCGATCGTACAGTCGATCGGTGTCTTAAACAATTTTATAAATATTTGTTATTAATATTTTATGGTGATTTGTTTTTTATTTATTTTACTATTAATTTTTTTTCCTGCGTCCGCGCATTTTTGCTTTCTTACGTCTTTTAAAAAACTTGCTATTATTGCAAATATTTCTTAGACTGTAACTAAACGTAAATTAATATTTTAAGTGATTTTGTTGTCTTGTGTTTACATTTATATCTAAAATGAGAAATTATTACGAAAAAGAAAAAAAAAATTTAATCAAAATCCTGTTAGAACAGCGGGTGCAGAAGTGATTGTTGTTTCTGGTATAAACGATTATTTAATCATAAAATGAAATAATTTCTAGTTATTTATAGAAATTTGATTTTCAAACACATACCCACTCTTAACCTAATCGGCCTCTTCTCAAGTACTAGAAAAATTTATTTTAATAATAATTTACAATATAAAACGATGCGTCCTTAAAGTAAGAAGAAATTCCGTATATATTATGCACACTATGGATACATTCTATGCTAATTCCCTTGCTAACCCTTTCGTAAAACTTGTACATTTTTTTTTCTTGATTCATTAACGTAATGCACACACAGAAATCTTGACAGACATTTGTTTAAATATATATATAAAAAAAGAAAGAAAAATGAAAAATTTACTTAAACACCTGCAAAAATATTCTAAATGTATGCAAACATACGGCAACAAACACCCACATGAAGAAGCACAAACAACAACGACAGACACGAACGAACGTAATGAACAATGAGACCAAAACACCCCTTGTTGTTGTTAGAGAGCAGCCAACAAAAATTCAAACAGCTGACGTTAACATGAAACAAGAAAAATGCCATCACAATATCAGCGCAAGTGAAGAGCAAAACGAACAGTTATTGTACATGTGCATTTGAATGTGCTTGTGTATGTGTATGTGTGCGGCATTATGGGGAGAAAAAGTAATTGGGGAAAATCTAAAAAGCCTTGATAAGCATATAAACCCTAAGCCTTGGGTTATGTAATGTTATACACAAAAGATTGCTTTTAAGGTACGAGAGCTCCGACAACTCATCTATACTATGTATGGCTTCTTTACGTTCCATACAACGAGCATGCATAACGGAAATGTATATATATATGCTACATACATTCATCTAACCTTGGAGTAATACGAAACTACTTTCCCACAAATATACGCTCACACAAACACAAACACATGCACGTATATACATATACATATGCACGTATGTATGTACATACGAAGAGACAGGCATTCCCTGTCCGATGGGTAGATAGGCAGGCAGGCAGGCAGGCAGGCTGGCTGGCTGGCTTGCTTGCTAATCTCCATTTGACTAACTACCAAACACATTTACACTTTTTGACTGGTTTCGCAAAACAAACTCTCGCCTCCGTGTCTATACACGAATACATATTCAGAACACACCCCAATATTTGTGGGGTTGTTTACAGCTTTACGGCATGCGTTTTTATATATACGTATACATATATAGATATCTTTATATATATATATATATATATGTATCTGTGTGCGTGTGTGTTTGTGTGTGCGTTTATGTGGATAAGTGTGAGTGCGAGTGTATACTTCAATGTGGGTATGTTGCACACTTATTCATTTACAATACATTTACTTTACTCCCATTAGCACCAGTGGCGTTTGCTTGTTGTAAATATTTTCGTGTTTCTCGTTGAGTTCCTCTAGAAACGCCTCTGCTTTAACTTTGCACGTGCACAAATTTTTCCATCAAGTGGAATCTTCTTCATTTCATCATGTAAGTTTGTATGTTTTTTTGTTCATTTGCTCACATTTTATTGTACGTCTCCCGCTACACTTTCCCTTTAGGGGATTTTTATTATATTATATTGTGTCTGTCAAGTTAGTTGGTTGGTTGGTTGGTTGGTTGGATGGTTAGATGGTTGGGGCCATATTGTAGTGGAGTCTTTGACATTTATTGAAATTCCTCATGCTGTCGTTACGTGTTGTTTGTCTGTTTGTTGTTCCTCTTACTGTGCTTACAACAAATTTAATAAACGTTTGACTTTAATGTATAAAAAGGTCTTTTTTTCTTTGTTTTCTTTTCTTTCTCTTAACTCTTCAAATGACGTGGAAGGAATGAATGAATGAATGAATGACTGTAAATTTAAATATTTCATTGTTTTCTTTCCTTTAAATGCTTATAAAAATTGTTTTTAATCAATTTATTATCGAAACATTAAATTAATGAATGGAAATTTTCATTAAAACCCCTTTTTTTAAAGCGCTATTCTAACTAAGAACTATTCTAACTAACAAATCGAAGCTGACTGATTCCACCACTATATATGATTAATTACTTTTCACAAAAATATTCCCTGCAATTCATTTAATAATAAAAGGGAACTGGACAGGCTAACCTCTACTTTCAGTTTTCAATTTCCTTAGTATTGAATTCTAAAGTAAAATGTCAAATTTAATGTGATTTTAAAAACATTTCCTGGCCAGTACAATTATGATTCATATCCGATCAATAATCTTTTAGAAGTCATCTATCCTTCCATCCATATACCACACTGTAGTCAATCTTGAGTGATTCATTGATCTACTGACTGTTCTAATCTATTTTTAGTTATAATTTCAAGACCTGTTGAGAGCACACATCGATAGTAATTTAAAAATCTAACTAAACCACGAACATTAAGCTTGTATGGAAAAATTACTCTACAAAGATTACTTCTAATCGTAGAATCTAATAAGAAAGTTTGTGTAATTTTTTGTTCCTATTGAATCAGTACAATGAAGTTCGTTATCAATATAATTATTTAAGTCATACAAGAGACGCACTAAAGCGAAATTGACCTTAGCTAACGGTAGTTGGTAGCTTTCGGAGGTTAGTCAGTGCGCGTTCGATTATAAAATTTTTGTGCATTTGATTAGACTTTTTATTTTTTTAATTTTTTCAATTTTTAAAATTAATTATTGCCAAAATTTAAAAGAAAAAAAAAAAAAGAAAAAACAAAAATACATGTGGCGCTAAAATTTATTGAAAACAGCCGTTCTTTTACATATACTTATAAATAATTCATTCATTAAATATAAATAAACGGGAAAATATTCAAGAAATTAAAAAAAACATTTTGCCATTAATTCGTAGAATTTTGTGAATTTCTAGGGAAATGAAAATTTATAAAAATTTTTTATTAACTCATACTACACGATATAACGAAATGAAATCAAACATTCCAACACACACATGCACACACATACGAACAGGCTGAGAAAGACACATATATGATTAGCAAATAGACAAATTTATAACACAAGTGTCGAAGAAGGTCAACACATGTCTGTATGCGTAAAATGACAAATGTCATGTGCCTGAGAAAGACAACAACAAATGTGTCATATAATTGTGCTGCGGTAATTAGCAACATCAGCACCAACAACAGTGGCAGCGTCATCATCATCATCATCATCATCATTATTATTATTATCATTATCATTACCATTATCATCACCATTATTATCACCATCGTCGTCGTCATTGTCGTCATAAACAACCGCGTCATAGATATAATAAATTTCTCCTTTGTTTTCAGATTCTATATCTGCTTCGTCTGCTTCTTCGTCTCTATTTTTCATATGCATCATTGCAAAAAACGTCTGACTTCTTCAGAGCTGGGACATCATGTGCATAGCAATTAATAAATGACAGTTTGGTTGTTGCAGTTGTTTTCTTATTTTTTTTTTCTTTTTTTTCCTCTTTTTTTTTTTTAAGTTGCAATTGGGTTTTTGTTAGTATCAAAAACTTAATGGTTAAAGCAATGAGAAAAAAAAGTAGGTGTTACCATAAAGATGACATTAGATTTGTGTTGTGCTGTTTCTTGAAAAATCTTAGCTTAGGTGAGGTGAACATGTATCGGTCGACCACTAAAGCTTCTTGGTTTTTTTTTCCCCTTCTTTTTTTTTTTTTTGAATTCGCAGTAAAAACTTTAATTTTTCTTTTATTTTATAATTTTTTAATGGAAAATTATGAATTATCTGATCATAAATTAACACACACAAGCCTTTTGCCAATAGCTGGCGGCAATTCTAATTCTTGGTCGACGAGAGCATGTTAAACATTTGTTTTAACTAATTTGTCTTATTTGCCTTAAAATTTAAAAAAAAAAATAAATAAATAAATAAATGTTATGTGCGGCGGTCTCTTCTTTTTTTCCACCAAATCTACTGACACTGACTGGTTGGTTGGTATTGTATACAAGAGAGTATTATGCATTATGCCGCAGCCGTTGCCCTAGCCATTGCCATCGTCATCGTCATCGCCATCGCCTTGATGATGACTTTTGTGTGTCTTTTTTAACAATACTGGAATTTATGAAATCACGTCATTGGCTTCGTTATGTGCATGATATATATATATATATATGTGTGTGTGTGTGTGTGTGTGCGAGCGAGTCTGTGCTAATTTCAACCTATGTTTGCATGCGGCACGCGCTCTGCATAATTAATTAAGAATTACATTTAAGTGCTTGATTTTTGTTTAAAAATTGCATTTCGTTTATACATACATACATAGTAGTAGTAGTAGTAGTAGTAGTAGGTATGTAGTGATGATACATTGTTGTGTGTTAAGCAGCAAGAGTGAGTGAAGCTCACACTCACTGTCACATGTAATGTCCCTGATTTGCGTGCATAAATGCCTACATTATGTGTCATTCGCTGCTGTGCGTGAGCAAATCGGACAGATAGATAGACAGACAGACAGACAGACAGACAGAGAGACAGACAAATATATTTTCATTTTACTTACTCATATGTGTATGTAGAGCTTTTTTCTTTTCTATTTGAGCTCTTTTGAAGGAAAAATTCGTTCATATCGTTACAAAACACACACACACACACATTACTTGGTCTGATAACTCAACAACAGCAAGACAACAGAATAACATCAGATATGTTTTTCTATATAAAAAATATTTTTAAGTACATGTAAAAAGATGAGTTTTCTCAGGCGTATTATCTGCACATAAATTTACAATGCATTTACGTGAACATGCACGCACACACACACACATGCACACACCTATTTATATATATGTATATTCAAATGTTTTGTGCTTTTTAATCAAGACTAAGTATATAAAGCTGTTATTTGTTTATTTTTTTTAATTATTTTTTTTCTTTTTTTTTTTTTATTACACATTTTAGTGTTTCCAAGTTGTTCAGTTTCATCAAATTTTTCAACCTAATCAACACTGGCAAGCAACATCTGTTCGATATGTCATTGCTATCGTTTGTCTGCTTTGTCGCAAAGCGAGATGAAATCGTCATTCTAATGCACACATGTCTGGCGGTAATCTTTCTTCTATGTTGAACATGTTAGCAATTTATAAAAAGTTTTGTCTTTTTTTTTTTATTTTTTCATTAAAAAGTTTAGCTGAAAAAAGCAAAAAAAACATTACTATTAATTAAAATACAAATACGTCTGAACGTTCAGCAACTAATTAATTGTTTCGAAAGTTGAGTGACTCATCGAATGCAATAGACTTTTTAGATGTCTCAACTAAACTAAAGGAATCTTTAAGCTTAGTCCGATTAAGTCGAAGAGTAACGTTTTAACTTAACATTTTGAAAGCAAAGCCAAGCAAACGTGATTTCTTAACCTTCTTTTAGATCAAACTCGGTAAATGGTATCTGTTATTGGGGTGATCTATTCCACCATAAGGCACATAAGATTATAGAAATAGAGCGAGTTCAGCTAAATTTTAGTTTTATCTTTTAATTCCCCTTGGAATCGATAAAGTTTCCCAATCGATTATTTATATATTTAATAGCTCAGTGATTTTCTGAAAAATCTCCAGAATTTCCGTTTACTTTATTTAATGAAAAATGTTTGTCACTTGAAATTTTTTTCACGTCTCGGCATAGATAAGGATCAAAAGGTTCAACTGCGGTAAATAACATTAAGGGCGCAATGTTATGTAGAAGAAAATGTTTCACTTGGCTATTACACAAGAATCTCTCTTTAAACCAAAGCTACCAAATTTTGTCCGTTTTAAAGCTTATTGTAATTCATATTCTTTTCTTCTTCTTTTTTTTTTTTTTGATTAATTACTAAAGGGAAATCCCCATATTCTTCATCTTCTTCTTTTTTGACTAGTTACTAAGACGAAGTCCCCATGTTCCTTTCTTCTTCCTTTTTTCCGCAGTCACCATTTCTCCTTCTTTTTTTTTTGACTAATCACTAGGGGAAAGTCCCCATGTTACTTTCTTTTTTTTTTTGACCAGTCACTAAGACGAAGCCCCGTATTCTTTCGTTCTTTTTTTTGATTAGTCACTAAATCACCCCCAATGCTTGTATAAACAGGATGTTGGCCGGGGAGGACGAAATAGGGAAAGATAGATTGATTGTAGTCGTAGCTTGGGACATGTATACGATTGCTAAGTACCATGCTTTTTCTGACCGATCTGAGACCATACGACAACCATAGTTAAAATATGGTCTATCGCATTGGATATTGAGCTTGGTTAGACCGACTTGTTAGACGTGCTTCTTATTTACCAGACTATGCGATCTCATCCGCATTTATACGCCCTTTGTTAGTTTAGATGTTTTAAAAAAGGTCCGGAAAATGGCTTGAAAGTTTTATTAGAAATCGTTTTTGATTAGGATCGAAAAAATATATATCTAATGATAACAGATCTGTACTGACTGTATGAAACAAGGCAATCGCATTATAGACCATAAAACGAGAACAAATCAGTACAACTTTTACTCTTCTTTGGTATTTTAAAGAATTTGTAAAATAATTATTCAAAAATTTATTAGAAGTCTATCGGGAGAAAAGCTAAAATTTTGCTTCAAATTCCATAAAAAAAATCTATAGAATTTCGACGAGATTAGATTGTTTTCAAAAGGACAAGAAAGGAAGCCAGGCCACTTAACTTGTACGATATTTTCAACCTGTTTTAAGGAAATTGAAATAAGAAGAATTTTTTACAATCATTTTTTATATATATATGTAAATAATTGTGACATAATCTAACGGGCTTTTCATTTAAAATTGCATTTGATTTTGTCATATCACCTGCCAAACCTTATACAATAAATAGTAAGAGATTTCACTTAACCACTCTATGCATAGAGGAATTAAATTCAACTACAATGATATTTAATTGCAAGCACACATACACGCGGTTGAACGCACGCCAAGAGACTTGTATCCTTATTTACATTGCACAACAGCAGCAGCAGCAGCAACAACAACAACAATAACAACAACAACAACTCATACACAAATAATATGAAAAGTTTGTAAAAGTAAAACGCATATAAAAGAAATTGTATATGCTCCATGGGCACACACACACACACACACACACACACATACACACACACACACCCATTCTTACGCTTATGTCCATATGTAAGAATTCAAAAAAAAACAACAAAAAATGATGTTGGATAACGAACTGAATTAAGAGTGGAACACGTGCAAGCCTACGGGGGACAACAGCGTAAGTAAAACACAAATGTGAATAAAAAGACGTTTACTATAGCTGTGGAACTTGTGTACACGCTTATATATATATACGTAAGTAAATATATATATATATATATATATACTTACACTGAACAGGGAGTGTACTCGTTATGTAGAAGAGTAGCCGTAAACACATTTGAGCACAAGAACGTCAAGAATGAAACGTTTTATAAAAATTCCTTAACGACGCATGAATAAATACCGTTTGTATGCACTATATAAACAGCATGCTTACATATGCATACATATATATAAAGTATATATATATATATATATATACGTGTGCATATGATGACCATTATAACGAATGCAAACCAACACCCCAAGAGAACTCTGCATAATTCTTATAGCTTTCATACTGATTTTACTGATTGGTGCGTAGTTGCCCACTGTTGCTACATTCTTTGTGTTTTGTTTTTTATTTTTATTTTTTTATTTTCTTTTTAATAATAATTTCCATGGTATCCCTGGGGCTTTTTATACGGTATCGATAAGCTCTCTTCTTTACTTCGTTTTTGGTTGGATTCTTAGAGAGACTTCCTTAATCAGACTTGTATTTACGCGTATTGCCGCACATGTGTAACTACCTTCGCGTATAAATTTAAAACACTTTAGTGAAAAAGAACAAATTAAAAAGAAAAAAGAGAAGAAAAAACAACAAGAAAACAAGAAAACATTAAAAAATTTTTATGACTTAAGTTATTAACATACGTTAATTACTTACCGCCCATTTGCAATATTCATTAAAAACCAATTAATTTTTGGTATTTTTCTCTTCCTTTTCCAATTGTTTGGAAAGAACGAAATCCAAAACAAAAAACATATAAATGCTGTATGCAAATCGTCTTAAGTTCACGTTATCACGTAAACGATCAAAGTTAACTGATGATATTCAACACTACCTCTTAGTTGCTTGCAAATCTTTACTTAACAAATCCCTTAAGAATTCATTCGATCGGAATCATTTTCATATTCTGCATCGGTCAACGTCCTTAACTAACATAAAAGTCAACAGTCAACAGTTTCTTTTCTTTACATATTGGAAGATATTTTATCAAAATATCTCCTTCGAGAACTAAATACCTAAACTTATAGATCATTTAACAGCTATGAGAAGAGTTAATCTCAGATTCAAAATAACAAAATTTTGTTGAAGCAAAAAATATCGCCTAATATTCTTAATGATTGCGTTTTCATTAATTACGATTTCGTTTACAATAAATAAAATTGTAAAATCTGCGTTATAATGTAAAATGAAAATTTTATTGCAAATATTAACGGCGTTGAGTGTCGTTATAAGTGTATGTGTTACGCAAAGCCATATTCATACACTCTTCTAAGCTTCACATTTACAAATTTTTCTTTCACTTACTATTTTGTTTTTATTTCCTTTCAACATTGCTTAAATGACTCTCCAATCCTTCACATTCATGAACCTCTACCTAGGAACACAACATAAGAGAATCATTATTCGGCGATTCACGTTTATTTCACTTTTGCTTTTGTATTTAAAAGAATCCTCAGGAGAACTAAGCAAGTATCCTTCAGTAGGCCACTGGCTCAAGTAGAACTAACTACCTTTGATGTTCTCGTATATAGACAATCAAGGAATAACTGATTAAAGAAAAGCAAGTTCACTATGAACAGGAGTTGTCTCTGGCATTTAGCACGAATATGTGTGTATGTAAAATTTAATTCCACGTTAGCCGATAGCGAATGAAATGAGCGTGTTTCCCTATCGGTAGCAGAATTCTGCTCAAATCGAGCTTCATATAACACTATTGTCCTTCTACGAAGCAAGAATTCTAGACATCTAAACATTTCCCTGCCCTCTTTAGAATTTAAACGAAAGTCTCCAAAGAGCTGTTGGCAAACGTTAGGTCGGCAGTGAAAGTAAAAAAAATTATTTAACATTTTTGACTCTGAAAAAAATTTTTGTTATTGTATCGATTCATTATCCTATAATGGTAAAAGAGGCTCAGTAGACGCCAAGTTGGCAAGCTCTCAAGTCCATCCCAGTTCTGATGCAAAACAGCGATCCTGGCGCCTGCATATGAAACCAATTGTAGAAAAAGTGTTTAAAGTGTTTAATCTGACTTGCGATGGTCGTGTATACAAAAATAATTGCTTTGAATAACGCGATGAAGGGAGAGGCATATTAGTCACTTAGACACTTATTTGAAGAGAAAGTTTTCTATAAGGTCTTCACCTTCGTCTACCTTCGTCTTCCTTCACCTTCTCTATGCTTATTCTCAGATTAAGTCACGATAGTTCTCATTATTTTCACTTCATTTCAATTTAAAATTTAATCATTGAACAGTAAAACCATAAAGAGGTATTCGAAGTTATACAAATTGTTCACTAAGCACTAATAGGAAAAGATTATCGTCATAATTATATTCTTTGTCATCGCTATATAGTCGTCTCAAAACACTAAAAGCAGTATAAGTCTTTCGCAAGCGATTCGCATACATATTTGATGTCTCGCATCTAGTGAAAACGAGCGTAAAAGAAGTATTACAATCCTATACAAGAGTGTACAGATGACCAGATATCATCGATTGAACAGTGCTCAAGAATTATTCGTGTTTTTGTTCAATGGTTTGCTTATCTCTTTTAACGATTTTAAAGATTCATTCATTAAATCATTCCTTTGCCAAGGCTGCAACTTCCTCGAGTCAAGCTCCATAATCAGCAAAGCGTAACTTGCCAGAAGATAAAGTCCTATGCTCTGAGAATGTGCATAAAAATTTATTTCCAAAAGAAAACCTTCTTTTCTACAGGAGTTCGATGAACATCCGAATAATCTGACTTATAAAGTATTTGCAGCTTGCATTACTTACATAGCAATAGCTTGGAGGATGATTCCAAATATTATATAAAATAATTTCTGAAATAATTTTGAATTCAAAAAATCGCATGCATCTACTCCTTAAAAATATATTCTTATTTATTAGAATTAATATAGATTCTTAATCGATACCAATCAAACTTTCTTACTTTCCGAAAAACATCAACATTTGACATCAGTATTCTCTGAAGAAGCGAAGGTATAATGCTATTTTATAAAATCGTGTTGCATGCAGATATTGTTACAGGTCGAAATAATGATAATAATGTTGATGGTAGCACTCCTACTCACCTTGTTGGCTATAAATTTATGATGATTTCCTTTTTAAAAGATAAAAACAAAAAAAATGTGCTCGGTATTAATATAAATATATGAACATAAATATGTTCACATTTATTGCAATCATAATTTTCAGTTGATATTTGTTGTTTTGGCAAATTGCAGTCGAAATTTACAACTTTGGATACTGAAATGAAACGAGGAACGACAAATATAAACACAAACATATTATACAAGTGTGTAGACGTAGACAGAAAGAAAGACAGAAAGAGACAGATAGACAGACAAATAGACAGACAGACAGACCGACAGATAGACAGACCGGCAGACAGACAGACCGACAGACCGGCAGACAGACCGGCAGACAGGCCGACACAGAGACAAACAGGAAGACCGACACACAGACCGACTGACAGACAGACAAATGAAGGCACCGTCCATTACAATCATGTACATGATCGTATAAAAACTTGTTTACTACTCTTTAAGAGATATCAGCCAACCTATGCAGGTATAAACACGCCTTGGTTTTTTTTATATGTTGCGTATTTATGTATGTACGTATATATGTATACATATATTTATGATCTCATCCATTTGATACGTGAACATTTTTGCAAACTATACAAATTTATGCCTCTTAAATTTCTTCTACTTTACGACGATATCACTTTAATGGGATCGTACTGGACGTCTATTCATACCTACGTACATATGTTACATGGTAACTATGTCTGATTGTCTGTCTCTCTGTCTGCATGGATTTTTAATTTATTGCTTGCATTTATGTTTTTTATATATACATGATCTCTTCTCCTAAATGAGTTTTAATAACTTTTGAAGAAACAATTTTACGAAATAATATATAAAATATTCATATTCATATATATATATATAACGCGATGTTTTATGAAAATGAATGTACGTATGTACGTATGTATATATGTATGCTTGTGTCTGTCTTTCCCTTTCGTCTTTCCAATAAAACGTCGTAATCTTCGAATATCAAAATTGATTGAACACTTGCGTCAGCAAATCGTGTGTTTTACCAAAACTATTCCACCTCCACTAACTTAGACCCATCGTCTCGTCGCATAATTCTCATCATCATCAAAGAAAAGAAAAAAAAATAAGAAGAAAAAAAAACAATAAAAATCATGTGTAAGCAAATCTACTCTCACACATATCCATTCAGTCATTGAAAGTGAACTCTTCGTACAAAACGGTTAATATGGCTGTGTACTGCAGCACACAAACACTCGCGTCCGTATCCATCCAGAATTGTTGTTTAATTAGAATAAAACGAACACATGCAGAGGAAATCCAATAAATGTCCTTGTGCACGTGTTCAAATTGAAGGGAATACAACAAAAAAAAAAAAAAAGAAAAGAAAAGCAACACAATTTAAACACGCACGCACGCACGCACATATTAAAAGAGTGCAAAGAGACGGCAAAGTCTCGATACCGTGTTGATGATGACGATGATGAAGCTACAGTAACAGCGACTTGTAATTTAAAAATAAAAAAAAATAAAAAGTTAAAGCGAACACTTCAGCACACAGCAGGCCTATATTTGTATAACGAACGAACGAACGACACAACTAATGAAGTTGAAGCCGCAAAACGCGTAGTGTGAGTGAGTATTTCGTACTTATGTGCCCCCCGAATTGTTTGTTACTTCAATTTCGTCTAACATGCTAGTAGTGGCAGAGCGATAACAACAATAAGGTGGCATTGTTTAAATATATATATAAAATCCAATATCTCATCTCGTGTAATAAAACATGACAATAATTCCCAACATCATGTCACAATATCCCGCGTATGTAAGCAAAACGTATAATAATAATAACTAACAAAGGATTGTGCTTTTCATGGACTACAAAACCGAAATTTTTAGCCATTGTGTGCGAGCAAATCTCTTGTAGAAATCTTATTTCCGTTGCGCGTATATGCATTAACTTGATTCCGGTCACGTGTTTTAACATAATATTCGTACTTATTGTGTTTTTTTTTCTTTTCTTTTCTTTTATTTTATTTTGCATTTTATTTTATTTAATTTTATTGCTGTTGTGTGTTTTGTTATGTTTGCCTTAAAATGTTTCTCACAACATTATTCGTTGTTGCTTCCGAAAACCTTTCAGTTGAAAACTTCACACACACACACACACAATGGCATATGAACATGTTTCGGTATATTGTAATCGTGGCGTTAATGCAACCACCGTTACTTTTGCACGTGCTTGCCTTTAAATATTTGTTAGAAAATAAACCGGAACTTTGCTAGCAAAACGGAAATCATGAAACCATAAAATTTGAAGAGTATGCGGGAGGGATTTTTTATTCACATTTATATTTCTCGTCTTTGGTTTCGCTAACAACGTAGACGTAGTAGCAGCAGCAGTTAGTATTTTTCTCTAGTCGTTCCCAGAGTTGTTGGGGTTAAGATCAAAATTGAATTATATTACATTTGCAATATTATACTTTATAAGTATGTATACATAAATATATATATACATACATACATACATCCATACATACATACCTACACACATATACACATATATGTATTTTATGTGTGTGTATATAAATATATAGTTTTGACCTTTTTTTTTATCTTTTATTTTGCAAAATCAATAATTGGGAGGCGCTTACCACGGCAGCCATTGCTGCGCAGTAAATTCAAGAGATTTCAGTTCATATTACCCATGAATTTTTATATGAATGTATATATATGTATATACATTATATATTTATATGTATATATATATATATATACATATATACATATATATATATATATATATATATACTTTTTAATCGGACTCGGAGGGTTTGATTCTCAATTAATTTTTGGAGATTTTTTAAAGTTTCTTATTTAACTTTACATCAAAAACGTTCTTAGTTAACATTTCATACTAAATGTAGCTTTTTAAAGTAAGAAAATAAAAAAATAGAAAATAAAGATTTATAAGGAGATTTATATATTGATATCAGAATGAATATTTAAAACACTCGTCATAAAACGGAATTTCGATTTATTAAATGTGAGAGCATGTGATTTGGCCAATCGAGGAGATCTTCAATTGTCCTTTAGCTGACTTTAGTCAGCACTTATGGTAGATTCTAGATCGTGATATACATTTTGGCCTATAAGTAGTGGTTTTTTTGGTTTATTATGGGCGTATTGTTCGCAGACGAATCGTTTCTACATTTTCACAAAAATTTTCGATACTTCTTTTAAAATATGGCGAATGATATTCTATCTAATATGATGAGCTATTAAGTAAAATGAAAAATTAATATCTTACCCATTATGGATGTAATTGTAGACAGATTAGAAATCTCTTCAAATTATAAATTTGTGTCGACCACCAATTGAACGAATGTACGGAAGAGTCTATGAAAGTATCAGACCTCTTTCTCGCAGTAAGTGTTTCAAGACAGACAAACGAGCAGACAGAAAGCAACAAATCATCTCGGAATAGAGTCTGCAAGGCATAATAAAGCAAGTACATCCTCATCGTTTACTAGCGGATATAAAAATGCTTACAAATTTCACCTTTATGGCGGAACATTTAAAGAAGTTACGATGGCCATCAGTAGAAAATGGATATAACAAATCTCGAGCGTAAAAATAACACTTCTCGCAACAAACTGAATCGATTGTATTTTAAGCGAACTTTGTGGCCTTCAAAAGGCTTTATCAGGTACATCAACTTAAGCAAGGGACATACCCCGATCGATACTTTGAACCGACATCCTTGCCAAAAATTGCATTTTAATCATCACTCACTTGCCGTAGCCGCCTTATTTATTTATATTTTTTGCTATGCGAGCTGGAGTTGGGAATTTTTATAGATACTACTACTACTATTAGCCCGTACCACGCACTAATCGCCATCGATGTCGCTTACGTACTCCGCGGAACCACCGTTAGGTATTACTTCGCGGAGGCTCTTTATAATTAGTGCGTTTCGTTTGGCGGGATCTTAGTGGGTTCTCTTATTGATCTCTACTGCCTCTTCTCTCCACCGTCACTTTATTGATATCCACTGTCTCTTCTCTCCGCCCGTTATCACTATTCGCCGCAGCTCTGAGAGTGTTGTCCTCGCGAACTCGTTCAGAATATTCCATGCGTCAGGGTTTTTTTGTGACCTCCATGCACGTCTCATGACGTCTCCACATAGGGCGACCAAATGACACAAACCTGGGAGACACAAACCTCGGTGTCTATACAGCTTGGACAGTTTGGCAAACTGTTGTGAACCAATCTGTAGAGGTAGTTTCGCAAGCAGCCGTGGCCGGTAAGAAGCTGCGTCAAGTAGCAACTAACCTCGTCGTGCCGCCTTTCTATCCACAACGTACTCGCCTTATTTAGCCTAGTTTCATTTCGATCTATTTGATAAAATGTATCTGTCGATTAAAGAAAATTTTTATGCTGACATGATGGCCAGCCAAAAGGCGATCTAAAACAATCATCCGATGTGTTTTTTGATCAAGTAAATCGCTATACAAAGTCAGAAATAAACTATTTTAAATAATACAAATAATAAATATTTGTTTGAAAATTACAAGAATTAAACTAAAAATCTGGACAACAATAATCATTACGATTAAAGTAAAATTTAATGCGATTTATGCAAAGTTTAGATCCAAAAATGAACGAACCGAACTTCGAGTATCGAGTATGGTGCGGAAAGTATCTAATCACTGTCCATAACTGAGTTTTGTTGGATCACAAATAGACAAAAAGTCATGTCCGTCATTCACTTTTGAAATTTTTTTGAAAATTATGCTTCGTCTTCTTGCAATTTCTGAGTAGACCTTTCATCTTCAATGTTTATCTCAAATTACTTTTGCGATGATAACATTATAAAAGTTACTTACAACAAAAGAAGAAGAAGAAGAAGAAGTGTTTTACTAAAACCTCATCATCTAAATTGAGTTTGTTCTAATTTCAGGGAATATAATTCGAAAATTTCTTTATGTTGCACGAATCGCATAAAATAATTGCATGCAACGACTAACGATCGCTATTCATATTTATGGTGGCAGAGGTCAAAGGTGCAGCATTACCGCAATAAAAATAAATTTAAATTATGATACACTTGCGTGTATATAACAACAACAACAACAATAACAGCAACGACATCGATAACGATAACAATAATAACAGCAACAGCAACAATTGTAACAACAATAACAACAAGAAGCAACGCTGTTCAGCGCGCGTTACTATTAAACTGAAACACATCACAAGCAAGACTAGACTATAAAATGACACCCAATGAAGAGTTCAAAAGATCACAGAAAAAAATCAAGACATAAGACCGCGTCGTGCTGCAAATACAACAACAGTACACCAACTAGAAAGTCTTTCTGGGAATTATTACAACACCGGACAGAATCTAAAGCAATGCTATGCACACACAGATCGTGTTGTGTGTTAGTAATGTGCAGAGGAGGTTGTGTACGATTGGTATTTAGCTAAAAGACCAAGCACACACACACATACACATAAACACATTATAAACACAATAGTGCAAAAAAGTGCAACATCGTATTGCTCTAAATGTCTGAGATTTAAAGAGAAAAGATTTCTTTTAAAGTTGATTTTTCATTTTGCTGTTGTTGTCGGTCGGTTGAGTGTATTGTTTGTGTTGTTTGTATGTTGTTTATTGTACAATGGTTAAAGGTTGCTTGTTGTCTATCTTTACGAAGTTTTTTTTTTTTTATTTTATTTTTTTATTTTCTTTCTTTCCTTTTGTTTTTCTCTTTATATCATTATATAGTGGCAGAGTAGTGGTTAGTAGTGCTGCCGTTATTGTTGTTGTTGTTGTTGCAGTTGATATTCTTTTTTAATGTTGATCATGTGGCACATGGAGTAGAGTAGCTGTTTTCCTAGATAGTAGATGGTGGAATGAAATCACATTGGGGCGAGCTTGGTTAGTTAGTAAGTGGTGGCTGTTGTTGAGTTAGTTAGTTAGTTAGTGAGTTGGTTGGTAGTAGTCTAGAGTGGAGAAGATGAGATACTTGGCAACTGATTAGCTCAGACACAACAATAACAATGTACATGTTTTAACATTTTCGACTAAATTTTTTTCCTGTGAGCTTTTTTCATTTTTCGTTTTTTTTTCTTTTTTTCGTTTTTTCTTTCTTTCTTATAGCGGTCCCAGTGGGCTGAGAATGGCTGAATGAATAGATATTTACAAAATCCTGGATGTTGTAAGCGATGTGGGATTGCGGAGCGGTGGTGGACTTCAAGTCAACAAATCGTGTACGTTGTTATAAAAGTCAGTAACATTATTTTTTGAAGATTTTTTCCTTTTTTTTTTTTGTTTCATATATATATATATATATATATATATATATAGAGTCAACAATAACGATCAGAAAGAAACAAAAAAAAAAAAGGAAAAAATCTTCAAAAAATAATATATATATATATATATATATATATGTATTTATATATGTATTTATATATGTATACATATAGCATCATCAACGGGACAGCAGCAGCAGCTGTGCATTACAGTTTACCATGCCCGTTGCTTTGTAAACTATTTTCTAGTTGCTAACGTTGTGTGTGTGTGTGTGCAGAGTTTAGGTGGTGCGGTGGTGATAGTTACACGGTATGGTGTTACTACTGTTACTCCTTCCTCTTTATCACTACAGTTTAGGCAAACGATTTAACTTAATTTTTCCAGCGAGTATTAGTCAAACTTAAACACTAACTAAACCGCACTAAACCAAAACAACAACAGCACCAACAACAAGAGGCAACTGTAACATTTTCTAAGCAATTCCAAAACCAATGTTACTTTCCGGTTGTCTTTTTTTTTCTTTTTTTTTATCGCTGATATCGTTTCTATTAAAAAGTTGGCATACCATAGATGGGGATTTGCTTGCTTGCTCGCTTGGTTGGTTGGTTGCTTGTGCCTTGTCTTAGGGAGTTGCTGTACATGATTTGCGATCTTATCAATAGGAATTGAAATGAAATAATTTACCAAGTTATGATGAAGTTAATTGTGTGCATTAGTTGAGTAGATCTGCTGCTGTTACCAGTATTGTTTTCTGTGTTTTTCATTTGGTACTCTGCGCCTATATTGCCTCTGCAGTGTAGTTGTTGTTATGCATTTTCTTGAGATAGTGTCTGTTATAATTATTGCAGCTGGTGTTTCTCTTTTTATTTTTAATTTTTTTTTTTCTATAATTTTTTTTTTTTTTTTGCCAAAATGAATAATGGTATCTGTAATGTTTTTACTGTGATTTTTCCAAAAGCTTTCTTTGTCAATTCGATTGCGATGTAATTAATCTTCGAATGAAAGTTCGTTGAAATATTAGTCTATTAGGATTATATCATTGAAAATGAATCTGTGGCAAAAGAAATATTTTTTTTTTTTTTGCATTTATAAATGAATACGATTTTAATTGATCTGTCTTTTCATTTAAGTCTGACAAAGCGCTAAACTAACGATGAATAGTCGCACCACGCTAAAGTACATTGATAGCCGTTTGCCCTATATCTTATATTATACATTAAATATACGCTTAAGTTTATTTAAGAGATGACAAGAAATTCGTTAACAATATTTAAGTTTTCATATGAAGTCTACAATTTCCAGATAATAATGTCGAACACGATCTTTGAAACGGAAACAAACGATCTTTGAAACGGAACAAAAATGTTCCGCTAATGAAGATAAGACTGATTGATACTGTCCTAGTTACTGTGTCAGACAAATCCATTGAGAAGACCCGTTAAAATCTTCTTTTTTGCCTTAAGTCTGTAACTTTTGTGGCGGAGAAAACAAAGCTGAAAAGCAAAGTTCTTAAGAAACCGACAGTATACTTAAGAAAATCCCTGCCTTCCTTCCGTTAAAAGCGCTTTCGACTGTCGAGTGAACCGTTTCTTAAGAATGAGTCACAAATTGAATATAACTGAAATCTTGGTTTGTTTTTTATTGCAAAATATACGGACTCATAATTTCCAAAAACTCAACGAATTAAGAAGTTATTAAGAATTTTTGAAAACTTTCCATCTAATATTCCGTGCGTTTTCCGTTATATTACCTCGACTTTTTTTTGGAAAATTCTGAAACAGACTGCTTTCCAATGACAGCACCTTATTTAAAGGAAATCTTCCATTCATTTCTATAGGTAAATTTTTTTGTTCAACGACTTCTTTCATGAAGAAAGATTGGTTGTGGATGTCATTGTTATGAAATTTCAAAAATTTTTTTTTAAAAAAGGCATTCGATTGGCAATTTCATGACGCTTCACGTGTAATTGACGGGACAGTTTCTTCTAAATCGCAGCTCCTTATGTAAAAATCAAATAAATATCTACATACAGAGAAGCCCTGGATAAAATCAAAGAACACGATTCAAACTTTTTTTCACTATCAAACTAGAACCGTAATGTAACTATTTCATAAATTCACTTATATTTTGCAAGGATATCAAAGTGAAAGTTCATCTCACATGAACAACATCCAGCCAGAACTGTACTTTAAATCGTTTTAAAGTCAATAATAATTCCGCTTTTAATTCCTGTGATAACCCTAACCCTAACTCCACTTTGCACCTAAGTACTAGACTATTTTCAAGCGAACAATAGCAGGCATCTCTCGAATAAGGTTGCAGTTAACTATATCCACATCTTCAGGGACTCTTACAACTGAAGTGCCAGATTTGAACACTGTTTATAGTCTAGATAATCACCCCCTGATGTAAGTGGTTTCCTATTATATATATAGGAAATATTTTGAAATGTTTCATAACTTTATGTTTCGCTCCTAAAATGCGGTAACGCTAAGCTTGTCTTACGGGAATTTAAGTTTCTTATTAAAAAAAATCAAATATATTTCGTCAAAAACTCGTCTAATAGAAACGATTAACATATTCTGCCTTGTCAAAATGCAAATTAGGCCCTTTGAAGAAGCCCTAAAAAGGGTCTCAAATCCGTATCGAAAAGTTCGTGTTAAAATCTCTACAATAAATGGATTACGTATCGAGATAAGGATCTTATTTCACTTTTCAGCAAACTCACAATGCATCTCCCTTACACCAATAAAGACCTTTAAAACCACCTTTTCGTTAAAAAAAATCATTTCATCTAAAGAGAATGGCTTGCAATTAGTTATTTAATTTGGAAAATGTCAGGTTGAAGAACTCATTTCTAGATCTATGCAATCCTTATAGAACCTTTTTAAAACTAACATGAGAAATGTAGTGATATAATAAGTCTGCCTCTCCATAGAGAAACATCATGGATCCCAAAACAAAAAGTTATTTTCGACGTTAAATTTTGAATTAATTCCACTCGGTGGTGAGAGTGGTGTATCACTCTTAGTATTCTCACGGTAGCAAACTCTACGGAGCTAAAAAGCTGACGTTTCTTCTACAAAGTTTTATTTGAAGGCTACAGATTAAATATAAACGTGGTTTACAAAACACTTTAACTTTCTACCTACAAAAGTTAATAAACTAAAACTTGATACAAATATTTCTTAAGATCATTTAAAGAACCAGTGTGAGCACACAAAATTCGAATCAAATAATACGATATTTATAATTTCTATCTTATATATTCTTGAAGCCGTGGAGCTCCAGACTCTAAGGTGAAAATAAACTTTCAGTTCATTATTAGATTAGTTACATAATATAAAATAAAAATATCATACAAACAAATATTTTTGATTTTGATTTGATGTACGAGAACTAACTTAAAAAATATTTACGCAAAACGGATCTAACTGTGTGCTCCAATTCAATTGTGTTAAGATAATAACAAAAGCTAGATCGGGTTAGACGACATTCTCGAGCACTTGAATTTAAGAGGAGTATTCGTCTCAAATGTTTTACTTTTTTAGAACTCATCTAAAGCGCGTTTTTGCATTTCAACTTTTAGCTTAGGTTTCGTTTACTTGACTCTCTTTCATTTAACAATTATTAGAGACAAAACCTATGGCCTAATAGAATCAGCAAAGATAAGTTCAGTTTTCCCTAATCCCATAAATAAATGAATTATTTTTATTCATTAAATTTTTGCTTTTTAAGTATCAGTCCAATGGCTAAGCACATAGCTACTGAAAATCGTACAAAAAAAAAATTGTTTTCACTTTAAAGAGTTTCTAGCGGAAATGAAAAAAGCAAAAAATAAAACTTCTGCCATAAAATGAGTAAAATATGTATAAGAATGTTTAAATGATGGATACATAAAAATCAAAATGGCTGCCTCAGGTGTCGCAAAGATATACACATAAATTCATCGTGGTAAGAGCAGCATGAATAGCTTCGCAATAGTAAGGCGTTGCCATAACATTGCGCAATGAGAGTAAATGAGCGAAAAAGAGCACTATTCGAAGAAGAAAAGTAATAAGAAGAAGAACGCTTCACTTTCTCTTTCTATCCATTGTTTTATTTACCACTCGCTCTTGTGATAAGAGAATTTTTTAGGGAAATTTTGAATGCACATATATATGGGAAATTTTTATTGTACAAGTTATTCGAGCACCAGGTGCAAGCAACACGGTTGGTCGAACTTCGGTAGGTATATAGATAGATATGCAGGGTGTTTCTTCTTAGATGCGAATTATTATTGCAAATGGACAGATATAGTAAACCTAGAACGCTTTAAAATCCCCAGGGTGAATACTATATAAAGGAAAGTTTGCCAGGGTTATCTTAATAAGTTTTTCCCAAATGCGTAAAACAATAAATGGCACTTGTATGCTGCCTTAATGAGTGAACGAGTGCGCGTACACACTTTTTCTGCAATCAGTGCACGTGACCAACGGTATGCTGGATACAATAGCATACGGCTCATTAAAACTATGACAAGCATTACGTTATACAAGTTATACAACACAAGATAAAAATCACTTCTTACCGTCTTAGAGACTTATATGACAAACGTTTTTACTTAATCTACCCATCATTGACTGCCGTACTGGCACATAAATAAAATGTAATTCCTCAACTAAATCACTTATGCATCCTCCTTCCAATCACCCACCCCCATCCTTCTTTTCCTCTTCATCCTCCTCCTCTTTATCATCGTCATTAATTCTATTCGTTCAACTGTAAAAGTTGATAATTTCATCCTTTTCATATTTTTTCCTAATAATTATAAATATTTATGCATATCTAAGCATTTCTCCTCAATGCTCAATATGCCGCAATAATATTTTTGTTTTGTATTGACATGACATTTTCAACATTTATACAGACGCGATTAATATCATTTACTTGTGTCATATTCATGTTATCGTTGCCTTAGTATATGTGTATTTGTGTGTGTATATATATGCGCTGCTTGAGTGCGTGTGTTCGTGCAAAGAAACCTCCTGCTGTAAATCTCTTGTTTAAACTTTATTGTTAATGTCTTTCTTTGGTACGCATATACAGAATTTTGTGGCATGTCTTTGGTTGATTTCGCGCTTTGTGTCCCCAACCAACCAAAACTGAAACTGAAGAAAAAAAAACAAAAAAAAAGCTCTCGCAGTCAGTAATCACACTTTATGACTTACGGCCATTCGTGCATGTGCTTGCATATACATATATATGTATATATATATATATATATATATATATATGCATACATATATAAGTGTGTGTGTGTGTGTGTGCGTGTTGATCATAAATTTACAAATTTGCATATGTTTTGAGTCAAAAACGTTTTGCTTGTCTTTTATTTTATTATTTTTCAAATTCTCATATTGCAGTCATATCAACGCTTTATGTTACTCGCAGAGTTTCAAGTTATTTTATGCTTTTAGCCTTTGGCTAAATATGACTCAGTCGACGGGTTGGCTTGACTTTATGACAAATTTTACTGCCGTGATTTTAGTTTAATTTAAATATAATTTTTTTTTGTTGATTTCTTTTTTTTTTTATTGTAAAGTTTGATTATTTTATGGAAAAAGTTTTTTTTTTTATTATTTAATATTTATATCAAATATATTCGATATAAATTTAAACTAATATTAAACAAAATTATAACTTTATTAAAATTCAAGTCAATAAGAGAAGTAAATAAATTTTTATTACATATGGTGATTATGGTAATTGAAACTTTTGAACTTTTTATCCAAACATAAATCGATTCATTCAGGTTTAAGATGGACATAAATAATTCCCCAGTTATCAGTAACAGTTTTTGGATAAATATTGTTTCTCGTCAAGAACTTTAACTTAAAAAGAGATGCCTAAGATGTATTAACATCTTTAAGTTCTTATTTATACTTTTAAATCTCTAAACTTTTTATTTTTTGCTGATCACGTATTTTCGAGATATAATCCTTACAGATAATCCTTTCTTTTTTTTTTTTTTTTTTTTTTTTTTTGGGTAGAGTATGATAGTCTCGCCATAATTAATAGAATTATTTCTTTATATTTCTGTCTATATATTTTTTTGTCTAAATAAAGTCAGACTAAGCACTTATTTATCGCTTCTTTCTTCCTAAAATGTTCGAGAATAATTGTTACTCAACACTTTAATCGTTAAGAATTATCAGAAAAAAATCTTTCTTAGAAACTGTTTTCATCGCAGAATCTAAGCATATTTAATCGCCCTTTATTAGTCCTCAAGTGAAAAAAAGAATAATTGATCTGATTTTTTTTTTTTTTTTTTGATTAAAATCAGCTGCACGCGCATATGATTT
The DNA here is from genome assembly GCA_000671755.1 of Glossina brevipalpis. NCBI lineage: Eukaryota > Metazoa > Arthropoda > Insecta > Diptera > Glossinidae > Glossina > Glossina brevipalpis. The sequence continues at coordinate 97,696 of KK351210.1, forward strand.
CTACATTTCCGCTATGAAGATTGCCATGTTAAGGAGGAACCGCGTTCTCGATCGATCAGTGATTGAAAAAATCGATGAAATTCTTCTTTATTTGATGACACCGCTGAGTAATTAAAAATTGATGAAAACATAGTTTTAAAACATTCGCATTAAGACTGAATAATACAATAAGAAGATGAATATATTTAGAAACAATTTTAAAAAATGTAATGGACCGTGAATTTATGTGAACGAATCGAAATAACTAAACAACTTCTCCAAGCAAAATGATGCGATGTTTTTGATGCGATTTTTCATTTAGCGATGAACTTTTGAGCAAAATATTCGTGGTTTGATTGAATAATGAATAGATGGGTTATCGAAAAATTTCTAACTGATATTTTTTTCTATCTAAAATTGATGCTATGGCTGCGGACGAAACTTATTCTCAGCGAAGAAGGGCGTTACCGAACGCACAACTATTAAAACAAGATATCTATTGCGTGATCGTTTCAAAGTGACATCTCTTGTTGAAAGATCCTATATAATCCATTTTTGTAGTTATACTCATTGCGAAATACGATCTATGTCTTTGTCTACGATACAAAGTATACAAAATGAAAGATAAAATACTTGACATATACGAATTATAATTTATTGAAGCATTTCTCTAGTTTAAGGAAAGAAAACAAGAAATATAAGAATAATTACGAATCATTACGAAAAGTTCTCGCAATTCTATCAAATTTCAATTCTATATTTGCCGTAGTTATTTAATGATAAATAAAATATCAATAAAATGCAGTAAAATTTTCCATTTATTTCAGAGCTTCCTCCTGATTTTATTAGCCCTTGTAAGTGAACCGTTTCTATTTAAGAAATTGCTTTTGAATATTTATCTCGATCTTTTCAATCATCGGACTTTGTATATTGTTGATGAATTCCAGGCTTTTATCACACACTTTTTGAGATTTCGGAAATAACAATAAACGGCAGAGAGAAATAGGCGAAAAGATGTAACTCGTAATCGTCTCTAATGTTTGAGGTTAACAGCAATAATTTGCTTAAATCTAAAACGTTTGTCCTTAATTAGCGATTCGTCTTTTAATAAAAATAAAAACCTTAATTGCACTGTTACGTGTTGCTGCACCCACACACGAAAAAAGTCCACACGAGCCTATTAAATTAATGAGAATAAATGAAACTCCCCCTTCGAAAATAAGTTGACAAATACGAGAACACAAAGGACACGTGTCTTACTTTTGTCAAATGAAACACTAAATAAAGAAGTAAAGATGTGTGTTGTGTAGGCTGTCGCTGTTATTTTACGTTCATCGTAAATGATTTGAAATTTGAAAAGAAAAATTTGAACATAATTAAAAATAAAAGAAAAAGAACACAAGAGAACACAATGTGTGTGTGTGTGTGTGTGTGTGTAAAGAAATAAAAAAAATAAAAATATTTTAAACGCTCGTTTTGTATTTATGGCACGTTTAACGCGGTCATACCCTTAATGGTCAGATGAAAGCTTAAAGTATTCTATACGAAGTCAATTACAAAAAATAAATGTCTCGATGAAAGGTATGAAAGTTAAAGAACTGTGACTGTGTGTGTGTTTACAAATACTGAATTTTTTTGTTTTTATTTTTTTTCGTTTTCCAAACTGCCTACCAACAAACCAATATATTATTTACGTAGTGTGCTTCGTTTAAATAAAAAATTAAAAATAAAAAAAAATAAAAATAATCAAATAAAAATAAAAATGAAACTAAGAAACTAAGGAACATATGCTCGTTTTAATATACATTTCATATACTATTCTGTTTTAAGGTAATATAAAATATGCAGAGAGCTTACTTCATTCAACATTTGTAAGGGTCGCCTGCTTTGTGTGTCGTGATTAAAGGCCACGTGTCACTCGTCGTCGTTGTTGTCGTCATTGTCGCCGTCATCGTCGTCGCCGCCGCCGTCGTTGTCGTCATCATCATCGCTCCATAATGTCATTATGAATCTACTAAGACAGCATTGGCGCTATAACTCTTTCACTATACACTCGTGTAGCGTGATAAACCATGAACCATGAATGCTAGAGCAGTCTGTCTGATAGCTGGGCCACCCGTGTATATCATTTTGTTGAACTTTTAATATTTTATTTTATACGCTAAGCACATTTATATATATAAACAAAAACATTTCTTGTAGTTCCTTGTAGAGAGGTCATGACGCCTGTAAACTAAGTGTTTCTTGCGCCCGTTTGCTTTTTTCTTTCTTTTTTTGTTTTTCATTTAGCTTCCATCCACACAACAGACAGCTGCATTTATAGTTTTTGTATAATTTAAGTATTGTCATTATATTGTTATCATCGTTTTCTATTCGTTCCGTTTTTTTGATTTCACCAAAAAATGCTAATATATTTCCTTAAAATTTACAACAAAAACCTTACAGCTAAAGCAATTTTCTTCAAAATGTTCTCGTTGATATGCGCTGATAGATTCAAAAAACCGCAAAATTCACAGAAGCGTTTGTCTTCAGTGTGTTTGTGTGTTTACAGAGAGCCAGTCAGTCAGTCAGTCAGTCAGTCTGTGAGTAAGCGAGTTCAGTCGTGAGTTCAATTTGCACGTGGTAGACTTTTTCCTTTTCCTTTTTTTTTTTATTTTTATTTTATTATTGCAAGTCTCCTCCATTTTCATAGATTTCACTGCTATATGCGATTCCTCAACAAAAATTATTTGATTATGCTCCTCTAACTTCTTGGCAATTGATGTCTATTTTTGTACGAATTTTTTGCTTCTCCCTGTGAAATATATTTGAAGGCGCTTAACTTACCGTCGCTGTATACATTTTCACATCACAAAATATCATTTTCGCTCATAAATTTCAGTTCAAGAAAATTATTTGCATTAAATTTAAAAGCAAAAAAAAAACTCAAATAAAATATTTATGATCGCCTAAGGACGAATCTTTGACACCCAACACCCCAACAGAAAAAAAATACTTTAGAATTGTAAAATATTGTGTCGAATTCTTTAAAAAGAACTCTACATACTTCAAATTCCGTCCTATGTAGATTTAAGGTATTTCTACATAACTTTTTTTTTTTTTTTTTTTTTTTTTTTTTTTTTTTTTTTTTTTTGCAAATAATGAAGAAATGTCCCAATAGTAAAAGATAAAACAAATATTCATAAGATTTCTTATTCAAGAAAAAATCATTCTCTTCCTCCACAAATGTATTGGAAGACAGAGGCAAAGGCAAGGGACATAATTACATATGAAAAATATAATTAAAACCAAAAAAATTTATATATATCGAAACAGTACAACCCGGGCTAAAATTGGTAAAAAACAATATTTAAATTTCACTATAACTTTCCTTTCTTTGTTTTTTTTTTCTGGTTTTTTAAACTAAGAAATCATATGAAGTCAATTCGGAAATGTCATATCAATGTTGTACATAAATTCTATAGTATTTATGTCTAGAACTCAATTTCTATATAGGACTCGACAAAAATTACATCATTAATATGATTAAACAATCTTCAGATCTATATCTTTCATACGTTGTGCGTTTAATGAACGATCTTCTAGCATTATGTTGCTAAAATGTTCGTTGATTTTTACTAATATAAAATATTTTCTATAGAAATATTTTGCCGATAATAAGTGGAACACTCCCCCTTTTTTTTTTTTTAGATTGAATTCTGAACATTAACTATTAGAATGTGGGCATTAAACCTCGGCTTGTCACTTTACGACCGCAAACAAATAAACGAAAATCAATCAACAGACAGACGGACAGACAGTATTAAAACGAAGCATTATTTTACACTAAAGACGAACTTATATTTCTACGTGTAACAGGCGAAAGAATACTACTTTTTCTATATTTATTTTTATATTTAAATTTACCACTTCTTTTAAGGGCGAGAGTATCTAAGAAACCTTACATTCTATTGAGGGCGAATCTAAGATAAGCCGTATCTCTCGACCCCAACAATTTCATGTATATTTAAACCAAATTGTTGATGGAAGTGTTAATAGAAAAGAGGGATTGTAAATAAGTTTAAAAAAAAAAATACATTTCTTTTTTTATTGATAGGCGGAGCTTCGTTTAAGAAAAAGTTATTGTCCCACAATTTTGATCATTTTACTATTCAACGCCGTACTTCCGTAAGAGAACTACAATTTTCTTCGTTACGTAAACAGGAGATGGCCAGCTGTGTCCATAAAAATAAATTAAATGGCCGAACTGAGACTGCCTAGATTTTTATAAACGGCAGCATCTTTTATATTTTGCTTTATTAAAAGGAAGCCCTATTTTTTTTGTTTTTTTTTGTTGACAACGAACTCCCCCGCGTCATTCGCCAGACGGTAGTACTGTCTCCGTGTAGTACTAAATCAAAATCTCCATAGTTGCAATTCCAGAATATTTGAAATCTTTTTAGAAGAACTATAGAAATATTTTTATTATAATTTTTACGATGACCACCGAAATTGTTGTAAACTAAACTTTACTAAATAAATTTCGATTTTCTTGCTTTTATCCAAAAATAAAGTGGGAACATTACAAAGATATGAGCAGTTTTAGTATAACTTTAATGCTTATTTGATGGCTATAAAAATTCTACGTATTCGTCTTTTCTTTTGCGCGATTTGTTTTTCCATCTCTTGTCAGTAATTCATTTGCATACGATTCGCGATATCTTATGAAATCTTTATGGGTTTGTTTGGTGTCTTTTGTTTTTCTCTCTTCTGTAACGCTGTGTTCCCTTTTGTTTTGTATGGATTTTGATAGATGGATGGGTGGGTTGAATTGTTGTGTCGTTATCGTTATTTTTATTCTTGTTGTTGTTGTTGTTATTATTATATCAATACAGGAGAATTTGCATATTTTCCTTAATTTTTTTTTCTTTTTTGATTTTTCGGCTTCATTTTTATGGTAAAAACTTTAGTTTCGTTTGTTATTTATGGGATTATCGAGTATATTTATTTGAACGTGTTCCGTTTTTAGCGAACGACATTCCAGCAGATCTCGATTGTATTGTATTGTATTCGCTTTGTATGATATGCATAAATCAAATAATTTTAATCGTTGATGACAAGCGCCGATATACAATCATATAAATATTGAGAAAATCAACAATAAAAAAAAAAAAAATTTTTTTCTCAAAAGTTTGGATTTTATGAAATGAAATAATTTTCCTTTTTTTTGTTTTTTTTTTTTTTTTACTTTTTCAAGTGAAGCTTCCTTTCTTTTGAATTGCATAAGGCGACCAATTAAACTACTAGGAACTAGGAACAAAATGCCAAATGTGTAAGAAATGATTCAACGATTACTTATTTTACCATCCCTCGTATCATAAAGTGTAGTAAACATTGGATTCCCTTCTACTAGAATATGTTCGTGCATAAACAAAAAAAAATTATGTAATGCAAAGTGTAATGTGTCCGAAAAAATATAATTGTACCCTTCACTAATTGTGCCATAGCATTATATTAAGTTTGCGCGAATGTATGCAATACCCAGAAAGACCTAAGATAGACCAACCTTTTTGTTCTACCCATCGATGCAGAATCACTTTCTCAATTGATTGAAATTCATATTCTGAAACGAATTGGATTTGATCTTCTGAATCGGTTCAGAATCATTTCCTGAATCCATTTAATCCTTTTTGTCCGTCTGTCTTCCTGGTATTTATCCATGTATAATTCGCAATTTTTTAAATATTTTGATGAAATTTGTTGTACTAACAGATTTTGGGCCGATAACAAACTCTGTTGAAAATGAATTTGTTCGGGTGAATTTTACGATCGTTTCCTCTATAATACCCCACATGAAAAGATTCTTGATATGGAAAAAATTACAATTTCTTATATTTCTCGAAAAAAATCGATAGAAACTAATATTTTGATATATCAAATATAATGTGAAAAATTTGGATCAGATAGAATCAGTTTTTAAATCATCTCCCGTATAATCGTTCCTATGAAAAGTAAAAATATCTAATACTTAATATTTCATTATGCACATGAACGTCTAATAGTACAATTTGAGATAAAAATTACCTCTCGGAAATTTAGACAAGATATTTCTATCTTTTGGACCTCATCATATGTAAGGATTCTTATGAAAAATTGGTACTTACTTGTATGTCAAAACTTATGTTTAATTTTTAGCACTTTATATTAAAAATAGTAAAAAAAAAGACGATTTTTGACAGAAAGATTAAATTTTGCTAAAATTTGAAGGACATAAGTTCACATTATGATATGAGCTCCCATTAAAAGTATGCCTTTACATAGAAACAAGGTATAATTTGTAGTATTTTTTCCCGAAAGTAAATGAAAAATTTTAAATTAGACGAAGTAGCTTAGGGTCTTGGATGCTCGGCTTTGTCCGACTGTGATATTTTAAATTGTTTTAATGTATGTTACGTTAGTTTGAAAACACTTTTCACTCTTCAGATGCTTTCACGTTTTTACTTTTTTTCAGTTCTCGCTTCTAAGCCACGGAAATAGAATTATTTTTTTTCTTTTTCTATGCCAGAGGACAGAGGCCAGAACCCTGAAGCGCTTATAATATATATATATAGACATGATTTCTAAACGAATGTGATACAGTATCGCCTGATGATAACAAAAGCTTGTTAACTCACCAGGTAGATAGATGGATTTTTTCAAAGTTCCTATTTACCTGACACATTTAACTTATTTGTACCAGTTCACCCTCTTTTCGCGAAATCTAATTTGCGCGTTGCCCGAATGGTTGAAATGTTAAAAATCTAAAATTATCTCTTTTTCTCTACAATAAGCCTCCCGCTTATAAACAAAATAAACTAAGTTTGACAAAATCTAATCTTTCCAGCTGAAAAGAAGGCTGCTAATGAACTCCGCATTTGCATCACGTCACTCAATAAACAAGGAGTGAAACAGGAACCCAACTAAGTTTACGAAATTCCCAGCTTAAAATCTAGTAATAGGTTTTAAGGGTGAATATATGTGTGCGGGGATACACATAACGACCATAATCACAATGAAATCCTAGTTTGATATCTCTTCACTTAAGCCAAACATAGCTCCAGAAATCAAGGCTAGCAGGGTATCCACGAAAATTTGAATATATATTCTGCCAAATAAATGTATATATATATATATATATATATATATATATTTGAATATATTAGAATGCCAGCTACGATTATAATTAAAATGACGAATAATGCCAACGCAATGATATTTATTAAGCGCTTAATGTTTAGAAGATATAAGAGAATCTGGCCTTTGTTTGTTATCAAACCTTAAGTAAATATCATTAAAAAAATTTTAAGGCAGAAGAATGTCAACGTGAAAATGCACTTGTCTGTCTGTCTGGATGTCTGTCTGTCAGTCTCCAAATGATGATAATTAAATTATTTTAGACTTATTTGCATAAAAATAAAACATAAAACAAACATAGGCGACTGGCTGCAACACACTTAAGTTGTCAAAACAATGACAAAGTGTTTAACACCCACCAGCCAACATGATGTGTAAGAAAATATATTTGCAATAAAAAAAAATAAAATAAAAATATGAAACAGTAGCAGACCACCAAGTTTTAAGTGCAACATTGGGGCGCAAAAAGTCTTGTTTGTTAAGATTTTGTTTGTCAACTTGTCAGTAACTGATGCACACACATGCACACAAGTAAACACTTTAAATGGATTACAAATAATGCAAACAAACTTTGAATAAACAAAAAAAAAAATCTATATAGAATTCTTTTAAAATTCTTAAAGACAGGAATAATAATAAGAAGGAAACAAAAAGAGAAAGAAATAGAAATTAAACAAAGAGTGAGTCTCGTATGTTAATAAACACTTTAATAAAAACTTAATTTATAGCAAAGTCAAGTCCAAGCAAATACTTCCTGCAGTATAAGCAAATGTATATATGTATATATATACATAAGGTACGCGTGTACTTTTAAATAGTTTTTCTTTTTTATTTTATTTACTTAATTTTTTTTTTTGTTTAAAAAAAAACTTAACTCCTCTGCAAAATGTATCTTCATTACCGGGTGTCTGCTGCTGTGTCGCGGTACAAACCGCTCACACACCGTCGCTAAGCGAACAACGCATCGTGGAATGTCATACAATTAGATGCCACATGTCTTCTTCGGAGTTTTAATTCAAATTCAACATTTAATTAGTCATTTTGCCATAGAGTGAAAAGAAAAGCTGTGAATAACACATAAAGTATGTTACGGTTGGAATGCAGTTGCATCCGTATTATGCTCATGAATATAGCGAACATCAAGAGTGGGCCACCACCACATGCTGCAGTACACACAATATAGAACGCACAGAGAATAGAACGCGGTATGTACACATTTTAAATGATTTCAAGAAAAAGATGAGAAGACAAGAACACAAAATGCAATGCGATGCATGCAACGAGTAGGTTGTTTCGGTAAAATGAAACCATGTGGGCACATGATGCGCTGTCGTTGTTATATGATTTCAAGCCAACGATGCAGTTATATACACTACTACTACTACTATGATTATACAAATGCACTTATAACTGTCTCCAACGTGCACAGTTAATTCAAATGTATGAGCATATGACCGACCAAATGCATACTTACATAAATTTTGTAAGCAACATGGATGAAACCCCACACTTGTGCCTTTCTTTCTCGACGTCTTGGTCGTCGTCTTGATCGTCGTTTTCGTTGTGGTTGCCGTTGCCGTTTTCGCTGTCGTTGTCGTCAACGTTATCGTCATCTTCTTCTGGTAGTGTTTTCTTTAACAAGTTGCAATTACAAGTGACACCAAGATTAGCTACTTGTGGTCTCATCAACACCCGATTTATATTATCTCTCAGTTACTCAGTCAGTCACTCAGTCAGTCACTCAGCCAGTCAGTTTAGTCAGTCAGTCAGTCAGTCAGGCAGTCAGTGAGTCAGGCAGTCGGGCAGTCAGTCAGTTGGTCACTCATAGTCAGTCATTCAGTCAGTCACTTAGTTAGTCACTCACGCATATACTTTTCATAATTTTTCTCCTTCTTTCACTTATCTGATAAAACAGAGATAGCCAATAGGTCAATTGCAACCAAAAAGAGGAAATGATTTCATTTCAATGACTGACAACAAAATTGTGTAAAAATAAATTTTAATCTCTGCTTATTAAATTTAATAGTCTTTTGATTAATAAATATTAATAATCAGATCCGACTAACTATCCATGTTTGCTTTCAAAAGAATCTTAAATGAACCCTTTATATTATACGGGCATGGTTACGAAACTTTGAAACCTTTGAATTCATATGAAAACATTTTCATAAAGTTCATTTTTTATAAAAATTAATTATATTTGTTTTTAAAATCAATTAAAAATAAATTAAAATTGAAAGATTATTTTACGAATGCAGCTTTCATTTGAATATTTGATGGCTGAAAGGTGTATAAATGTTATTTATAATATAATATATAATAATATATAATATAATATATAATAATATACAATAGATCTCAGATTTATCTCTCTATATGTTATGAAGGGAAAAAAATAAGCATGAAGCTCTGTCTTGGTTGAAAATTTAAAGTTGATTGAAGTCAAGTAAAGTGCTGAAGGTCTAGTAGATCGATCATGGAAAGGAAAAAATAAAAGAAAAAAAGATCAAGTTGGACATCCCTGTTATAGAATATGATTATCTTTTGTCTATAATTGTGCACTCAGCTTGACGCCTCTTATAAAGCAGCAGCAGCAGCAGCAGCAGCAGCAACAACAACAGCGACAGCAGCAGCACTATTTATGCTTGTTTGCCTGTCTGCTTGTTCGCTCGCTTCCTCGCCTAAGTTAACGAATGCATCATCTTCCTGGTGTCCGTTTATACGTTTGCTTAGCTCTCAACAATGCACATGATGATGAATATCTGTTGAGTTCATTTCACACATTAGTCTGTGTTTGTTAGGCGCGCAGCGAGAAAAATAGTCTGCATTTCTCATTACTACTGTGTCAAAATTAACTTGTTCAACACTCAACCGAATTTCACTTCATTCAGTTTAGATTTTTCAATTGCATGGCATAAAATGTTGTCAAAATCCATAAAATTATTTAATCTTCACAAACAGATATGATTTTTCAATTTAAATTATGTTTAAAGAATTGTTCTTAAACATTTTAAAAGATTAGCAGATTAGTTTTCGAAATCAATCACTTAACAAACAAATCTGTCATCTGACTGCGATTTGACAATTAAAAGGTTATTGCACTCGCTAGCTCTCTAACTTACTCTGACTGACTCTCTCAATGATTAATTAGTGAAGCGATTCTAATTGCTTTGGCTAATCGTGTCGAAAATCATAAAATCTGCCCTTTTCAAGAAGATAAGAAATATTTTGCTATCACCGTAATCACATTAAATGATCAACAATTGATCATAAATATGCACCCTATCGGCCGGTTTGATGGTTGGATAATTAGCATGTTAGATAACTGCTTCTCTGAATATTTTGTTGTTTTTTAGCTTAGTGATTATGTTTGCCCAATTGCGGTTCCCTAAAGTTGTCAGCAGTTCTGACAATCCGACATGACAACGACGACGGCAATGGCAACGGCAATGGCAACGGCAACGGCAAGATCGACGGCAATGGCAACGGCAATGGCAACAGCAAACAATTGACGACAAACAGCATTGAGAATGACAAAGACAAAAACGACGACCATGTGTCAAAATACACCGTTTTTGGACAAACTATCATATGATAATAAATTGAAATGTCCTTTTTCTGCAGGATAGATATATTTTCAGTTTATTTTGGAAAATCCAAAAAGATGCGATTGTTTGCGCAATAACTGCTAATACACTCCTGGAAAGCGTAGTATTACATCAAATCATCGAGTCTGCAGGCGACTGCAGATTGCAGAATAGATGTAACAGTCCTGGAAATTTGAATATATTTCACATTTA
>KK351210.1:113626-119048 GCA_000671755.1 Glossina brevipalpis
GGTATAATTACAATTGCAACAAGAAGTAGTATTTATTTTGATTATATTGATTTTCTAGAAAATATCAAGCAGTTAATAAACGCTGCTTCCGTAGACATATCAATAAATAAAAAATTAACTCAATTTACAAATCAATTGATATTGAAGAAGAAAAACAGTGAAGGAAACATCTTCGGTAACAAATTTTTTAAACAATAAATGTACTTTTACATATAAACACATACATACATATATGTGTATACACATACATATGTGCATGTGTCTGTAAATACGAATGAAGCAGCATTTGCAATATGTTTGGCATATGGAACATGTTAAAAAAGAATGTGTTTTTTCTCTCCTTTTTTTTTAATGAGTTTCAAGGCATAAATAAGAACGAAAATCTATAACATTTGCGGCTTAATAAAATTTTCTAAGAAAATATGATGGCAAAATTATTAACAGTGAGAAGAGGCCGCGTACCGTATAACAGAAATGACATGAATCAACAGCAAGCATATGGGAACCAGATCTAGTTGATATACATTGCATTGCTTAGGTGTACCATTTAACAGTGTTGGTTAAATGAATAACTACGAGAGACGAAGACGGCAACATCGAAAATACTTGATTCAAATTAATCAATCAATTAATCATCAATCAATTATTAATACAAGTTATGGATAACGAGCTTGTTTGTTCTCAATCTTTAAATTCTTATTATTCTTCCAATGGAAAAGCGCCCGTACCATCGATCGAAATTACAGAAAATCTGAAGAAGAAAAACTTATAATGCATCACTTTTCAAAGACACTAAATAATTTTTTTTTTAAACGAGCTAACTGAGCTCTTTGATAGCCTATTTTATGACGACAGAGTTTTAGATTTCTTGCGATTAGTTACAGTTCGTTAGTTTCTTTCCTCTGTTAATTGAAAATATCATCCTGAAAAAATCATCCGCATAATTTACCGGTACACCGGATGTATTTGTAATTGTAAAGGAAGAGAAGAATGATTGTTTTCTATTAAGAAAACTATTTTCGATTATGAACTTTTTTCATTTTTTTTTTTTTTTTTTTTTTTGAAACATATTGTACACGTATGATGAGTATTTAAGAAGTCGTTGTCAAAGAGTTGTTGATCTTTTAACCAAACGAACTGCTGCACATCACAAAGTAAATCAAAAAAAGTTAAAAAAAAACAACAACAACAAAAAAAAAGATCTAAAACCATATGCCAGAAATCACAACTGTTTGCTTAACTCATTAATTAAATTTGAACATAAATACTTCATAAAAAAGTCGTCTTAATGATAATTGCGTATAAACACACAAAATGTGTTACGTTTTTATTTGATTAAATAGTTAGTTAAGATTGTTGATGATGATGACGATAAATTGTTTTTAAAATCAATTAAATTTCTGCGAGATTTCTTTTCAATTAATATTCAATTGACTTGAGCTAATGAACTGTTACAGTGAAGCCTTAGCTTCAGTTTTAGTTGACAAAAAAAAAGTCAAAATGATCGAGATCGAAATCGATTACGTAACTTTTACGTTAAAGTTTTTTATGGATTTGATAGGCAACGTTACCTTTATTATTAACTGGAAAAATCTTTCCTACAGGCTACGATGTATATAAAAATTTGCGAAGAAAAAAATACTTTTTTTTTTTTTTTTTGCTAATAAAAGTAAAGATATGAAATTTTCAAAGAGACTAAAGTGTTTAATTGTAGACACTCATACGCGTTCTGGACTGAATCTTTGAGATTTACAATCCCTCACAAATGCTTATCAAAAATTTTTCTACTATTTAAACTATTTATATCTGATTATGAATAGAGAAGGAAAAAAAGAGTCAATAAATAGTATTTACATGTCCATTCGACTTAATAAGAGAAACGCTAGAAGGGACCACTGTTCCAAAGAAAGGCAATGCCCAACGAAATATTTGTACCGAAATTCTTTTTTTTACTTATCGAGATTGTCTTGATATATTGCATAATTGTATTACCCTGTAGACCTAAATAATTGTATAACCCTTCCATAGAGACCGTAAATTGTAATTTTTTATCTAATAATATAGATAACTGTGAGTTTGTCTCATCTATTTTTAAATTTAATTCACAATAATCGATAATGATGGAAGTAAATAAAATATTAAATCTAAGGGACAACGTTAAATGCAGAAAATATGTGACTTTTAATCTGAATTTCGAATTTCCCTTAATGACGTTAAAGAGCTACTTTCTTCTATTCATCTCGCTACGAATGTTGCAGTACCAGAACCAGTATTAACCTCTAGCGGATTAAGTTCTCGTATTACTTCTTTCGTTACTTCTTGTTTCTCTCATGACTTAGACAGATGCTATGTTATAAATGAAGAAGAAACTTATTCTAAAGAAGAAACTTATTCCGAAAAAGAAACTTATTCCGAAGAAGAAGCTTATTCTGATCGCATAACGGTACACTGGTGACAGAAACGTAAGCCGTCACTGTTCACCTAACCAGTAATCTTTGAGCTTTGTTTTTGTAATTAAATTACTACTACATGAACTTTGCTTTTTCAACCGGAAGCGATATTCTGTTATAAATGTTTTGAAAAAAATAATAATAAAATTCCTGAATAGCTGTGTATATAAATACTAAACGAACAATAAGTACTTCCCACAGCAGCATATGCAATATAATACAAACACTTGTACCTTAATACGTATAAAGCTTAACTTGACTACGGCTAGAAAGAAGAAAAAAAACTAATTACAGATTCTAATCTCTAAACTCTATCATTAGAATGCCAATCGTAGATTAAAAATAATAAAAATAAATAAATAAAAAAAAAATCCTACATATATATGCATCTAACTGTGCATGCATGTTTGGATGCGTGTGTATGTGTGTGTGTATGTAAGTATGTATGAATGTGTGTATGTATGCAAGTGTGCATGTATGTATGTATGTATATCTATGTACGTATATGTAAATATATGATGTTAGACAAGTTAAAATAGTACATCAAAGTACACACACTGTACTGTAAATATTAATATATATTTGTATTGCGGATTTTTTTTTATAGACAGACACAGACGTATTCACATTTAATAAAACGTTACATTGTCAGGTGCCAGTTGCGCTAAACACATTAACTGCAATTAATTTGCAATAAAACTTACACAAGTCGCAAATTGTTGTTAGCAATCGAACGTTTTCTCTCATCTCTCTATCTCTCTTACGCATACAAAATAAAAAAATCAATCTAAACTCAAATATTAATTTTGAATCAACTACTATTTGCTTTTTAACACATGTACATAATGTGTAATATGTGTAGATGTTGTATGTAATTTGCATAAACACATGACATATTATAAACATTGATATGACAAGTGAATCTTTATGAATATTTTAATAATTTACGGCATAAGAGCATGCTTGTAAAGTTTACACATAAAAATAATATCTAATAATATCTAAAATACATTTATGTGTACATAGCCTGCCTGTAACACAGAGTTACTCAAAAGTATACAAAGTATTCAATATGCTCCCACTCACCTGTTTTGTTTAAATATTTACTAATAAATGTCAGTTAACATGTAATAAAATTGTCGTGTTTATGCGCTAAAGAAATATGAGAAAATGTCATTTGAAAAAAGTCATCAAAGATCTTTTTATGATTTTTCAATTAACTGCAAGTAAGTACCTTTGGCATAAGTCAAATGCCTAGCGGGTGGAAGAGACAAAACACAAATAATCACTTTGCATTGACAAATTAAATAAACAAATAATCATTGATTTCACTAGATTGGCTTAGACGTGCGTTCAGACAGACAGTTGGTATCATTGATGAAAAATGATTTATTACAATTATTTTCTTTCTTTTATTTTTTTAACGTAAACCATAAAAATCACTTTAATGATCCCAAAGAAGAAATTGTGGATATACGGGGTACTGGGTCTACTGCATGCACAGCATGTATAGTTTGTTAACATTTCACTGATCGGGCGACTAATGGCAAATGTGATTTTACGTTTTCACTCTCTTCTCTTCTCTTCTCTTCTCTTCTCATCGAAATATCGCATTGAAATAATCGGGAATGATGTGGAATCTATACAGCCATAGTCATGTACATAACACTATAACACTATAACAATGCACAGATTTAGTAAAAGATTTCTTAAAAATAAATACAGGACACATTTGCTTTTATTTATATAATATAATATACACACACACGTATGAAGACATACATAGTAATGCGCAGTAAGTAGTAAGTAGCATGAATTAAATATAAAAAAAAATGTTTTATCGTATAATTAATAAAGTATTTTAAGAAATCTTTACTTAAGTTTTAATTCAAAAATCGATGCTATTTACGTAAGTAGACATCACTATATATATATATATATATGTCATGAGAGATCTCTTCATATGCACTTCTAGTAAATAGAATAAAACAAAAAAATCATTGTACACTCAATTCGTCAGATTACAAAATAATATCAAATAATTCGACTCCGCCTTATTTATCTTTTAGCAGTAATGACAAATTAGTCGTCATACGATCACGTAATAACGCAACAAAAGTCGTCTTGACTTATTGGAGTAATCAAAAAAAAATTCGTGTTTTTTTTTTTAGTTTTTTTCCTAATTGTTGCAACAAAACTAAAAGACTTTGTCATGTCAGTTGTCATTAACAAACCTCACTTAACCACATTTGGTAACAACTGCATTAACATTAGAGGTAACAACTACATTAACTTTAGATAGTTGTAGTCAAATATCTATAAGTATTGGTTTAGCATCGTGGTTATGACGAACTTTTAAACGATTGTAAATGCCTCTATTAAAGAAGTTTAAAGTTTTTTTTTTTTTAGGTTTTACCGGGTAACTTAAATCACGATATAAAGTGCAATAAATACTAGATAATGCATATTGCCCATGTCATGGACTTTATTTATTTTTATTTATATTGTTTTTTCTTTTTTTATAGTTAAAAATCTGGGCTTTGTTTTTATTTCATTATCATATACCAGCAGGAAATGAAGGAAATCGAATATATTTTCAAATCGACAGGATAACTTAACATCAATTCCCATAAATTTGATAACGCTAAGCTTTTTTGAGCTTTCGTCTGACTCGCGCAGGTAGGTAAATAAAGACTAGTGTGAAGTTAGCCCCCAAAAATTTTTGACATTTGTGTCTTAGCTAAAAATGATTTTGCTAAGATAATTGATAATAAAGCAGGATGGAAAAGTAAACAAAATACTTACGAAAACTAAACAAAAATAGAAAATGTAACCATTAATGAAAAACAAAATCATGGCTTATGTTATAAAAAATATAAAAAATAATTATTTAGCAATATTCCTCACAAGCCTCATTATAAAAAATTTTTAAGAAATAATACACCTCCAATTTTTTGATATATGTTAAAGAG
>KK351210.1:119170-159747 GCA_000671755.1 Glossina brevipalpis
GATATATCTTAAAGGGTTCGAAAAGCTATCAGAAAAACCTAACTTCATGATCCAAAGTAGGGGACATCATAGTGAAATGTGTCAATATGTACCATTTCTAATACGATTATGTGTTCAGCATAAATGTTTAAAGTTAGCCCCTTTTTTAGCAAAGAGAAAAAAGAGGGCCAGACAAGTGGGGGCTAACTTCATACCAGTAAATAAAGTGCTTTATAACGATAATGCTTTGAATAAAAATTGAATAAAATAATATATAAAATAAGTAAATAAACTAAAAATAAATTAAACCATATAAAATAAAAAAAAGAAAATAAATACAATGAATAAAATTAATAAAATAAACAAAATAAATGAAATTCGTAAAGCAAAAAAAATTAAAACAAATAAAATAAATAAGTTAAATTAAATTAATAAAATAAAAATATTAAATAAATTAAATAAAATAAGAAAATTTAATAAATTAAATAAAATAAACAAAGTAAATAAAATAAATGCAATAAATAAAGTAGATAAAATAAACAAAATAAATAATATAAAAAATTTAATGAAACAAATAATATAAAGAACGCAAATTTAAGCAAAAATCACAATATAGGTTGAATGAATACATTCCCATAATAAATCTTACGAAAAAGTCGGAAGCGCAATATTAGAAGAAAATGTTTTTTGGTTGGGTAAGAAAAAAGAATTCATACTTCCAAAATCTTGCCAATGTATTATGATATCTGATGTATTGAATATTTTCTTTAATAAAATTTTATCAAAAAAAAAATGTGTCAAATTTAATTAAACGTATTGATATTATGAACAGTGTCAAGGAAATTTTAAAGGACATTAGAATGGTACTGTATTACATTTTTTTTCTTCTTTTTTTTATGATCAGTTACTCAACGTATGTCCGCATGAAGCTATGGAAAAGATATAGGATGTAGCCACAGCCTGGGAAATGTATATTCAATCAGCAAGTGTTACGCCTTTATAGATTGAGTTGTCATTATAGCTGCGATCGTAATATGGTCTACCGAATTGGGAGCCAAATACAACTATGCCGACTTGATAGTTGCGTTTCTTATCTACTAACCCACATGATAGCGTAGCCAACAAAAATTTTTTATTTTTTAATATTTTATGATATCATTATCCATTGAATCAATGAAATAATTTTGAAGAAATTCTAAGTTTTTGGTTTTTAAGAAAAATTTTTTTCTAGTAAAAGTTCATAGGAAATAGTAAAGAAGAAGAAGAATTATGATTATGGTTGGAAGAGAACATCACCAAAGAAATTACATTACTTTGCTTACATAACACTAAACCTTCTATAGGGTAACTTCAACGATAACTTGAACGGTTCTATTCCCCATTAATAAATAGGAAAATACTTGCAATCGTGCGCCTCAAGATGATACAACAAAGTACAACGTCTAAGTAATATCCCTCGTATACGATCAAGCGTATTAAAATAATAAAAACTCTTTTATAAGCCAGCTAACGTACAGTCCATTAGTTTACTCTAACGAAGAATTTCTCTTTAAGAAGAAACTTAATTTAATTTTTTTTTTCTTTATATTTATACTGAACTAAATGACATCCATTTTGCAATTTAATGCAATTTTTTGAATTATTACAGCCGTAGACATATAAATAGCATCGATTTCATTGTGAGTATAAATATAAAAATTCATTAAATAAATACTTTTCACATTTAAATCGAATGTAAAATGCATTAAAAGATCATTGATTAATTGAAAAAAAAAAACATAAAAATCTCTTCTCTTATCCTGTAAGAACATTACATTTAAACGATTTACTTGCGTGTGTAGTAAGCTATTTAGGTCTTAATGGCTCTCCCCAAGCCCATACAAATTTTTCCTTTTAGACTATTGCGCGATAACGAATTATGACATGAATTGATAGATTATCAGTTATCGAACAGTTATCGAGAAATATAATAAAAATCAAGTTTTGTTAGTCAATGATTCGTTCATTTATTTATTTTTTTAGAAGCTTTGTTTAAAAATAAAATAAAATAAAAACAAATTCTAAACTAAACTTTATGAAATTTATAAGAATTTATAGCGATTTTTAATCGAAATACTCCGCCATATCTCTCTATATCTCAAGTATCAAAGCTGAATCAAAGTTGAATATTGTAAATTTATCCAAAGTAGACGATCATACCAGGTGCTTGAACAGTTACTTCGCCGCTTTTATTATCGCATTTTATTTTTTAATTTATTTTCTATCACTTCTTATGATAACTTGTTCGTGTCCCATAAAAGTCTCAATTTCACAAGATGGCTCTTTTTGTAACGTCTTTTATGGCATATAAATAACTGCAAACAGCAGAAAATCTCTAAGGTATAAAAATATTTCGTAAACCATAAAATTTCTTACTGATTATGTTCATAAAAATTTCTCAGAGTATATATGTGTGAATGCACATAAATATCATACATATACACATACATACACAGAAAAAGTATAAAAACATTTAAAATACATAAAACTATTTAAGAGAGCGCATCATACCCATCTACCTACCTACCTACCTACCTACCTACATATATGCATATGCAAGATGTTCCACAAAACAAATGGCACATTTGTTAAACAAAGATGCAACATCTGTAGCAACAGCAGCACCAGCACTAGCATCAGCACTGGCAACAACTGTAATAACAATAGCAGCAGCAGCAGCAGCAGCAGCCAGCAGCCAGCAACCAGCAACAGTAACACTCGCATACACCATGTTTGGTGAAAAGACAACAAAAAAAAGAAGAAAAAAAAAGTTATGATTTATACAATATGGTCAAAACAAAGTCATAATGAAAAATTCAAACAATCGACAATAAATTGTTAACCTGGCCAAGTAGTGAAGTGAGTGTATGTATGTATGTATGTATGTATGGATGTGTGTACGTATGGATAACTAAGTGTCTTTATGCGGACCATCAGACCAAGTAGAAGTCTTCGCGCAAGCATAAGCCTTTGCTTATTGTATTATATTTTATTATATATATATATATATATATATATATATATATATATATATATATATATATATATATATACATATATTTATATATATACATATATATATTAAAGGTAGGTGACAAATCTTGTACACACAACAACACCTGCAACAATCACTATAACAACAGACCCCAACAACAAAAGACGGTAGTATACGATTACAGTACATGTTGTACAACGAGCTTTCATATGTAGTTTACTGTTTTTTTCTTATTATTATTATTATTATTACTATTGTTGTTGTTGTTGTTGTTGTTGTCAATTTTGGTAACACAGCATCCCATATAAAATCGTATTAAGAAAAGTAAAGAGAAGAAAATAAAATCACAACAGTTATTATTGTTTATGGCAACTACAACTTTAACATCACAACGCCAAAGAACACAACATAAGGTCTACTACTGCAACTACTATTATTGGTGCGTGTATATACATATATATGTATGTATACGTATAAATTTGTGTGTGTATGTGTGTGTGTATATCTATACTTGTGCACATATATTTAAAGTAATACCAGTCAGTACTAGTATCTTATAATCATGTACAAAACATTCATTTCTCGACCGCATCTGTTGTCACTGACGTTTTATGATAGTTTTTGGCACATGTGCGTAACATGTTGTTGCAGAACAACAACTGCAATGCAATCACATACATATAGACATACATAAAGATATATGTGTACAAACACACATATGGAACTAGTTGCTACCATATTCGGAGAGATTTTCAGTTTGTAACAGATTTACAAATATTTTTTCTTTTTTTTGTGCGTTCAAATGTCGGGCACGTTTTAGCTTAAGTGGGTTTCATGATCGACGAAAAGACGGATGGAGAGTGAAACATAATGTGTAGTGTCCACGCATATACAGTACATGTAGCTGTGTATGATTGTGCAATAAACGATTAAATATCTGTCCAACCATATAAGGTGTTTGGAGACCTACTACTGCCACCATCACCATCATCAGCAGCACTATTAGATTTGTATGTATGTACAGCGCACTACATTTGTCCAGTTGTTTTTTTTTTTTTTTTTTTTTTTTATAACATGACGCACTACCAAAAATCAACAAACAAGTGACATACTCAACATACTTGTCGAACAATCATACAGAATATAATTGGTTTACAAATATATATCTAATATATAAAAAAAACGGTACGATCATAAGAATGTGTGCGTGTGTGCGAGTGTGTGTGTGGTTATACACCATACAGAAAACGGAGTTGTCGGCAAAAGGAGTTAAGCTAAGTTCGCCTTTTCAAATCTATTTAAGAGATCGCTCTGCTAACCTGAACATTTAAGTTAAATTCCTAAGCATCATTAAACTTTTTCTTTTTTTTTTTAAATTCACTCATAATGTATTTTGCTAACCCAGAAGTGAAATCTGTTTTGAAGTCTGCTTTTAAAATCTTTCCGAAATTCTTTTTATAGATATAAACTAATTGGCACAATAGTCTTTTTGCTAAATATGTGCACTGTTTTTGGTTGAAACATCTTAATCAAATTACTCGTAAATATCATTAGTTTTCTATTGAACTTTTTTTTCTTTTTTTTTTCTTTAAATGTTTCTTTATAATCCTTAATCGTTTAACTGCAAATTGTTAAGACACACTTTATACTCAGATAAGATAAACGTGTACAAAAAAATATCGCCCTTGAAGCCTTTTATCAAAAAACCTGACCTGATGATATGATGACTTCATTCTTCCATTAAAAATATGTTGCGCTTCGTTGCATTAATGGCAAGCAAAACATATACGAAAATCTTTTAAAACAATTTCCATAACATTCTTTGAAAACTTATAAACAAAAAAAAAACACGCAAATATCTTGCCCTATAAAAATGCTTAGGTTAGGAAGGAAGAAAGGTAGGAAGAAAGGTTGCCGTCACAAAAAAGAAGCTTGCTTAACTGAAAGTCTTTACTTCTTAATCTTTAAGCGATTTCCATGATAGTAAACAACGTTCCGCTTAAATCAAGCAATTTCAGCACAATAAATCGCAACTTCTCTTACAACTGATTGCGAGACTTGTTCTAAACAAAGTTTCAATAGCAAACAACATAACAAAAAATCCATCAGAATCCGGACCTAGAGAGAGAATCGTTCAAAAAATTGAATAGATTAGTACGCTTCAAGATCAATGCAACATTAAAAAAGCTTTTTTTTGCTTTTTTTTTTAAATACTGATGCCAAACACGCACACACGCACATACTTGCTCGTCTACCTACTAAATAAGCACACAAAGTTAAGTGCTTATCTGTTTGCATTTAGATTGAAATCCGTATTACGTTCGAATGAGTTTTTCTTTTTATTCTTCTTCTTTTTTCATAGACTTTTTATTTAGTTTCTGTTTAGTTTTTTCTTTTTTCGTTTCTTTCCTTTTATTTCTGATGAATAATTTAAATGCAGACGAATAAATGTAAACACTATTAAAAATCGACACACAAACAACAGTAATAACAAAAACAACACTAACGGCACATAGCACACGGAATACACACAAAAACACCGCCACACACACACACACACATACACAACACACAAAAATATGCATATAATATGAATACCGTATAAATCCAACAACCGGACGCACGTGTTCATTTTCGTTTTGGCGCAAACAACAAATAAAACCGATAAATAGAGACAGCGGCGGCAGCAGGAACAGCACCACCAGCAGCAGGAACAGCAGCAGCAGCAGCAGCAGCAAAAATGCCATGATTTGCTGTAGAAATAACAGCAACATCAACAAAAGTAATACACTAACGTCAGCATTAACTACAGAAGCCATGACAGCAGCCAAAGTGGTGGCAACAACAACAGCAGCAGTACAATATTATAAATTCGTTGAGTTGCGGAAATCACTTGCAAGCCGAGTGAGAGAAGCGTTATGAATTTCTTTTTTTATTTTTTTTTATTTTTATTTTCCTCTTTTTTTTCTAGTCGATAGGTAAGGGGAAGGAAATGGAATCGATAAAGAAGAAACTCTTCTGTTATATGCATAAACATGCTTGTATATGTGTGCTCGTATCGCATATGAATACTTGTGGGAGCATCATGTAATCAAAAACGTCGGCATAAAGCTGCAAAAAAAAAAAGAAAAAAGAAAAAAGGAAAAAAAACTAAAAACTAAAACCGAAACGAAAACAACAACAAAAATAACAAGAACCGCGGCAACTAACATTATCAATACAAAACAAATTGCAATGAATCTCAGCGCCATGTAAAATAATAATAACAACAACAACAATAACAAATGAAAGCCACCCATGCTGATGCTTTTGCTGCTGCTTTGTGTTAGATTTGTTTTTTTTTCTTCTTTTTTTTTCTGAATATTATTAGTGTCGATGTTGTATTGTTCGTGTATATATATATATATATAATATAATATATATATATATATATATATGTACGAGCAACCAAGCGCAAATTTTAGCATTTAGTTGCTTGTTGTTGTTGTTGTTGTTTCTTCATCGAAAAGTTGATTAAATCTGTTTTTAAGCAGAAGTTCCCTAAAATGAAAGAGCAAAACAATAAAAAAAAAAAAGAATTGCAGTCAACGAGAAACATCGGATTTTCTGTTTTTTAATTAGTAGGCGTTCGTTTTTTTCAGTTTTTCAGTTATTATACGGTTTTTTTACGCTTTGTTATTTGTGAAGGTAACGCTAACAGCAACAGTGTGTGGGCATTAAGTCACTGACTTTTATAAGAAAGTTTTTTTTGTTTTTCAAGCACATGCGTGCATACATATGGTCTGCCCTTTAAATTAAATCATTAAACGATCACTTTGCAACCCTTTTGAACTTTACAACTGTGTATGCAGGTGTCTTTCCATTTACCAGATCAGCAAACCGCTCCAATTTCACAAATGTTAGTCTCGGTCCTTCTCCTCATCACTGAAAATTAACGTTTAATCTCATTATATTCTTTGACTTCTCGTGCTCAGTTTTCAATTTCCAATTTAGACAAAAACGACAACAACAAAAACAACAGAATATTATCGATAAATGTTAATAGAATCTTCGAATCATCGAAAAAGTTCGAGTCGTTTATCGTTTTATCGAAAATTCAAGTTGTTAATTTTACAGAAAAAAAGTTTCCAAATAGCAAGAAAGGCGAATTGGTATCCATTAGTTATAATAATAAATAAGAAATAAAATCTTTCTAAATGAAAATATTATTATTATTATTATTATTATATTCTAGACGGATGAAATTAAGTCTTAGACTACAGATAAGAGCACTTAAAGCAGCTTAGGCTCTATCGGCTTTAAATGAAAATAATATTTCATCAATTAATCGTTTTTCTATCAAAGAATTAATAGAGAAACAGACAGAGGGAAAGAGAGAGAGAGAGAGAGAGAGAAAGCAGAAATAAACTGCGTTTCATAATTTTTATTTATTTTTTTATTTTATTTTATATCATCACGCAAATCTAAAAAAAGCGACGAGAGTGGTGCATAAACTAAAAGACAAAAAAATGTGTATTTCTTTTATTAATAATAAAATGATTTTTTTTTATATCCGCACCCGCAGCGTAGTATGTAATGTGATGATATCACGTCGTATCACATAGCATCGCATCGCGTCGCATCGCATCGCATCGCTTCACATCAAATGATGATGATAATGATGATGCTGAAGCTGATACACACCGTAAATGATATTTGCAGGTGTTCGGTCAAAGTATAATATAAATGTAACACACACACACACACAAACGCAACACAACACATATAAATGTATAGAAGCAGACAAACAGAGACCGACATTAATACAACAAATACATTTGCAAAACAACTCACTTAAATTGGTAGAATCAACTAATTAACGCAATAATGCGTAGAAATGTTGTTTGACGGGGAGGGAGAATGTAGCTAAAACAATAAACAACTGAAAGATACAAACGCTTACACGTCTTATATAGTTAAGAAATACTTTAAAGAAGATTTTTTTGTTTTTTTTTTTTTATAATTTATTTACCATATTAAGTTATTAGAAACGCAAGATTAAAATGTGGCTTAGATGGATTTTCTTTTTTTGTTTTTTTTTTAATCGTTGGACATTATCTATATGGAGAGGGTGAGAAAGAGAGGAAGAGACCTTCATCGCTATTACTTATATGCACATTAAATAGTCATAACTTCAAATCTGCTTACAATAAGTATTTATGTGATTGCGATGACGATCTGAATCGAATGACTCGAGACAAAAGTGAAATTTATTGTCGGTTTCTCAGTTTCTCAGTAGCCGAATACAAAATGCTTTGGAAACTTAATCTACACTTGGATGATCGTTCCAACGGACGAAGGAAACAATTTATTGCTTTTAATACGCTCGCAATGACATTTAGCCAAATCAGTTCTATCAGATACTTAAGAAGACTTCGATTTCAAATCAATTCATTCTGATTTTATAAAAAAAAAATTTTTAGTAATGTTTTTTGCAATCTACACGCGCTGAAGGTGGTACTAAAATTGGACGTTTAAACAACAACAATTGCAAAAGTTATATAAAGTTTTTCATGTAAGGCGATTAATCGTATTCTTAATCATAATCAACAGCGAAACCCATTCAACCGTATCCGATTGAGTGTCTATCCATTGAAATACTAATCAATCAGAAAAATCAGAAAAAATGCTTTTCACGTTTATTATGCAACAATAATCACTTAAATCCTATGTGAGTGAGATCAATATGCTGCCGTTTATATATTAATTATATGCTAGATTCTCATAACGGGTTACATTTATTAAACTTTATTATTATACCTACCACCGAAGTAGGAAGTAAGGTAAACTGATATTCATTTTGTCATATTGTTTGTAATAACCAGAAGGAAACTTCAGAGACCCCACAGTATATATTGTCCAGCGTCAAATTTAGGATCGATTTAAGCATGTCCGTCTGTCGCTTTGCTTGTCCGTAGGTGTTAACTTCAAAAATAATTTGGTAAAAACATTCGAAGTTATTCTAGGCAGGTTGGTATAGAAAATGGGTCTAATCAGTTAAAGGACACGCCCACAACACAATGTACATTGAGAACACCTCTGTTTTCGAAAGCAAAAAAAAAAATTAAATTTTTTGCTCATTACTTATAAACCATAGCAGTACTAAAAGGTTCGATCCAAATGAAGTACGCGCGAATTTTTTTTTAATTTCATTTATTAAATGTGAAATAAATTTAAAAAATTTTCATACAATCGATCTATTCATCTATCCATCTTAGCATTTTTGGAAAGAACAGTCACATGCGAGCTTTCCCAAGAATTATAATTGCTCGTATAGTTCAGACGCTTATAAAATTTCAAATGATCAATAAATCGAAAGCATTAAGTGTCTCGTAAATTGAAAGAAAATCACTATCAATTGTCATTGTGCTTGTCTCTCTTTAGTCTCTCCTTAGTCGTTCACAATCTCAAAACTTTGTCTAGAACAAAATTTGTATTGAAATTTTTTCAGATCGAATTTTCTTGGAAATGAATTAAGAAATCATTTGAATTACATTTACTAAAATCTCTGAAATTTTTTCTTTTTTCTCTCTTTTCTTGACATTTTTTTACGGCAAACAAAGATCTTTAATTGGATTTTTCCTTTAATATTAACTCTTAATGGAGTTTTTGTGCAATTTATGTGGTAGAATTCTTAATCTTTAGTTATCGCAAAATATTTTCCACTAACTCTTAGTGTGTGTGTGTGTGTGTGTGTGTGGCAAAAATCTAAATCATGATTAAGTGAACGCTTTGGGTCGGCTTCTAATGCTTTTATTTACTTTCGTTTGAACAATTCGTACACTCGCGAGAACAAAATGAAACTTTTTACTAAAAATTTTGCAATAATTCCTATAACAGTTAGAATTTATAGCAAAGATGTACTAAGCTAATAAATCGTGGCTGAATTCTATTATGTGTCTGCATTAGTGACATAACAGCCAACCAGAAAAACGCTTGCTTGCACAATGCGATATAGTTTTACTTTCATTTTGGCAATTTTTCTAATAAAAAATAGCAGCTTTCAGCTCTTAATGCAGGAATCTCGCATCGCTGATACCTAAAGTAGTTTTGTTTTTGTTTTTCATCTTGCTTCACTTTTGTTACATTAAAAACGCATGCGTAAACCATTAAATTTAATCCATCATAATTTTGTTGTTATTGTTGTTATTGTGGGGGTACATAAACGTGTAGATTTGATCGTTTTTATTTTTATTATTGTTATTTTTGTTTTTTTTGTTTTTGCTGATATAATAACAAGTCTTCAATTCGCAATGATTTTGTTTTTTTTTTTTTTACTTTTCTGATTTCATTGGTATATGGGTTACGCTTGGGTGCTCGGTTTAAAGTTTTGCGTTTTTTTATTATAACGGTATTGTGTGTTGTTATTTCTGTATATTACAGTGCTCTCTGTTGTTTTTTATTTTCGCTGTTTTGTAAATGACGCGTTTATTTAAACTTTAAAAAAAAAAAATAAAAAAAAGAAAACCAAAGACAACGAAAATAATAAACTATAGTTAAGAGAAAATGCTGGTGATCTCACATTTTGATTGATTGTGAACACCTGTGTGTGATTTTTAATGTTTTTGTTTCTTTTTATAATTTTTTAAATGAAACAAACGTGTTTTTGTTTCTTTTTTGTTTTTTTTTAAGTTCAATGCTTATAAAGTGAAACTTAATAAAATTGTACCATTTGGTAGGTGCGTGTAACAAACAATGCTTTGTTGCTTATTGAAGGTGTAGCTGCCATAAATGTGAATGCTGAAGAATGTCTTTGCAAATACAAAATTTTTGAAAAAAAAAAGATTTCATGTTATTTAATTTAATCGTTAAATACGTAAATAAGTCTGTGTCTGTGTTCTGGACATCTTCAAAGACCAAATTTCTTTTCTTTTTTATTCTTCTCGGATAAGCATTAAAAAGTCACTTAAGGTCCCCTAGGTGAAAATATGTATAAAATTTCACTATTTTTCTTATAAATTTATTAAAATAAACAAAAAATGAAAAAAAAAACAAAGAAAATCTTTGACAAAAGCGTGAGATAAACCATTGAATTGAATTGAGCTTGCCATTATTGAGCTTATCATTATTCTTTGCAATGGTAATGAAATGAAATTCTTCTCATCTTAAATTGAAAGTGGATCGTAATTAAAATTAAAATTATATAAAAACTTTGAAATATAAAATTCTTTCCCTTTAGCTGCTTAAGCTGCTGCATTATGAGAATTTTTCATATCTTTTCGTTTATGATGATTACTGCAACCATAGATCATTTAAATTTAAAAACAATGCTGCACAATTGATCCATACAAGTGTCGAAGCATTCATGGGTTAAATATGAATAAAACTGCTTTGATACTTGAACGATTTCTCAAGTTACACAACGGTCTACTATGCGGTTATGTTTGTTTTTTTTTTTTTTTTTCTTGAAAAGTCACTCCATCACACATGCTAAGCAACTGAACTTCAAGCCGATGATAACGAATAGGCGAAAGCCATATGTTCAACAGACATAATATGTATTTTCTAGGCTTTATAAAAGAGGGCAATTCATTCATTATCAACTATACGTGTATGCAACACACTTGGGTACGCTTGAAATCATTTCAGAGCTTTCAAGATTCCTGCGCATGGTTACAAGTCAACCAAGGAAAAATACAAAAAAAGAAAAAGAAAAGAAAACGGAAAAGAAACATAAAAATCATTCAATTGCAACAACACCGAATAGTAAATACATTACATACATATTACAGTAGTTTTCCCTTAAATGAGAAAAATAATTTGATCTTAGCGTAAATATTTGTAGAATTTAAACAGGTGCAAAAGTCATGTTTATCTCTTTTAGAGAATTTTTACCATGTGAAGCAAACGTATAAGACCCAAAAAAAAACTTCTTTTAATCAATTTTTCATTGAACCTTTTGAGAATTGAGCCTCTATATTAAATATTTTTATGCCTTTACTTAGGCATCGATCAAGATAAATATTTTAATACTTTTCTTGTCTTTGAAGTATATTTTTCCTTTTAACGATTGTAGGTGGACTTGTGGTAAGTAGCATATTTCGGGACATGTTTTAGCTTTTTTCTGATCATATTTGAATCTTAAGAATTCCAATAATAAGCGCACGAATAAATTATCACCTTGATCATGTTGATCATGTAGTACATATCGCTTTAGTTCGTCTCTGATACTTATTCCTAAGTTGTAATAAATTCAATAACAGAGCTTTTGATATGATCAACCACTCGTGAAATGTCTCCCAGATACGTATAAAGACGGCGGTGAATCGGGAAAGAGTTTCTTCTCTATTACTGCTTCTCACATCTTAAGGATTACAAAATTAGATTTCCAGGCTTTGAAAGCATTAAAACAGACCTATGTATGCATTCACTTCGATGGATCTAACGATAATGATAGATTAATGGATGAGTACTTGTTCCTTATTAAAAAAAAAAAAACATATTTTAAGAATTTAAATTCTTTCTTTTTCTTATAAATCCTTCTTCTGCAAGTGTTGAAAACCAATTTAAAAAAAAATTATTAAATTCAAAGAATTAATCCAAAAAAAAAGAGAAAACATAAATAAGAACTTATTGAATAAAAAGTACTGTAGATGAATAATTATGAATAAGAATATCATAACAAGTCATGCATAGGGCGTTTTACTTGAAGGTTTCGAAACGCTCACCTACTGCGCTCAAATTTTCTTTAAATTCATCGTTTGAATGAATGAATATAGTTTCGAAGAATAATATAATAACACTTGGCTGTCATTTCATTACCATGGAATGGTACGTTTTTCTGGGAGTAACTCATAACCCGAAACCGTTTACCTTACCTCCCCATGTGGTTTTCTTTTTTTTTTTTTTGTCTTCACATTTTACAAAAAAAACGGTTCCGCTTATTTCCTGCCATTTTTATGCTGATAAAAAATATGCGAAAATAATATGAGAAAAATTTGAAATGAATTGTGCGTTATAGTTGTAAGTATGTCTTCCATGTCAAAAGTAGCTTTCTTAAAGCGTCGGAAACAGTGCTCCAAAGGTCATTTATCGGAGAAGTGAAATTATGATTCATATTCTAGAAAAAATGAATTTTAGTTCCTTCGTTTGGTATAGTAGCTAGCAGGTTGAAAAGTATATTTAGAACTTAGAATTTATCGTCTTTTTTTTTCTTCAAAGTGAACGAATCTACAAAAAATCTTTTGAGTCATTTCGAGAAGGGTTTATGTGTCAGTATTCGTTACTTTGAGAATCAAAATATGAATTGAAGTCTATCTCTCCCTCTTCATTTCTTTCTCTCTCTCTCTCTTTCCCTCTCTCCCTTTCTCTCTCTCTCTCTTTCCCTCTTTCCCTCTCTCCCTTTCTCACTCTCTCTCTTTCTCTCTTTCTCCATTTCTCTCTCTCTCCCTTTCTCTCTCTCTCTTTTTCCTTCTCTCTCTTACTTTTTCTCCTTCTCACTCTCCTCTCTGTGGCTCACTCTCTCACTCCCTCTCACTCTTTCCCTTTCTCCTTCTCTTTCCTTCTCTCTCTCTCCATCTCTCTCCCTCTATCTCTCCGTTTCCCTCTCTGTTTCCCTTTCTCATTCTCTCTCTGCTCTCTGCTGCTCTCTCTATCCTCTATGCCGCTCCCTCTCTCCCTCACGCTCTCTCTCTCTCTCTCTTTCCCTTTCTCCTTATCTTTCCTTCTCTCTCTCTCTCTCTCTCTCTATTTGTCCCTTTCCCTCTCTGTTTCCCGTTCTCCTTATCTCTCTCCCTCTCTCTTCCTCTCTTTCTCTCCTTCTCCCTCTTTCTCCCCCTCTTTCTATCCTTCTCTCTTCTTCTCTTTCTCTCTCTCTCTCCTTCTCAATCCCTCTGTCTCTGTTCGAAGCGAAATAGCAAATCAAAGATGCATATAATTGCTATATGCGAATTGCTTCAAACCTGATACAAGAACATTCGTTCACATGAATGAATTTGAAAGTCTCTGTTTCATTTGATTATTACAATTTGTGAACGCTTAAGGCATAGGGTGTGCAAACAAAAATTTTAATGTATACATATATATGAATGTTATATATATATATATATATATATATGGCTTGGTAAACAAATGCGTACCCATTTACATATATACGTACATAATTTAAAAAAGATGCTGGTATTATTAAACAAAATGCATGCTTCGACATGACAATTTAAAGTAATTTGTGGCTGTTAAATAAACAAGAGAATTAATAAAAAATAAATAAAAAAAATTGAAAAATGAAAAAAAAAAAAAGAAAATAAAATACCCCCAACGTAAGAAAGAGTATGAATGAGCGACCGCATGTGTGAACATACATCGAAAACTGGCCGTATACTTACGTGTCTGCAAGTATCCAAGTGTTTTGTTAATAACTGTTTTATGGCTTTGACAGTGGCAACATAAACACCAGAACATTTGTTCCCTCAAGGCTTATAAGACACTCATTTAAAATACATATCTCTTCATACGGAAAACATATTAAATAGTATGCATGATTATTAACAACAATAACAACTATAACAATATCTTTGTCATTATCATGAGCAACGGCGTCGTCGTCCATGTCGGACATCCGTTTAAAAAAAAATGATTCATCGCCTTTTTTCGTTTCCTTTTAAGATCATTTATGTTCCGTGTTACTACAATGAAAACATTCGCTTGAAGCGACACCTGTTTACTCAACACGCTTTCATCTTCGCTTCTTTCTTCTGAGTATAAAATCAACATATATTCCAAGTTTAATGTACATAAATTTGTAAAAAATACAAATTATAAAAAAAAGCAAAAAAAGAAAACTTGAAGAAAAGGTTCATCAAATTACACGAACTCACTTAAATTGAAAGTGTACGGTTCTCCATGCAATCATACTAAATATGAGATCTCAAGTGAACCTCCCTTGCATAACATGTAACATGAACTCAGATTTTTCTACAGATGTCTTCGAAAAATATCCTACTGATCTTTAGACATCAAGACTAAATCACTCGATGAATCCAACCAAATTCCTTTTAGATTAACATATTAACCTTTGGTTAACACAATAAATTTGATCACATAAAATTTTTGCTTTATAGAATCTTTAAATGCTTTGAATGCCCAGTACAGGGGCATTATATTACATTTCCTACGTACTTGAAATTCATATATAATTATACACATCGGAGACCTCATAAAATATAAATTGATTTTCCCGTCTCCGTCTATCTGTCTGTCTGACTGCCTATCTGTCAAATTTTTAATTACGATCTTAAAACTTTGTTTTGAAAAAGAAACACGTTTTCACAAATTTTCTTTTCATTCTAACAAAGTTAAATTGAAACATAAACAAAAATTGATCGGCGACATCATTCACGTTCATCGAAGAACGGATAATTTTTGTTTTTTTTTTTCTTAAATTATGACTTTACAATTATAACGTTTTAGAGCGTAGAACTTTACGTTGCGTATTAAATATTGTCTTAATTAAACCGCTAAATAGCTTCCAAATAAACCGTTAGTGCCGCATTAAAAGAAAACTTTCTTAGAGAAATAAAGTCAAATTTGTTAATGAGATTATTATCTTCAAAAATGTTGATAGATTTTTCTCGTTCACATTTTCATCGCTATGGCCCGCAAGAAAATTTGTTGCACTAACCTGTACAAACTTTAAACCACAATCGTTGCTAAACTTAAGTAAATTTAATAAGAAAAAAAAAATTTAAATAAATTATTAAATAAAATTCCCACAATTAATTAGCATTTAAAAAAAAAAAATTAAATATAAAATTAAATATCATTTAAAAAATCACAAATGCCTCATACAGAGAGTATATGCACTTGCACACATACATATATATAAATTTAATAAAACCGCAAATGCCACGACCATGATAACGGGGAGAGAGAACCTTGTCTGTATTTATATGTATGTATGTATGCATGTATGTATGTATGTATGTATGTATGTATGCATAATAACGACAATGACTAGGGTCAGCATAACCAGCAGACACATATAAATAACACGATTGTAATCAAATGAAACTTAACTACAGTAAATAACAGCAAGTTCAGCAACATAGCAGCATAGCACTCTCAATTAGAGCTGATGGTATATTCAAGACAAGAAGAAGTAAGAAATTTTCTTCCAAGTTTGGTATAAAATGATGAGTACGGGGACCTCATCATTTTGCACAATTAGCGATAGTTAACAATAAACAACGCAACTGACAAGAACAACTGTGAATGGAAGCAACCTGTTTAACAGCAACAGCACCAATAACAGCAACAATAACAGCAACAGTGTAACAGCGACGATAACTACAAGACAAAAAGTAACATAAACAATACCAACAAGCAAAAGTTGAAATTAAACTATAATCAATGGCTTGTAAATGAGTAAATTTAATGGGACAGCATTAACCTAACAACACGCAGTTGAAATGAGTGCGATTGCAATCGCTTATCATTGATTTGCGATATCTTAGCACCTTTATACCCTTTCGTAGTCCTCGTAGTCCTCATCCATTCATTCATTCATTCATTTATTTATTCCATAGCAAAGAAACAGAAGTCTACGCTCCGTGAAATCTGTATTCTTCGTATTGAAAGATTGTTATCGCTGAGAATTCATGGAAAAATTTTTACACGCAATCTTTAAACAGCATTTCAAAATGATTTTGAAAGTCATTTTTTCATTAGGTTGTGTTGTTCCTTCAACTAAAACCAAAAGCCAACCGATAAATGAATGGTTTCTTGCATTCAGCGCATTACGTTATAAACAAAAAAAAAAAAAAGCGAAAACAAAAACAAAACAAAAAAGAAGGTAAAAACACCAATCGGTTAACACGTGAATTATAACCAAATGATAGGCAATCTTTGTTGTCTCACATATGCGTACAAGGTTCACTTTTGGGAAAGAACCACCGAGCTACGCTACGCTATGCTTAGGCAATGCGATCGATTTTGAACGCAATTTAAAACGCGACAACTGTTGCTATTATCACACAAACTTACGCAAAAGATATTGATCTCGGACAGTCTACGTTCTTACAGTATACAGAGTAATAAAAATGGTATTTGGTGCCTTCAAATCACCGGTCAATAATCGCCGTTTATTTACACATACAGGCATGGACACATAAATAGCACTTACTTTACTGCAAGCATAAGGAAATAAAAAAATTAATAAAAGATTTACAATAGTAGTGAAAAAAAGTACACATTTCAAACTAAATTGAGTTGAAAAAAAAAAAGTTTTAAATCTTTGAGTAATTAAAACAAAACAAAATTTTTAATATAATGAAAATATAAAAATAGCACAAACAAATCAAAGATTGCGTATCTTTTAATGAGATATTCTTTAGTTTTGATGGCATTTTTTATTAATTCTACAGGCAGAACACAAAAAACCAAAACATTTACAAAATATTCTTTAAATGATTGTTTTGCATTATTAAATGAAACTATTTTTTGGAATGGACAGGGCAAAATCCCAAACTTAGTCGCATTAAAAATTCAAGATATTTTAATAAAGTGAAAATTAAAGTTAAAAATACTTAAGAAAAGCGATTAAATTTGCAAAAGTATTAAGGGAACTTGTCTTTTCATAGTGAAGGAGTCATCTCAGAAACTTATCGAACACATTAAACCGTAAATATTAAACGATAACAAACGACTTGAGATACATCACGAAATATTGAATGAGCCTTAAAAAAGCCCGTGAGTTTTTAAACATTACTCACTCTAATTTACTCAAATTTTTTGGAATTAGGGAACTTTGTGTTAATATGCTGTCCGAACCATTTTCTTAGTCAATCAATATTGTTTTAGCTGTGGGAATTTTCTTTTTGCATTAATTACTTAAACGTTTAAAATAATCTTTAATGTAATTTAAAATATATTTCAAACTAAATGTAAATTAATTAACATTTTTTTTTCTTTTTTGGAAATTTACCAAATCTTTGCGTTTATTCTCATGGAGAAGTGCGTGCAATTTATACGCCTATGGCTGTGCGTACATGTGCACACACACACATACACACACACACACATATATATATATATATATATATATATATATATATGGTTCTCAAGGGTCCATTGGTTGAATACAGATGCAAAACTATGCCCGTATACGCGAATACACGCATTCATCTGCGCGTATGTTTTGATTATAATCTTTTCGACTTCTTTTTTTCGCATTCGGTTATCACAATAAAATGTCTTGCATGCATATATACAAATATATAAATATAAATAACAATAACAACAACAGCAACAACAACTGGAATTATAACACCAGACCACTCCTACTTATCCATTTTATCTATCTGTGTTTACTTAAAGTTAAAGCACAAACGCTGTGCGCTACGCTGTTTATTATCTGCAGGCCAAGTCATCATACGTTACTTTACAATAAACACTAAAAGTTCAATTGATCGCGTGAGCGACAATATCTACAAATGCCATAAACAGAATTTTACATTTACTGCCGTTGTGAATGGTCATTGGAATGGTTCTTAAACTAAAGCGTTCGATATGAATCGACTTGCAATTATCAAGAAAAGTTGGTTGGTTGTCTTAGAAATCTAAATCTAAATTATGAAAAAAATCAATGAAAGCAACACTTCTCTTCAGACTGGCTTTCTCTCTTTGTCTCTCACTCTCTCTCTCTCTCCTCCTTCTCTCTCTCTCTCCCTTCTCTATCTCTTTCTCCCTTCTCTATCTCTTTCTCCCTTCTGTCTCTCTTCTTTCTCTCCCTCTCTCTCTCTTCCTTCTCTCTCTCTCTCCCTTCTCTATCTCTCCTTTCTCTCTCTCTCTCTCCTTTCTCTCTCTCTCTCTCCTTTCTTTCTCTCTCTCTCTTCTTTCTCTCTCTCTCTCTTCTTTTCTCTACCCCTTCTCTCTCCACTCTTTTCCTCTCTCTTCCTCTCTCTCTTCCTCCATCTTCCTCTCTCTCTTCGTCCCTCTTCCTCTCTCTTCCTCCCTCTTCCTCTCTCTCTTCCTCCCTCTTCATCTCCCTCTTTCTTTCCCTTTCTTTCGCTAGGCGCCCCCGCCCCCCCCCACACTCTCCAACAACTGACTTTAAAAAATGACTGCGTAATAAAACGAGTTTTCTATACATTACGTGAACAAAGTCTGCTTTAACATTCGTACCAATTAACTGGAGTACCTAGTCGTGAAGATCCTTATGGTTTACCTAAACACTAAACGATTTTTCTGTAAACAAAAGCTGACATTCCCCGAAAAAGCGAACGATACTCTAGTAGATATAAAGTTTATATCATATCCGTACTCCCGAACTGTCAGAATAACGCACTGGCTTCCCTTTGATGAGAGTCTCTTTCCCATCTAGGAACCCACAATCATAACAAGACTCCCCGAAGGTCCGCACTCAGGCATTCTCCAAGCGTGTTGCACATAGCAACATAGTACAAGGAGCTTCCTCATTTGGTCAACCTGACCTCCACAGATTTGTCTTACCCTTTGGATGATCTATAAATCTCGGAGAGCCTATCCCGTACTACTATATCTTAAGGATATTTCGTACTCATCGAAGTCATCGACGCAGTTCAATTATGTCTACCTCATTCCCTCAACACAACTGCTACTTCAAGCAGGCATAAAAGTTGCTGGAATTAAATGAATAAAGACATTTATCAAAATCGCACTGTCATAAGTACTTACCCAACCAAAAGCATCACAGCACTAATCAATGCGAAGAACAATATAACCTATGTTAGGAGTTGACTAATCCATTTACAGTGTAAATGTATGGCATTTTTTCAATATATCAGATAAATGAAAGGATATCATAAAATTCATCTCAAAAGAAAAAAGCTATGGAAGCCTAAAGCCTTAGGAGAGAAATTAGCTCAAGTAATCAAATCTCCGATTTAATCGCACATCATGATAATATGGCATGATCTGAATTCATCATAATAACGAAATTCAAAATTTAACATCGCTGAATCGACTGCCATTTCGAAATCATTTTATTTAATTTTTACATCCATACCTGAAAGATAGGATTATATTCAGTTTATCGTACTGTTTGCAACGACCAAAGATATGTTTCAAAAGCAGATGTTCTGCGTACTGATTATCGATTTAAGATTCTGAGTTGATTTAGCTTATTATGCATGGTCTAAAAACTCTCTACCCGAAGAAACTTCCATAATATGTCGTTCACAATTATTTTGCGGGCGTCAGACATATTGTATTTCCGAAAAAGTAAAAACGCATCGTAAACTTACAAAAAGAAATTTCAATACACTGAAAGAATATCTTAAGTGAAAGGAAGAAAGAGAAAAAGGATTTGTGTCCCACATTGTGACAATATTTACGAGACATGACTGTGAACATTCTTATCTCTTTCACATAATTCTTGTACTCACACTCTATCAATCAATATACTAACCTTATCGAGAGATTAAAGTAAAGCTTAAATGACTCCGATCGGCATTTGAGAGCTACTAGCTATCGGCCCACAAATACAATCTCAATATTTGAAAAAACAACTAAACTACAGATTTACGCATCGATCCATACATGCACGTATATGCAAGCGCGCGAATAGTTAACAAAAATTTCCAAATATTTAACGTTTAATTAAGCGCATAAACACACACATGAGAATGCTTAATAAATGCACATTACTTTTTCATTAAATTAATTTCATATCTACAGTTATGCTACACATGCTTTAATAAATACACCCAGCTATGCGTGCATAACTCATAAAAGCAACAACAGCATAAACAACAGCCGGTAAATCGAATATAAAATGAAATTTAAAAAGGAGAAAAAAAAGACTAAAATAAATAAAAAGTGAATAAATTTAGTATGATGTACACACACACACAAGTGTTGTGCTGCTCTGCCACATGAAGCATGCAATATTGATGTCAGTCATTGCACCACCACCATCGCCGCCACCACTACTGTCGTACACTATCCATACTACACTATTATACTAGCAGCGCACTGGCATACCAGAATAACATTTGTTTGTTTATTTACGGTATGCGCATATCTATGTGCATACGATGATGATGCGTGTGGTAGATATCACATGCTACGAATCGTTCATCCTCTCGTTAAATTTAGCAATTGCGATCAACGCCGATAGGCAAAGAGCAATTGAAACAAGTTGGCACGCACATCGTGCCCAAACAACAACAGCGCGGCAACAGTAATAAAAAAAAACACGAAAAACGAAGAACAACAAAAATTTGAGCGTTGAGCATTGAGCGTAGACT
This sequence comes from Glossina brevipalpis, assembly GCA_000671755.1. Classification (NCBI taxonomy): domain Eukaryota; kingdom Metazoa; phylum Arthropoda; class Insecta; order Diptera; family Glossinidae; genus Glossina; species Glossina brevipalpis. The sequence goes on from KK351210.1 coordinate 140,447, forward strand.
AAGACGATTGTTTTTAGTTAAAAACAACATAAGCTTGATGTGAATGTTAGTGACCGTACATATGCGTGGCATGGCAGTGGTAAAGGGATTTCTTGTCGTTAAAATAAGAGAGGAATTGAGAGTCACACTTGTAAACTGAGACTAGAACTAGAACTAAAAGATAAAGAAATAAAACAGAAAAAAAAGAGAAGAGAGAAACAATAAAAACACAATAAAAATAACGTATCTGCTGCATCTTGATCATGATCATGACAATCTATTAGATCTTTAAAAAGTACTATACAGCAGAAGCCAACGCAAAAAAAGCGTGTAAATATTTTCAACTGCTTTATCTTAATGAAGCACATGCAAAGACGTGCAAACAAGCGCTCGCTTACACACAATGACGGTACTTTCCCCCTCGATTGCAAAAAAGTTGCTTGCCATTCATTGTTATTGTTGCTGTTATTGGTTACTCGGGCAGTTGTTGCCAACAACTCTGATGGATGTCTGTGTTACACGATCTAATGATCTAGAAATGAAGTTAATAAATCGTCTAACCAGATCGTCCAGCCACCAATAACAACCAACCAAACCAAACCAACACAACCGCACTAAGTGATGGCGATGGTGATGGGGTGTAGTGTGGTGGTGTCTAGCTTGGCGGCGGCATGTCAAATAAATGAATGGCTAAACAAAACACAAATGTTCACCATGAACCGACAAACACAATAATATAAATACAAAGCCTCCAAGAACATTTTTTTTTTTTAAAGCAACGAAAACTATCAGAAAATCAAAAAAAAAAATACACCCAACCATTACTATCACCACCCTCACAGTATCTTAATGCAAAAAAAAAACGGCGAAAGTATGGTTTATACTTCTAAGAGCCGAAGATTACAACATCCGCCTCAGCTATATTTTTATATCTTTCAAAAAATGTATATCAAGTGTTTTGGAATTGTCGCTAGCTGCCAACACATACGATTATATAAACATCGGTAAGGAAAATAGTCCTTCGTCAAGACATCGTCGTAGATACCCGCACATTATTGAGATTCGTGTCTTTGCTGAAAAGGGAACTGATATCAAGCACACACAAGATCACATGCATAGAATGTATTGAATCGACGGGTCAGTGTTGTGTGTTAGCATCATACTATAATTACTTGTTTATGCTTGTGCTCGCGTTTATTAAGTTTTTTATTTATATTTGTATTTGTGTTTGAAAACAAAAAAATAGAAAACACAAAGTGACATAAACAAAGAGAAATTGGTGATCCTTTACATCAATTCGCATCAAAGATTTCCAATTATATGTTTACCTAATGATTCCGTGTAACTTTCCTGATTCTGGTTAATTTAAGCCTGTGTAAGGTTTGTGCTAAACGTTCCACTGGTAGCAAAAACTAAGATATCGGATTCAAATTTGACCAAAACATTGGAAGTTCTTGAAAGCAGATTGATTTTAAAAATGGGCCAATCCGACAGTGGAACAAACGATACGCCTACAGTAGAACGTAAACTAAGGACATACCGTTGTTTTCAAAAGCAAAAAAATCGTGGTTTTTCCCTACTATGTATCTAATGCAGTGATTGCAGTTATCGCCCTACTTGTGATGGAACCTTAGTGGACTGAATTATTGGTTTCCATTATCTCTTTACGGCTACCACTGCACTACAAGTTGTATTGTGCAGTATCTCATTGCATAGCACCTGAAGTCGATCGTTCCCGAATCTGCTGCAGTAAAACACTACGTGCTGCTCATTTTCTCCTGTATCCCCGCGCATGTCGTATAGTTCGGCGAGTTATAGTTCTTAAACCTATACAGATACTTCCGGAAACAGCCTTGATCAATCAAAAACAGTGCGTGAGAGAGCCACTCATCTTCACTTATGACGCGTAGACAGCACTAGTTGACGCGGCGCCGTTCGTATATGCGGCTCATCTCATCAGCTGAAATGTCTACTGATAATGGGACTACGAGTACAAACGCATCTTCTTTCGACATAGTTCGAAATTCGCATATCTGCTTTAAGGAGCTAAGGCAGATATATTGTCACCAGTTTCCGATATACCGATTTTACAGCGAGTGCACCCGCCCATACTGGGCTCGTGTACATAATGACAGAGTTTACCACCCTGGCTATAGCTTTCCTTTTGGCTACTTTCGGCTCTCCCAGTTTGAAACAATGCTCGCCAGTGCCATCTGGATGCCTGCAAATTTCTGATATTTGAGCACAGGGATGACCGACTCCATTTGATATCCATCTATCTCTTTCAAGCTTCTTATTAGCGCAACTTCCGATTTGTGCTCTACCAGTTCCAAGTCCACCTCGTCCAGCCGCACTTTAACTCGCTTAATCCGGTAGCTTGTGCTTCCGTTTCCGCCATTTGTTTTGCGAAAACCAGGATCGCTATGTCGTCGGTGAAATCGTAATTGTCGTACCGTTGGACAGCTGCAACTTCAAGATATCATTATACATTATGTTCCACAGAAGTGGGCCAAGTATTGATCCCTGTGAAACACTCACTGATATTCTATATTATGTTTTCCTATCATTATCGCTCTCGTACATCAACGTAGGGTTCGAAAAGCAGCTCGTTATAATATTCAGCATATACCTTGGAATCTGTGTCCTTGTGCGAACACCGCGTCCATATTGATTTCTTACTTCTTCTTATCACTTTCTTCAGGTCCCAGCGCAGATTTTTGTAGAAGCTCAGTAGGTGGTGGAATTTCAATTCCCCTCTAGAACCCTGCACTTTCCTTCTAGCTTTAGTCAACCCGTTCTCAGTGACTCTATTTCTTTGCTCCAGTGATTTTGCGTATGTATGGCACTGTGTGCGCGCGTGTGTGTGTGTGTGTTTGCTTATGTTTGTTTACATCTATTGTACCTAGGTATTTAGTTGTATACCTATTGTGTTATGAAATGCTATTAAAATGAAATTATTTTTCATTCCATTTTTTTCTTGCTTTTTCTTTTTCCTTCCATGAATTTTTACCACAAAATTCCTTCATACTTTCGAAATGATTTTGAAACGATATGATAATTGAGTGACGTTATTATGCTTTAATAAAAAATAAAATAAAAGAATGTTTGTGTGTTGTTACTGTTGTTGCTGTTCTATGCATATTATATACATTAGATGTAATATTTACGATGCCTGCACTATATAATCAGTATATGACGGGCACATGTCAGTTCGTCATTATGTCTAACCATTCAGAGCCAGATAGATAGATAGATAGATGAACAAACAGACAGACGGACGGGAGAAATCAAACTTACTATAAAATACAATTGAGTTGTGTACAGCTCTTAACGAGACAACACACACAATATTGTTGACAATGGCGATCAAGATGATGATGATGATCATGGCGATGATTATAATGATGATTTAACAATCGCTTTATGTATGTGTGCAGAACCTTTAGTCTAAATAGTCCTTTTTTTCTCTCTCTCTTTTTATTCTTTAAAGATACTTTGTGCTTCAGTACCAAAATGTATGCTTGTGTATATATAGATCGCGTGCTCAAGTCAAAACTAGAGAAGCAATGTAAGAAAAGAAAAAAAAAGGAACAAAAACTGTATTTATATGAAATTGAAAATATTTAGGCAGACAGACAATAATTGAATTGAGAGCGTATATGTGCAGAGAGCGTGCAGTTTATAGTGGTGAATAGTGAAAAAAAAACAGTGAAATGCACAGCTGTGTTGTGGTGGCATGAGTTCACTTATATTATTCATTCATATGCATGCATAACTGTCTGCCCGTCATCGAGTGTGCATTTCTCTATATATGAAGCAGTTGTAGTTTAATTTATTATCTTTCATTGTTTGAATAATTAAGTGCACACATATATATCAATGTATGCGTGTATGCATGTATGTTTGTCTGTCTGTCTATTTGTCTGTCTTTCTCTCTGTATGTGTATGTGTGTGTGTGTATGTGTAAAAACATAGTCACATGCAAATTTCTATAACACAACAACAACAACAAAACAATAATTGACAATTACTGATTTCGAAGAAATTAATTTATTATAGCCATTGTTTTTATCAAGATCTGTTGGCCCCGTGACCATATTCTAAAGCATACTTAAAAAGAATTCTCATGTCAAACGTATATTCCAACGTAAGCTGTGATGTCTGTTATCGACATTAATGTAAGATAAACTAAAGAGTAAAAAAATATTTACAAACAGAGCCAAAGATCACTATGGCCACTATGCTGGCCAGAGAAGTTCGCAATTAACAGGTAATGGAGGATCTTAATAACTCTTAGAAGGTCACAAATCGTGCTTTCTCTTTATTCTTTTTTTTTTGTTGAAATTTCCAATTAATTAATGTGTAAAACAGATTTGTGAATTTAAATTTATTATATGAATGCCTCCCTTGCCAAATCAATTAACTTTACTTTCTTAAGTTTATTAAAAATAAATATTAAAGTACTTGATGTGGACTGACTCCTAATTGTATATATAAACAAAAGAAATTTCTGTAATAATAATAAATATTAACACAACTAAATGATAAAATTATTTTAATCAACCATTGATTAATAAATAATTTATTTCAGAAGCTAATCTTTTTCTTCTCTGATGTAATTTCATTCATCCATTCTCTCTCTCTCTCTAATGTAAAAAGTAATAAAAATTTAATTAAATCACTTTTTAACAATGCAATTAAAAGCCAAATACAACTAACGGTAATCGGTAACAGAAAATTGTCTAGTGTTATTATCTCATCACAGGAAACCAAAAATTAAAATCAGTTACATTCTAATTACCACAGAAGCACTTAGTTATATAAATTTCAATTTTAGTGTCACTACGTACTGTAATTTTTTCCTTTGCCAGTTGCAAAAAAAGATAGTAAAAATTGCAAGTGGAAATTTAATATTTAATATTTTATAATTTTCATCGGTTTTTTTTTATAATTTTTCAATTTATCATTTTTTATTTGTAATTATTTTTTTTAATTTTTTTTTATTATTTTTTATCATTTTTTATTTTTAATTATTTTTTATCATTTTTATTTTTATAATTTTTTATCATTTTTATTTTTATAATTTTTTTTCATATTTTTTATTATTCTTTATCATTTTCTTTTATTATTTTTTATTATTTTTTTTTTTATTATTTTTTTTTATATCTGATTATTTTTCATAAGAACTGCACGTTAAATGCAAGGTCGCAAGTTTGAATGAGATTTCTTTCTTTATTTTAATGGAAAACATTTTTTACTTTACTCTAAAGGCAAACGAATTAATTGAAACTTTCCATTCTTATAATTATTTCGAAAAGTCAATGCTTCGTTAACTTTAAAAGCCAGGGACGACATTGTCTTTGACATATCATTGTAAACCTGATTTAATATATTTTCCATTTGCCGGGTCAGCAACAATAAAAGAACAACGGTAGTGCGGATCGTAAGGCGTTTACTTCTAAAATTACTTCACTTACAGTTTTTAGGTCGCTTATATTCGTACCTTATTGTTCACAAGCACGATAAAGTTCACGAGCGCGCTCATAAAGAAAAATACTTTTTATTTATTATTATTAATTTAAACTTTTATAGTTTAAATACTTAGGTACTCACAACTGATTTGTTGTAATGACATTTATTTATGCGTCCTTTTTATTTATTTCCTAATAATTTTATTGATTTTTTTATTCATTCTTTTTTAATAAAAATATGTATTTTTTTTTTTTTTTTGTAGATTGGCAAGGACGTCAATCCTCGTGATCCTCGAGGAGAACCTGCAAAGTTTGCGTTGGAGTAGGAACCGAACGAGCCCAAATAGACATTAAGGCTTCCGTCTTTGAGAAAGCTTTAAGTGACTTTAATAATTTCAATAGGAAAATTTCGACGAAACATTTTAAAGACAAGTCCATCATGCCAAACTGGATCGAAAGCAACCTTGATGTCGAGCGAAAACACTCCAGTAGAATTTCCAGAATTAAAGTTTGATTTAACAAAATGACGATAGTATTGTGATCCTTCTGAATACAAATTGTTGCAAAGACAGGATGTTATTGTCAGCAATGAAGGAACTAACCTTCTCTTTGATGTCTTTTTTTTCTAATATTTTATAATGGACAAAAGCAAGCTTATTGGCGTATATGAAAAGGAACAATTTCCAAATTTATTTGACTTAAGAATTGGAATTAGTTTTGACGACTTCCATAGTCGGGGGAAGTAACATAACTTGAGATAATATTTTTTAAAGGGTGTCTCTTTTTTTAAGTAACTGTTTTAAGCAAAATTATTATTATCATCAAGATCAAATGAGAACCAATTGAAAGCAAATGCGTTGCCCTCTCGCGTAATGCTTCATTTTCACTAAACCTAAACTGTCAACTGTCAAACTATTTTTCTTTTGGTTTGCCAGTACTTTACCGCACAAATAACAGTTAATTCAAATCTTGAGCAAATTTTACAAAACCCTTTAAATGGATTTTTGTATATGTGAATGTAAAGCTATCGCCGGCAAATATGAGAAACATTTCGTAGAACGGTTTTTACGGGAACATATCTATCGCGTAAAATCAGAACTAAGTGTGAATATTAAAAGTATATGAGTATGTATGTAAATGAATTCATTTCTCTGTAGATGTAAAGTATGTTTAGATGAGCATATATGTAAATATGGTTATGTACGGAAAGCAACATTAATGTTCATCGTCACTATCTAATCGTAATCAAACAGTTAAAGGTTAATGTTGAGTCACCTCTTGTTTTTATTTTCTGTTATTCTATTTCTTCTTCTTTTTTTTCGTCGTCATCGTTATGATCGTCTTTGCACGCTACCGCAATTTAATGGCGCAGCGGCAGTTTTGCAATCAGTACATATTTCAAATCATTGCTCGATGTCTTTCTTTTTCCCAGTTAACGGTTGACTTTCGTTTAATAATGTACACCAGCGTATGCACATAAGCAGCCATAGACACCAAAGTGTTGTTTAAGAATCGAACAGACATAGCCTCTGTAACGAGTTAAATAGGAGAAAAATATAGGTGCACGTGTTTCATTTTTTATGCTTTCATCATTCAACCATCTATACAATCCATCCATTCAAGCCTTTGGATACTCGTACATACATTCACACATACATTAGACAACTGTTCCAATCTCTGCGTACATTGACTTTCTCGTTTGTTTTGAAAATGTTATGCTTATGCTATGCTTTACGCGTTAAGTAGAGCGATCACTAGAGCGGTTTATTGTTAGAAACACGATGAAAAACATTAACAACAACAACAACAAAAACATATCAAATGCACACATAGTACTAAACAATTGTGTTATATAGAATGGTACAATAAAAATAATAATAATAATAATAATAACAACAGCAACAACACACAGCAACAACGGCAACATTTGCGCTGTTTGCAAAATTTCTTGCTTCATTGCCTCGTACGCTCTCTCGTGTACGGCTTATCCAGCCTTCGTCAATGGATACATGATCGCTTTATTGTGGGGAAAAGCCCCTTTCGTTCGTTCATTTGCTTAAACGAACGCTTTTTGTTGCATTTGCATCACGATTTAGCTTTTTGTCGACTCGACCGTGATTCAATCACTTTAGCATTTTTTTTTTTGATATTAGAGAAGGAGATCGTGTTGGCGCATACGGGGCTGAGAGACTGAAATTTCACCTCAACACTACATGCAATGTTTCTTTCTTTTTTGTTTCTTTTATTTGTGACCATAAAGTACAACAACAAAATCAACAATAACGACAACCACGGTATGTAATGGAAAACCCTCTACTAAGAAATGTTTGTTTGTTGGTTTGTCTATTTGTTGTTGCTTGTTGTAACTTTAAGTGAAGGTGTAAATGTTCGCAATATGTTATTGTAGTTGTTGGCACACCAAGTGTTCGTGTTAATGTTCGGGCATCAAAATAAAAAGTTTTCGTAGATCTTTGTAGGAAAACACAATCATTACATTTAACTGTTCGTGTTAGACAGCAGCTAAACTCAGGTTTAGCCTCTCTCTTCAACAATCCCATCAAATGCATAAATGAACGCAGCTCCAGTCCAATACAAACAAAAAAAGCACGTAATGTTCAGATAGTTTGGGTGTTATTGGTGGCGAAACTGATTCGTACACCAAAATTCGCACACACACACGCGCGCGCCCACATATACAAATGCACAAGAAAGTTAGATAGACGGACAGACAGTTATGAATTTACTGCACAGTCACTGCCATATAATAATGTGCAGTAAATGCAGTGGCAGGCTTTGACTGCCTGCCTCGACATTATGACGATTGCATATTGTAGCAATCGTTTAGCACTGATCGGTGTGTAACATTTTATTTGATCGTGTGTGTGATTTGTTGTGATTACTAAATATTTCTGATATAAACTATAGATTTCTTTCTTCGCGAACGGAAACTCTACGCTGCAATGAATATAATTGTCTGCATACGTCATGATCAATGAATATATGTTAAAATTAATTTTCCATTTAATAGATTGATGATAATGTCAAATTTTTACCACATACGATAATCATGAAACATGTAAGAAATTTCTTTTTAATTGCTATTTATATATAAAGAGAAAGAAAGACTTCCGTATAGCGCACACAATGCAATGCAACGCTATTACAATCTAAGTTTAAATTCAAATTAATATTTTGAAGAAACTTGTGTTCTCCTCAACATAAAATATACGTTTTGATCGAATGTCTAAGATAACTTACATTAAAGGGAACAACACCATAGATAAGGGTTCAGAAACGATTTACTTCTTTTGAAGATAGATATGAACTTGGTTTGGGAAAATACGATCGGTAAATAATATAACGATCAAAAAATAAACGATAGGAAATATGATTGCATAAGAAAAGTTTTTTTTTTCTAAATTTAGTTTTTTTTTTCTTTTTTTTTTTGAAAAAATTTGTAAACTAAACATAATTTACAAAGAAATGGGTATGTACTAGAAACAGTATTCTGGAACAAGTTAACACATTTTTGCCAAAAAACTCTAAGATACCGAATTTTAACGACCGAAAAGTATAACTTTGTGTTAAAAAAAAAATGTCTCACGATATTGTATAGATTTATCATTCAGTAATGATTTTTATTAAAAAAACGCAAAAGAAATCAGGTAGTTTGTATATCCTAAAAACTACGCAATATATAAATTAATATATAATTAGTCTCGCTTAATAATCTTTTCGGATACTTTTGATTTGTTGTATATTTGAAACTTCTCATTTTCGTACAGTTGATAAGTAGAAAAGAAACCTTTTCTATTCCAAAATCAGTCTCCTTTCTCTATGCTGCTTTTGATTCTAGATTTTAGAATTTAAGAATTTAATTTCGTTCATTTTAAATCTAAAATCTATAAAAATTATGTATTTATATAATAATAATAATATAGTCTTAAGAACTTTAATATGTACGAAATAAATAAATCTGTTTCTAAATTATGAGATAGGAACACTCTATCGAACGGATATTATTTACGAAAGAACTGGAGTGTTAGAGTTTGTAGTTTCCTTGAGAAACTTTTTTCTAATTTAGATAGACATAATTTATAAAAAAAAAAAAAAAGAAACCTACTTTTCGGGAAGAACAAAAATAAAGCATTAGAATTCGTTGAGAAGCAAAATCTAGCGAGATCAATAGTCTTTACAAGTTCGCGTTAAGACTGTTAAAGAAATATATATATCTCAACTTGTCGTTGTCCAATTTTTAGACGCCGACATTGCAAAGATGAAAAAATTAATTTTTCTGATAAATAAAAACTTTATCTCAAGTATGTTTCACTGGTTAAAATTGTAAGGTCATTAACGTGATTTCACGAGATGGCTGACTTTTATCCCTAAAGCGAATAAGGAAGTGTTTCGATCTGTTACAAGTAATTTACAACTTATTAATCTACAATTACACATCCCACATTAATGTTTATGCAGAGAAACACTTAAAAAATCCGAATCATTCTTGTTAGATTCGCTTGATAGTTACGAATTGCTTTAATTCTATTTATAATAAAATAAAATTTAATTTCTCTACTTAAATACCAAAAAATTTAAAAGATTAGAAATAAAATTTCAGAAGGACTATAAAGATTTTATTGTAAATCGGGCCTTTATAGACCATATTTAATGAAAAAAAAAAATTTTGTATCATAATAAGAACTTACATATAATGTTCATCTTCGACAAAAAATGTATGCATTTTATAATATAGTTGTGCATAGTTATTGCATAGTTTTAGGTATAAGTACTAAATAATCAACCATTGATATGCTTTAGAATGATTTAACATAATCCCCGCTATGTTCAAAGGCTTTAAAACAAGACAAAATACTTTTCTACAAAATAACATTAAAACCGCACTTCTTGGAATTATCCGCTGATAAAACTTGATAACTTTGAAATAAATACAACTAGCTTAATAAAAGAAGCAAAATAGTTATCACCTCGCCATCAGCAGGTGGCGATCGTGCATGATTCGATTGATGTATGAAGAGTGGAATTCGTAGCCGTCAGCTTTGTGAGGACGCATTTTTGGTTTACAAAGATGCCGCCATCCAATCTGGTCGTGTGCTTAGTTTCTATGAACGAAAAAAAACATTTTAATTAAACTTCGACTAACAATTTATGTTTACTTTAAATTATCATTTCCTGTTTCTTAATAAATATCTTAATGATAACGAATAAAGTAAATTTTCATTCATAATCTCGTAGTAGAAAAAACGAGTTTGAATTTAAACCATCGTTCACGCTTTGTACGACATACAAATCTGCGTAAAAATAATAAACTCTTCGCTTGGATAGAAATATTTCTGCCACTGGTGAAGTATTAGTTGGCTATTTGCCAAGTACGTGTTTAGTACTTTTATTCGATCCAATACCAAAACTTTTTATTTTTTTTAGTTATAAAAAAAAATGTGAACTAAGGTTTAAGATTTGAGACCAGATTGTTGATACTGTGTCTAACTCCAGTGGATGTGGGCAGTTAAACATGCTTGATATCATCAGCGATTTGCGATAACGACGAGAGCTAAGAGTTGCAACAATAGGATCAATTCCTAATTCCCCAAAACCTTTATATACCTTACAAAAGACTCCTTTTTTTAAACAAGATAATTATTTAATTCTAACAACATTTAATTCAATATTTATTGTCAAAAAAACTAGTTGAACACAATTTTTAAAGCATATGTTTAAACAGTTGTTTGTAAAATGTACTATTTTATAGCGCATGTGTAGAAGAACAAATTTTTGCAGCGCAGCAATTGGAATATTTATATAAAAATAAGTGCGAAGTTGTTTTCACAAAACGAAAATCCAATTTCTTTTGTATCACATTTTAGCTGCATAGAAACAATCCGCCCATATAATGCCTCTATTTCTTCTCTCTTTTCAACAATTTTTTGCAAAACCATTATTGTGCTATATTGGAAAATTTACGTCTTAGTTCACCATATTAGTCAAAAAGTTGACAAAATTTTGTAATCTAGGAATAACACTAATTAGTTAACAGTCAATATCGTAGAGAAGAAACTCTACGAATATAATGTTAGCCTAACTAAGTCAGGGCTGTTATTAATGAAGAATAAAAGAGCTGCTTATTAAATAAAATAATATTAACTTTATATATTTATATATATACATATATATGTATATACGTACATATATATATACATGTATATATACATATATATATACATGTGTGTATATAAACAGATTTATTTTTCAATCTTATGGTCTTTTACCTATTTTATGTCTTTCTTTTTTTATTGCGCCCTACTTTTACCATTAGATGTCGCTATTTTAGTTTGAGATATTTACAAAATGAAGACCATCAATGTGGCAATTTATCAATTACGCCACTGACAGTTCTTCAATAGCCACAGTCAACAATACACTTAAGCTCTTCAATGTGTGATTAAAAGGCAGTAAATTTACTTATAGTTAAAAAAACTATAAAACAAATTTTACGATCAATGCTCTGTTAACAAATAGTCAAGACTTTACAGTAAATATTATATTTCAAGGAAAGCCGTTATTTTTTAAAACTGAAATGAAATGATGGATCCAAAGTATCAACAGCATCAACATCACTCACTTAGCAAATCAATTAATGGAGCTGAAGAGAATCGTCAATATTTACGTGCCTTCATACAGACATATCGCAATTTGCCTGTGCTGTGGGATACTTCATTAAGAGACTATACTAACCGTGATAAACGTGCCGAGGCGTATCAACAATTGGTGCCCATTTACCGTTATCTTAAACGAGATGCCAATTTGGAGGATGTTAAGAAAAAAATCAACACTTTACGTACCAATTATCGCAAGGAACTGAAAGTGGTTGAATCTGCTCGACGGGAAGGGAACGTTTATCAGCCACGTTGTTGGACATTTTATGAATTAGATTTTTTACGCAATGCTGAAAAGTTCTTGGCTGTAAATCCTCAAATTAAAAGCGAAAACGCATTTCTGTTTAATGAACACTCACCCAATCAGTTTCTAGAAGCATCTCTTTATGGATTTCGTAGTATAGCCTGCACACCGCCGCCTAATATAAGCGAAATGTTCCATAAATCTTTTGGACAAACGCCGGCGGTTAATACCCAACAAAAGGTAGAACATCAAGCAGCCAGCACACCGCCACTAGGTGCGCTGCCAGGCGGTCAACAAGTAACAAACAATCATGGAAACCCCGTAACAGCTACCCAACTATACCAACAACAACAACAGCAACAGCAACAACAATCACAACATCACAACTCACAAAATCTAAATTCTGCCCCACATATGACAGCGAAACGCTTACGCGCCAATTCTCATGCGAACGGCCATGGCAATAATCCGTCGCGTTCCCCTTCCAACGAAACCTTAGCAATGGCCTGTGATTACCTATCCTCTAGCTATCCGGAAGAGGAGTCTTTAGCACGCACCTGGACCTATAAGCTAAAACGCTTAGCTCGTGATCAACGCTTATTAGCAGAGAAATTTATAAGCGACGTCTTATTCGAAGCAGAATCCGGAACGTTGCATCGTGGTTCCATGCAATTAAATGCTTTGGAACCATACGTACGCTTCGAAGACAACACTTCAGATGAGGCTACGGAGAACGAAAAATCCCAAAGTCCGTCAAATCAAATAACAAATAATAGTAGCAGAAATTTAGCAAACTGTGTAGATAATGCAACAGCTGCAACCCAACCAACACAGGGATCACAAAAAGTTGAAATGGAATTGCAAAAAAGTGAAACCGAAAACAAATTTAGTGAATATAATTGACAACAATAATAATAAAAAACAAAAACTGCAAAAAACATGACTACATTTTTTCATACACTGAATGATTGATATTTTAGCAATGTTTCTAGGTGTTGATGTTCATAAATGATGGTTTTTTTTTTAATTTTTTACGTTTATTTTTATTCTGAAAGTGTTTTCGCGAATAATTTCCAAAACATAGTCATCAAAAAGGAGCTTAATCTTAACTTGGGCCGAATCTATTGATATCCAACGCCCTTGACGTAATCGTTTTCCAGAAAGGTTTCACGAATATCTTATGTGAAAATTGTGCATCTAATTTTGGCTGCTATGAGCAAAAAAAAACAGAAAAAAACAAAAAATACAAATTTGGTTAACTGAATCAGGACATTTGTTACGCTGACCAGATCTATAAATTTTGCGATTAAGAATTCTACTTTTGAAAATTAGATTGCGTAAAATATAAAAACGTGTGAACCATTCTCAGTGGTGGTGAGTACAAATAGTTGACTAAAATTTAATAAAATGAAATTTGCCTGATTTTTTTTTGCTGTTTCAAAAACAATTTCGTATATTTACCGTCTAAATGATATGAATACTCATAATTTCCAGTTTTGTTCATTATTTACAGAGAGACAACATCGAAAAATTAATCAACTCTTTGGTAAATGCTAATACCGCGTGCGAACCATACAAATGGTGAAGCAGCAGCACAAATTAGACCGGCTGCAACCATAGGACGATGTAAAATCCATGCTATTGATGCTATAATTAAAGTGAGCGATAACGACAATAACAAGTTGGTACCAACGGGATACTGAGGATCGGGTGCTAAGGCCGAGAGGAATTGTATTTTAATTACTGTTAAAAAAAATTAAATAAAACCATGTTTCTTATTTTTTATAATTTTTGACTCAAAATACTTACATATCTTATAAAATAATTTTGAAGTGCAAGTAACACCAAAGAAAACCAATATCCAACCAGCAAATCGAAAAGTCCACGCTGCCAAGCGTTGAGCGTGATGCTCCATTTTAAAAACCTGAGTAAGTGAGTGTTCTCCCGGATATATTAACAATACTTCAATACCGCGACTGGTCTTGTATGGCACAATTTCATTTTTGTTCAGTTTACCGACAATAGTATACTGAAACATAAATCCAACTGATTCGGAATTTCGAATCTATAAAATACGTCTTACCATTTCTCCTTCCAAGCCCGCGAAAGTAAACAGTATGCGTACATCACCGATTTCTGGATTAAATATATCATTAGTGTGATAGTAGAGACCTAGATGCAATTTGATAAAAGGATCTTCTGGTCTGGTATCTGATGTTAATTCGATATAATTTTTAAATTTTTCCTTTATTTCAGCACCCAACTCGTAGCTCCCAACGTAGACAGTATCAGCAATTTGTACCTTAGACTCTATAGGAAAATGTCTGGGATTTTGATGACCGGTTTGTATGTAAAAATTACGTGAATCTATTAAATGATCACGCCATTCGCGTATATAATAATAACTTCGATCTTCTGTATGAACAGACGCTACACTTTCACCATAATTGTGTTCTCTACATCAATTGAGACAAAATTGATTACGTTTTCATCTACTCATTATTTAAAATTTGTATCAAAACGTACACAGTCTCTTCCACCCACTGATACATTTGTACACGCCTTTTCAATTTCACCGCTAATACCTGTATATTATAGTCAGGTTCCGTTAAGGGCTCTCCAATTATAAGAGGTCCACTTATATGAACAATGCGTCCATTATAGGTAGGTTCAATTTCGTCTGTGTTAGCTTCTAAAGTAACCGCAACATCCAAAGCTTCATCAAGAGACATAATTGTATGTACGGCGCGTCCCTTTTAATATAAAAACAAGACCAGATAAATAGTTTTTCATAAATATTAAACAAACCTCATTCCAAAATAAAACTCCAGCACCAAATAATAATAATATTATGCCAAATGTAGCTATAAGCCAAATACGCTTAAACGCCTCCACCAAGGTCATTGCCTCAACATAATTTATATGATTTTTTTTAGAGTATATAATTATTGCTGTAATAAATTCTTCTTTCTCGACAAATTAAAAACTATAAATATCAATAAGTGCTGAATTATTAAAGAACGCAACGTATCGTATCATGTCAACTGTTTTCTTGCAGTTATTGGCAGCACAATGTTGTTGACCGTAGTTATAGATAGTAAGCCCAATACGTTGATTTTCATTAACTACAATGTCTGTACAGATATTAAATTGCATATAAAAGAAATATAAGGTAAGAAAAATAAAAAAATTGTAATCTTTTTTAAAAAAATCGAAACATTTATATCCATAGTAACCAAACAATACGACACTAGCTTACAAAGATGAAGAAATTTCACTTCATGTGAATTTCTAGTTCTAGAATGAGAACATTTTACTCAAATTGCGTATTTTCGCTTTTTTCCTATGAAAATTTTTAACGAAGCAATTGCAATACGCTTTAATTCTATGAGGAAATGTAAGGAGCTATTGCGTGTTATACGTTGTCTATATTAATGTAGGGGTAGTTTTATACGTTTTAATAAAAATAAAAAAGCCCTATTTATCCTTGTAACCTCTATGTATGTAATACATTTTAAAGCGCATTTATATTGTCTTCTCCTACTACGATTTCCCCTCAAACGAAGAATTGTTGTTTTATGTGACTTATGTTTTTAAACTTTATTGAAACCGTGATAGATAAAAGTAATAGCATTTTTTACCTAACGATATGGCTAAAGTAGATAAAAATGATTTTTAATTTAACTACGATTATTATTATAATTTATTTAGACTAAAGAAATGAATTCTCTTCGACTAAACTAAGATTATCAATAGTTGCAATGTATTACAAAAGTTTGATGTCTACAAATTTCGAATATATGGAACACTAAAATTTTTTTAAAAATCCCTTAGAGTTGAATAAGTTATTTATTTAAGAATAAATTTTCTTAAGACCGAAGAAAAAATAATTTTTGCATCAGCCAATTCTTTAGTAATTGTCGGAAGACATAGCGCAATGACTGCTACGCCAAAAGAAGAAGAAGCATTACTACAATTAATATATTATTTTTTAAACGCAATTTTTTTCAAATTTCTATGGATAAATTTATAAGTCAAACGGTTTATCCTTCAGTTGAACAAGTAGCCAACATATGTTTTGCGAAATTTGAAAGTTTACCTAAAACCGGCAAACCTACTAATAATGAATGGACGGTATTAGCAGGTGTCGTACAATATGATGAGAAAGAAGATGCATGCAAAGTAGTTTCGTTAGGATGTGGTACAAAATGTATAGGCAAAAGTAAACTTTGTAAAAGAGGTTTAATACTGAATGATTCACATGCTGAGATAATGGCCAGAAGATCTCTTATGCGTTATTTTTATAAAGAAATTAAAAAATCTTTAAATGTAATGAAGGAAAAACAATCTATATTTACTTGGTGCGAAAAGAAGGGAAAATTTTATTTAAAATCTGGGTTAACATATCATTTCCTAAGTACTCAAACACCTTGTGGTGACGCTTGCATTAAAACGCATCCAAATAAGCTCAATGAATACTACGAACCAAAAGCTAAGAAATTAAAAACAAGAAATGAATGCGATAATATAGTTTATGACGAAGACTGTATAGGAAATTTAGTATATACTGGTGCGAAACTTCTGGGTTCTCAACACAAGGACCTCTTAGAGCAGTCAGTGGGAGCGATGCGCACAAAACCGGGTAAAGGCGAACGTACGTTATCTATGAGTTGCAGTGACAAATTAGCTAAGTGGCAAATTATGGGAGTACAAGGAGCTCTCATTGATGTTTTGCTCACCGAACCTATTTATTTTGAAACTATGAATTTTTATGACACTAATATTAGTTTAGAGTGCCTTGAAAGAGCGATTTGGCAAAGATTTATAAAGGATTCTGACTTTAATCACTCAATTTATCGCTTACACAAACCGCAAATTAGAAGAGGTAATGCATCAGAATTTATTTATAAACAATTACCTAATAAGCAACCTTCTCCGAATGGCTTAACTTGGAGTGATATAGAATTGAAGGACAAGTAAGTGATATGTAACAATATACAAAATTAAATCCATCTTTTATGTAATAATAAATATCTTCTGTATGTAATTTTAGACCATATGAAGTTTCAGTTAACGGAAAACGTCAAGGCATTACATCGAAAAAGTTGTACTCACCAGAGGCTTCATTACAAATTTCCAAATTTCATTTATTTTCAGAATTTTTAGATATTCTAAAATTAAAACCAATTTTATTGGAAACTTTTGGTTTGACAACAGAAAACATAGGGAGGCTGAATTATTTAACGGCTAAAAGTTTATCAAAAACTTATCAATCAGCTTGGTTAGATGCTAAAACAAAATACTTTAAACAATGGTCAAATAAACCGGACGATTTAATGAAATTTTATGTAAATAAAATAATAGATCATGAATAAGGATAATACAGTTTTCTTTAGAAGGATTTGGAAATTTTTTATTATCGTAGGAAATTGTAAAAAGAGGAAAGTTGTGTTTATAATTTGATTTATATTTCACTGATTAACGATTACAAACATATTTAATTTAGGAAGTCAAACAGTTACAGAATTATGTAGAAAAAAAAAAGGGAAAGTAAATGTATTTTAATTTTTGCGAAGAAAATCTTACTATGAACTTAAGTGTCTCTGGTCTATATACAGTTATGTAGATTTTAATGTCTATTTCTGCATGCTATCGGCACATACGAGCCCTTTGGTAATGACTATAGAGAGCATGCGTTCGGCTCAGATCTAAATTTTGTTATATTTGTATTAAAACGAAGCCCAATGTATTTTAAATACCATAAATTCTGTACTTATTTGCGAATACTATTTGAAAACATTGGCGACAAATAATTTCTTACCAAAATCACTAGCGAAGCTTTTTAAGAAGTTTAATAAGCTTCTGTGGTGAATATGATTAAAAAGTGAGAAAGGAAATTCCTGAATATATAAAAATTACATTACGTCTACGATGCCAACATTTTTATTTGTAATAAATACCGCTTCATTTTGATTTTGATTATTAAGACAATTACTTTCAAATTTTTATTATTATAATTGCTTTAATTAATTCAACGTTTATATAAAATGAACCAAATATACAAAAATGAAAATTCTTTTTCTTTTTTTTCAATTAGAAATTTTTTTATTTTTGTTTTGTATTTTGTTTTGTTTCAATTTTTTCCACAATTAAAAAAAAACCAAATTCTTACGAATGAATTCAAAATTTTCGTTAAATTAACACTATGTTATCGTTGACTGAAAGAAAGTTAAAAAAAAAATAAAATTAATTAAAGGAAACTTATGTTATCGTCACACACAAACATGTTCATTGTACATCCTACATCACTGCTTTATAGTAAGATTTTCTCACGAGTCAATCGTCGCTAATGAGAACTCATTATAAGATGATTTTTATAGCCTAAGGCGATGCTTTGTAGCAAATTCCAATCATTAAAATAAGAAAAAAAACTAGATAGAGAGATAATTAGCTGATCTCGTATATACATGCGAATGCCAACGTTGGATTGAAGCCCAACCCCATCTAATCATGGTAAAAGTGACACAGGCAAAAATTACCACTGGGAAGAAAACAATGATGTTTTTGCTTCTATTGACATGGAACAAATCCTCAAACAAAATGTACAAGCCGATAAAAGTTCTCTTAATATACCTATGCTGTCACTAAATAAATGTGAAACACAAGGTAAGCGTTTAATATTTATATTTTTTTTTACTAATTCTTGGTAACCAATGTTTTGTTATTAGTAATTATTTAAAAAATTTAAAAATGAAAAAAAATTAATAATGAATTACTATATCAAACAGGTAACAGAAAGCTGCCGGGACCACAAAAAGATAAACAATCAGCAAAACTTTTCCTTCGTGCAGTAAAAGAAATTTTTATTGAAAACCAATTGAAGGAATTAGAAAATGAAAAGGAAGCAACAAAGATAAACAACCAGAAGAGTCCGCT
>KK351210.1:160545-180693 GCA_000671755.1 Glossina brevipalpis
CGTTCACATCATAGTTGTTTTGTTTAACTTTACTTTTTGGTTCCGTTATGTGTTGTTAAGGGATTACATTACATGTGTAGTTAGGAAGAAAAATTAGGAGCTTGGTCCATCAGTAGGGAAAGAAAACATAAATAGACACTAAATACAATTGAAGACGCTCATTACAAAAGCCGTGAATTTCCAAATGCTTAAAGAAATTTCATTTTATTAGCGCTAACCACTTAAAGAATAATACGCCGTTTTCCATTTGTAGGAGAAACCGGAGCTGTGTCCACTGAACATCCTGCACATCCTCGTGTACAAAAAGAGCATGAACGCGATCGAGGTCTTCATAATACCGCCGAAATCGTTGTTGAAACCTATAGTAATCAATTGTGGTACGAAGATACGGATTGGGATAAGAAAGCAATGAACCCAACTGCACATACAGAAAAGAAACAACGTCAACAACAGAGTGAATTGCCTACTTCCAGTAGCTCTCGCGAAACAACACCTTTAGAAGAAGGTCAATGCGCTTCCGAATTACTTAAAGAAATTGGATTTTTTTCTGGCAACCCCAGTGTTGAAGTGACTAATGGTATTATAAACTTGTACAAGAAAAAGTAAGTCTTACCAGTACAATAAGTGCTGAGATATCATCGCTTTACCATAACTTGTAAAGTGATACAAATGTGACCATCCATCACGATAGAGAGTAGACTTTAATTTGCTTTTTAAAAAAATTTCTGGAAGGAGAAATATAATTATGATTTCACAATCTTCGCTTAAAGGCAAGACGTAC
The DNA here is from genome assembly GCA_000671755.1 of Glossina brevipalpis. Taxonomy (NCBI): domain Eukaryota; kingdom Metazoa; phylum Arthropoda; class Insecta; order Diptera; family Glossinidae; genus Glossina; species Glossina brevipalpis. The sequence goes on from KK351210.1 coordinate 161,327, forward strand.
TTTCGAATCTTTATAAAGAAATTTACATTAACCTGTACTTTTAGAAGTATTATACATCTTCTTATCTATTATCTCCGCCTAATTTCTTCTCATTCACCAGCTGCTCCTTTTCTTGAATTTATCTATTATCGGTTGGCTGTTTTGCGAACTTTTCATTCATTTTATTTTCGTTGTTTGGCGGGAATATTAAGAAGTTACCGCCACATTGTTATTTATATATATTTTCATTTTTATAGTGAGCGTAAGGACATCAAAGAAGCTCCTTCCAACCAATTATGTTTATTAGCAGTACCAGCCAGTTTAAGTTGCCACGATTTGTTGAGTTTTGTGGCGCCTTGTCATTCAGAAATACAACACATACGCATAGTACGAGATGGCAGTCCTAATCAGTTTATGGTTTTGTTGGAGTTAGTAAAAATATTCTTTAGATATTTTACTCTTTAAATGGCATATTTGATTGCTCATAGATTTCAAGCTAATGCTTCAGCTTTGGAATTTTATCAGACCTATAACGGTGCCGCCAGAACCAGATTCTTTGTGTCATGCTGTTTGGGTTTCAGAGATTGAGCGTGGTGATGATGGCGTACCGCCTTCAGCTCGTACAGAACTACCCACTTGTCCGGGTTGGTTAACGTTTTCAAGATTTTTATTTCATATAACTAAACTTTTTCCAAATTAGTTTGTTTGGAGCGTATGGACGAAAGTGTTGATGGTGTTTTGACTATTCTTTGCAACCACGCCTTTCATGCTAATTGTCTGATTAAATGGGGTGATTCGACTTGCCCAGTATGTCGTCATGTTCAGACGCCAGATTTAATGGAGAATTCCGTTTGCATGGAATGCGAAGGTACGGATTCCTTATGGATTTGTTTGATTTGTGGTCATGTGGGATGTGGGCGTTACCAGGGCGGCCATGCTGCTGCTCACTATCGTGCCACAAATCATACTTTTGCTATGCAATTGGGTACCTCCAGTGTTTGGGATTATGCCGGTGATAATTTCGTTCATCGTTTATTTCAAAACAAGACGGATGGGAAACTGATGGCCGCTTCTCAAACGGAAAGGAAATTGCATCAAAACAATAATAAGTATAGCATTTATGAAATAAAAACAAAATTTCTATTTAATAACATTCTTTTCATTCAGATTACGCGAATTGCAAAAACAATTAGCTGAAGAACAGGAAATCTCTCGAGCTTTACAAACAAATCAAAATTCTTGGCATACGAAATATAAACTGCTCGAGCAACAATACAAAGAGTACAAGGATTCTAAGGAAGAAGAGCTGAATTCAGTTAAAGAAGAACTGCACGATATTACGTTTTATATGCATGCTCAGATGAAAATAGCGGAATCAGTCTTAAAAGACGAGATTGCTGGTGGTACTGTTATGTTGCCAGAAACTCCGGAACCTTCGAGCAGTTCATCGCATAAAAATCGTCGTCGCAAAAAGAAACATTAGATAATTATAAGACGTTCAAATCACTTTAAAGGGAGAAAAAGTATTTAAGTAGAACCTTTAAGTTGTTAGCCTTTTTTCATAAATGTTTTAAGAAAATCTCTTTCATATTAAATCTTTAAGTTTTTGTATAAACAACATATTAAATTAAATCTTCGTCTAAATAAATTTATTATACAGCGTAAAGAAAATTTTCCCTTTTTTCTTAGATTTTTTTTTTAATTCGAAACAATTTAGCTCCGATCTTGATGGTAATAAAAAACTGTTTTAATAATTTGAAATTATCATCGGGAAATGGAAACTTGCTTAAAACTCTTCAACGATGACACAGACGAAGCTTTTGAAGTGGATTCTTCGACGAGGGCAAAAGACTTTTGCCACAATATTTCGCAACGTCTGTCGCTTAGAACGAGTGAAGGTTTCTCTTTATTTGTAAAAATAGCCGATAAAGTAATTTCAGTACCAGAAGGAGACTTTTTTTTTGATTTGTCTTTCGAACGTACTGACAATCTTGTTTTTATCATTCGTTGATAGCCACAAAAATAATTAAAAATCGGCAAAAAGTTTGCGAATACAATAGCCAAAGTAGAATGAAAGTTTGAAAAGACACGAAATCTTTTATGCATATAAAGTCTGCCTCTGTGCCACTAACATGATCTTGACGTTGCCAGTTCACTTCTGCAAAACTTGAAGTGACACGGCCGGGAGATATCCTGCGTCACAATGCCAATAGAGGACGTGTTGCAGCAGCGTCTTGATGAAACCACATTTCTTCAATATTCATATTTTCAATTCCGCGGCTAAAAAAATTGATAAGCATGTGACTGCGGCGATCAGATCGCTATGCGTATCGTGTAATGGATGAATTTAAGTCAGTAGAGAAGATAACGCAAACAAGACAAATATTTTGAAAGTTTCGCCAATAGCGAACTCAACCAAGTGGCGATGGCAATCACTTTTGATTTTGTAATAAGATACTTTGCTTTCGCTGGTTGTGGCACGTATGCACATCAACCGCATCAAAACGAAAATTTGGACTGACGAGAGAAATGACGGGAAATAAAAAATTATCACCATCCCATATAAAAACTCAAAATTTTAGTAAAATATAATCCAAACTTAAGTTAGTGGTACGTTTTCTTTATAACATTAATAAGCATGAGGAACTTTTAGAAATAGATTACACGATTAGCTCGTTAAGTGAACTTAAATGATTATTTTTGAGTTATATCTTGACTCTTGAGTGTTAAAATCATCCTACCCTGACAGTTTTAACAATAAATATAAACTTTTATGAAAATTTTCAATACAAAAGTTTCTTTACAAAAATTTTCCTTTGCATTATTTTATAAATCATCTCAATCGCTTCTATTTTCAACAATTGGTATTCATGACTCGAACAGGCAACTGTATAAATAAAAAAACAAACCAGATGGACACTAAATACCGGTCTTTATAGTTAAAATGTGTAAACAAATTAACCCAATTGCTCAATTGCTTTCTCGTAGTAGCAGTGATGCAAGATATAAGAATAATTAATGAAAACACTAGAGAATGTTCAATCCGCCTAGTGGCGAATTTTTGATATCCACCACCTCAAAGTAAGAAATTGTAATTACAGAATATTTCGTTAAATTTCTATTTTAATTGTTTTTAGACAACGGAAAATTGTCCAGGCAATCTTGAGCGGGCTACGAATTCTAATATGCACTCGCCCTTTGATAATGATCATATAACAAGAACGAAAATTAGGAAGAGTTATAACCTTTTCGAGCGACTATATAATCTGCTTCAGATTTTTTTTTTTTTTTTTTTTTTTTTTTTTTTTTTTTAGTTTTGGGAATGGCGACAATTAGTTAGCGAATAATGAAATTACATCCATTCTCATCACTTCAATTTAATGTTGATTTGAAAAACATCAGTAGATATTAGCCGCCTCGGTGTTCACGATTTAACATATAGCGTTCTTTTCATGAGGTTACAATATGTTTCTCGGTTTTTCGGAAAGAGAGACGGTCGGAACTCGAATCAGAATCAATGATAATATTTAAAAGTTACGAAAGGGCGGACAAGTCTAATTTATTCTTATCATTCAGTGGTGGATACAAAAATGTAAAATATATACAATTGCTGTCATCACATTACAAGGTAACTTATAAAAAAAAAAAAAAAATACATATATTTCATTTTAATTTTTTAAGTTTTTTTTATGGTTATCAAGAATACGTAAATGTTATGAATGAAAGCTGGATTATTATTAAATTTATTGTTATTTTGCGAAAGGAGAGCATTCTTTGCGTTTAATTTTTTTTTCTTTTTTTTTTTTTTTTGTTATCAAATTAGTGCTTCTGTTTGGTATTTTGTAATTGGTTTTCTTTTTTTCTAATTTTATAGGTTTACAAATATCACTTTGTCTACAGAAGTATGTAATGAATATGTTATTATTATAATTTCGTAATTCAATATAATATATATTCATAAATATAGAAAAAGCACGAGAAAGAAAAATTTAAGTAAAACTAAAAATTTTTATAAATAAGTTCTTATAAATATTTGACAAAGCTATGTTTTCTTTTTAAATATGTAAAATCATTTTATATATATATATAAGTGTGTATATATAAATATATGCTATAATATACATACATATTCATATATATATATATGTATATTAGTACAAGTTAAACAAGCTGTGTTAAATTTCGCTTCTCTGTTTAATAACAAAGAATAGTTAACAACATAAAAACTTAAAACAATATTTTTAAAAATAATAATATTTTTTAAAAATTAATAATTACAATAAATAAAACTTAACGCATCTATGAAAATATAATGAAAAATTCTTGTGAGTTCTGAATTTTTTCACGCCTTCTTTCTTTAACGTTGACTAACATTCCACACAATTAAATAACTCTTCTCACCACGATTTTCTATTGTTTGATTTGGTTCCAAATTTATACTTTTCTCCATATCGTTATCATCTGTAAGATATGATCAAAGGTGATCTTAATAAATCAATAATGTTGTTAATTGAATTTTTAGTAACAATAGAATTTTACAAAACAGTTTTAGTTTTTAATACAATTTCAATACATTTCATTTAAAATATATTAAATTATTTGTACAGCGAGAGTTAATTTATATTAAGTTAAAACACATTTATACAAAATATGCGCACAGACACACTTGTGCGGTATGCATTGTTTTAAACAATATCTCAAAATAAACTTATATTCTAAAGTTCTAAGTTCAGCGTCATGAGGTGATTTTAAATATCTTATGGTCTCCATTGTGAATATATGTGTAATATATAAATTATATAACTACAATAATAAAAATATGCCTTACAATTGAGAGAAATAATTGGAATTAATCTACAAGATAATGTGACTTGAGTTCACGTTAAGCTTGTTTTTATTTCGACTCATATTAAAGTTAGAATAGAATATAAGAATAAAAAGCAAAACTTGAGAAAATTGAAAAATTAATCGAAATTCTTAGGTGTTTAATCATTTTGAAGCACAATGACAAAAAGTGGAAGTATTACAACGTACTTTAGTTTATGATTCTACTGAAAATTTTCTATGAAAACTTTTTTGTTTTGTATAAATATATAAACAACACTTTTTCATCAAATTTTTTTTAAAATTTATTTTTCAATTTTTTTTTAAACAATGAAACAAATTTCGAGAACTATTCGTAAGAAAATCCTTAAGATTCCGAAGATAGTGGGCATAAATCAACAAACAGTCAAAGGTTTTGCTAAAAGCAGGTCAGAGATCGACTCAAGATAAGTAATAAGTTAACAATATCTACAAGACGTAATGGAGAAATTTTTAGAGGAATTACGTAATGCTGGCCTTATAAACCCAATAGAGAACGGAGAACGTTTCTTTACGACGCTACCACAATCTAGTTCGAAGACCGACACGGTAGAAGATACGTCACTTCCTTCCTTCTGGGCAGTCTTTAACAGACGGTGTATCCAATGATAGTAGCACCAATAAATGAGTCCTAACTGAAGTTGTGAGTGAGGATGAAATCATTACAATCTCGCAACACAGATCTTCTTCTTCAGAATCTGTTTACATCAATCTTAAAAGAAAACTTGACACCAAAATTAGTAGCTTAACCGTTATCATCATCAGTAAGGAGGTTGCTAAGAAAACCAGCCGAAGATGAATAGAATGCGCATCTAACTTAGATCTCGAGAAAGGAAACATAAAATGCAACGCATTTCTTTTAACTCAAATTTAAACTCTGAATAGATTTTGTTCTGACGTTTCTCGATTTTTGCAAAGAAAGCTTTCTAGGCGATAGCAAGTGTATTGAATTGTTTTTCTAAAACTTTAATTCGATACCGCAGTCATTTCAGTAAACAGATGAGCGCCATTAAATTCCATTTCCAAGAAGGGAAATTGATCTATATAGTTCAGATAAACTGTTTTAAATTCATTTAGAACAAGAGCAGATAACAATGACTTCTTATTCATGCACATTTCCTTCATCATAATGTGTATTACTTTGCATATTTAGTTTTGCTTATATGTTTAAAATCTGTTACGAACTTTTTCATGCATTACGGCCCTCAACCCATCCATGTTTACTTAAATAGGAGCGACATTTTGCGCTCAAAATTTCCATTTTGTTTCAAACTATTCTCTTATTTATACATTCCAGGTTTTACTTTGTTATCACAGCTGGCACATATATATTATGGGCTCAACGTCCGTGTAAAGGAAAATCTCCTTCTTTTTAGACTTAGGTACATAGTGTCCGGCGCGAGTAGTTCTTTCTAAAACAAATTTTTTACGCGCCATCGTAATTATAACTGAGAGGGAAACGGGCAAATTAATGAATCTCTTTCTTTTATAGACGCAAATTATATTTATTTTATTAGGAAATACTATATACAACTACTGCTATTGCCTAATGTAACCTTTCCTCTCAGTTACATATGTTCTGGCTAACTTTTGGAATACTCGAATTTACGGACTGAACACTTTTCTCAAGCACGTATTTTATATATAAAAAATATACATTTTCTTAGTAGCCATTACCCTAAATGTGTTATTTGTGTTAATTAACATATAAATAAATTTGGTAAAAAGCTAAAAGCTTAATAAAATCATACACCCACTGTCTCGAGAAGACGAAGATAGAGGAAAAATATTTTGAGAATTCCAAACCCATACAAAAAACAAAAAAAGAAAGAAACAACCTTAAGCCTCGAATCTTCTGCGCATATTGAATAGTTAATGAAAAGTTTTTTTTTTGTTTTAGAAATATTGCTTACAAATATATTTACAAGGAAAACGCAAAAAAAAAACGGGAAAAAAATGTAGAAATTTTTCACGCTGTCCTTCAAACAATTTTCGTTAAAGGAACATCTAATAAAATTATTGAAAAGTGCATGTTAATCAAGCTTTCGGGATTGAAAATTCAACTGAAATGAACTGAAGCTGGTGCAAATCAGTACAGATGCAGACACAGATTACACAGACACCAATTTCAAATTAAAACGTGTTAAAAATGAAGCATAGTTATAGGATATACATAAAAAATTAATAACAGTGAGTAAATGATATAAACCTTGATCTTCGCAATTTATTGTATCAGGTCACTGAAATCGTTATCTTTCTGGGTTTGAGGAACGAAATTCCTCGAAAGGTCGTCATATGGCCGCGGGCCGCTCTAAGCAAACGCGCAACGTTAATTATGACGCGCATTAATATTTGGGAGAGCTTCAAGGCAAAATTTATCGACTATAAGTTGAAAGTACTTTTGTAAAGAAACAAAGATTTATGATTAAATTAACAACAAATCGTATTAATCAAATATTAAAATGAAAACAAATAAATAAAATAAAAACAAGAGAAGTCCTTACGAATTAACTTTCCAAACTATCAAATGCGCAGCATTATCACTAGCATCGGTTATAGATCTTTCTTGTCCTAAGTTTCGAGACAAATAATAGGACAAGAGGAACGAATGAAAAATATATAAATAATAATTATTTCTTATTAGAAAAAACAAAACAAAAAAAATAAAAAATAAAACGAAATAAAAGACATAAGTTCAACTATATTTGGAAGAAACTTACTGATGCGAAAATCTATGTAACCTTCACCGCCGCACATAACCAACATATCGGGACGTTTATTGGTAAATTGCAGCTGACCTGTACTATTTTGTTTCAAAGGTACTGAAACAAAGAACTTCACCGCATCCCGATGACCATGAAAGGATAATTGAGCATTGGCCATGCAGCACAATGGCAGCTGACTACTTGGATCATCTGGACGATAAAATTCAAACAATCAACCATAAAAACAAGATGATAACTATTCATCAATTTCTCTTATGTAGAACACTTACTTGATTTACTGTTGTTATCTGAAAGCGGCACCGAAATAATAACACCGTTACTGGTGCCTATCCATAAACGATTGCAGGACACCATTAAAGCAGTAATACGTACGAATGAAAAACCTAATTTTCCGGTACCCAACATTTTGGAAACATACGGTTCTATGTCCACATCTTGTTTATGTTCAAACGTGTATGTGTTATACAATCGTAAGGTGGAATCCAATCTATTTATTGACATTTAGAGTAAATGCTTGATAGACTTACTGAAAATGAACGCTTACCGTATTGATACCCATACACCGGCACCCGTGGCAGCCATTTGCCGCACTTGACTCTCTTTGCGCGGATGAGCGTCCAGCGAGTGTATGATATTCAGTGAGATCGGATCGACAATGAATATCTTATTGCGATGGGCAGCCCATATGCGTTCGCCAGCCACACAGAGGCAACGTATCGAATGATTACGATCACCCAGCGTCACCAGATGATAACTATTCAGATCCCATTGGCCGTCTGTTTGGCGGCGGAACACGGCTAATTGGGCATTGGCCAAAGCCACTACAACGCGTGATTCCACGTGAACGATCGCCAGGACGGCATCGGGCAAGAGAGCTTTGTGCAAGCATTCATGCCAACGGCCTACTGAACTGTGTACGTACAACCAACCATCCTGAGCACCCAACCACATGGTAGGACCAACAGAGCTCATCAATGGTTCTAGACGATCTTTTGTGCCTAATATGGGGTTTATAGATTTGGAGAAAGTTAATTGTTGACTAAGCACATTGTTGTTGTTATTAACGTTGTTGTTTGCACTAACAATAGCAGCTGAATTTGCAATGGGTGTTGGTGTCGCTATAGCTTCAGCTGCAACATGTAACCGTTGTGGTGCTCCCGGTAAAGCTTGACGTATTTTAATTTCATTTACATTGCCTAACGGTTCCAAATGTACTGAACCATTGATTTCATTGGATTTTTCTGTTGCTTCTTTAGCTTTTTCTTCCACTGGCGTTTCAGTATTGATCTCCACTAGCACGTCCTCTTTGGTATTACTGTTCTTATCGGCTTTCGGTTTTACACGTACGAAGTCGACTTTGCCAAAATCATCCAGTCCCTCCCCAGGTCTCTCAAGCATTTCACCGGCTCTTATTACCTCGGAATTTTCGAGTAAAGCGTAGTCTTTTTCCATTGCACCGGGCACGGATGCAATGCATAGTAAATGTGAAGAACACACGGGAAGAACATCTAAAACGTTTGCAGATTGGTTAGCATCCACAACGGTAACGGTACTGGCTCCATGAGTGCTGGTACAAATCCAAACGTAAGACGTTAACTGAGTTTCAGGTTCCAAATATTCAAGACTAGCCCTAGTTATTTGACGATCTAAAGCTTCGGCTGAATGTTCTGCAGTGGGACTGGTTATTTCGGCAATTTTTGCTGTAGAACGTGGCGCGTATGATGAGGTAGCAGGTATGATCGATTGACCGTTTTTAGTAAAGCCACCGTTTAAATTAACACCGGCCGCACAAAATACTTTCATGTGCGGCGAAGCCTCTGCAAGGGGATTACAATAAACTGGCACCGGAACACTACCGGAATGACGATTTTGCGGTTCTTTTTCATTAATGGCCTTACTGGCCGGCAAACTCCAACCATAAGCATGCATACGTCCGTCTTCTTTTTGCACATGCGCTCTTAGCTGACGATATTGTTCATGGCGTCTAGCTCGAGCCCGCTCTGAAGTACCTTCATCAGAATAATCTTTGGCATTGGGTAGAGCATTAGCCAAACCGGCATTGGCTGGATGAAATGGCGATGTGTAGTCTCGTCCTGTTATGGCAAGGCGATTGTCGCTATTTCGACTGGGTGATCCGTGGGAGTGTACTGGGCTTGAGTAGCGAAACATAGGCCCCCCTCCCTGCCCATCAGCTGCACGTTCCTGAGGGCGATTGGAGGGGCTATAATTATGTTAAAAATAGTCAATAATAAATTTTGAATTTTACTTCTTCTTTTCAACTTACGAGAATAAATTACTGAAGTATTTCCATATGCTTTTAGATTTCTTATCCATTTCTACGGTACGCGATGCTCTAATAATTTCTGTAAGGCGTACGGCTTCTTGTAATTCCATGAGACGCTCTTTGTATTGATTACGTTCCATAAGCACCATAGCCATTTCGACACGAGTAAAACGCTTACGTTGAGCCAACGGTACATCGTTTTCTTCTTGTTCGTTATCATCTAAGATGTGAGAGGAAGGAAAATAATGGGGAATTAAAAAGGAGATTTTTTCTAATCCAAACAATTTATACTTTGTTGTTTGACTTGTTCTTTGGTTTTCTTAAGTTCATCTTCCAGTTCTTGCACTTTTGAGCGCAATTTATTTCGTGACTGCTGCATAGCATTTAATTCTTCGCGGAGAATTTCAATTTCGCCGGTCAACTCATCAACCCTAGCGATCAAATCATCCTTAACAATGTTAAGAGCATTTCTATTTACGCAAAATAGATAATTAAAAAAATTATTTGGAAGAAATTCGTCTGTCAACTTACTTAGTGGCCAATAACTCATTATTTTCCATAATGAGGTTTTCCACTTCTTTACCCATACCTGAAAAACGTGAGATATCATTTTAAAAAATCTGATTTTTCAACTTTAAAGTGATTTTATAAGATTTTCAAACAAATATTTACACAAAACATATATTAGTGTAAACATGTAATACAAATTTCTAAATCGTGAGGAATTATATACAGATTTTTATCAAATACAAATGCCCAGAATGCTCGCGCAGAGCAATACTCTATAGGTGCAAGCCTAAGCAAAAAAAAAACCTCAAATAATGAATTAGGTCAGTAGGCGCAATTATGATTAAGGTTAAGCAACAATTCACAATAAATCATATATTCGCACCATCAAATCGGGCGTACCTCTGATTTATTTAGGATTGAATTTAAGTAAGTAAGTGATTTTAAAGTCGAATAGTTTAAGTTTTAAAACAATGTTTACACCTTAAATCGCGTTTAACTAGTTGACCATGAACCGTTAAGACTGTCTAAAGCAATCGAAAATTAGTCATTTTGATTCTTGATTATGATCATAGCGGATCTACTATCTTTTTGCCAAGTCAATTGAGGTAGTGTCAAGACTAATTATATGAAAGAATGGGTTTTTGAAAAAGTTCTAAAGTATTTTTAGTAAAAATTTAATAAAAAGTGGAATGTAAATAATTTTTTTATTCAGCTGATCTTGTTAACAAGAGAGCAAACATTTGACAGCGAATGTCTTGCCTTGCGCACACAGTGCAACACAGTGGACGGTAAAGCGAGTAATGTTAGCAAAAAAATTCAAAGTTTAGAAGAATTCATTAAGATTTGAATTTTATTTAAGAAGAGAATGAAGCACAACACGAAACAATTCATCGTACACTTCGGGAAAAAAGTGCCATAAGTTTGAATTGTTCTATATACTTATTGGAGGCCGTACAAAATCTTGTAAGAAAAGTGAATAAAAGCGAAAATCAAACTTCGGCAAAAAAGTTGATCGATTAATGTCAAGATTATGTCTATGATCAATTAGGTTTTGATACAATTAATTTGTCTGGTATGTCACAGTGGCGCACGAGCAATCTTACAAACCTTTCCAAGGAACAAATTTTTACTTAAGACATTCTTTTATGCATACGACCTCAATATTTTTACGAATTGTCATACACGAATTGTCATACACATTTTCGAATTTTCAAATTCTTCATATTCAAAATATTATATTTCAAGTTCATGTATTTCACGGGATCATTTTTTAAAAATGTTACACAAATTTCAGTTTTGATCCGATGAAGTACTTTAAATACGTTTTGAAGTACGTTTAATAGCACATCGGACGTGTAAAATTATTAAACGGAACTATGAATAGACCGTCATAATACGTCTTGAAATAATTAAAATAAATTGTACAAACTGAAATCGTGCTGTATAATAGAAAATCGATTTAGATATACTCAAGAATTAGTCGTGGCAACCAATTGAATTTAATATTGCGTTTAATTAGAAGACGTTATCCATCAATTATTAATTAGTCTACGGACATCTTTTTTTAAGTTGACACAAGTCTAACGCTATTAACAAGATTGTTTTACTTTAAATCTTTGTTTTTGTAGTTGTAGTCTAAATTATAGCTTGCGGATGAATTTTGTAAAAACTCGCATTGTTTTTGTATGAAACTACTACGAGAGAAAAAAAATTTTGGTAGAATATTTTATAGATTGGGAAGGTGGCGTGTAAACTCTGTCTTTATCTTTACATTAAATCATCATGAGAGAAAAAGTATTGATACAATTAATTAATAGATCCTCTGCAATACCCAACTATCACTACTTTTTATATTAATTATTAAATAAATAAACAAATAAAAGACATTTCTATGATTCTAGAGCAAACCGCTCTAGCAATTTCAAACTACGAATGAATAAAATTTGATTATTTACTTTATTTTTTTTTTTTTTATTATTTTTCATTTTTTTATTCAACTTACCAAAGTAATTGTCATTAGCTGTTACGATGATTAAGAATTTTATTTAAAGACAACGTCGCACAGTTTTTTCATATATTGAGAAAAAGAGTTTTGCATAAAGGAAACAAAACCAAATCAAATGAAATATATTTTGCTAAGAAAAAGTTTTCGACAAAAATAATTTTATATGAATATCACAAGATGTACAAAAACAAATGACAATATTATTACATAACAATGGTATCTCATATGGTATCCACATTATTATTACTATTATTTATTTTTTTTTTACGAACGTAAGATAATTTTAACTGATGAATGACGTACAGAATTTTTTTTTTTTTAATTAAATTTAAATTTGATATTTTAAATATTTATATAAGATGTAGAGAAAATCATAAATATATGTTTCATAATAATACCTACCTGAAGAAGCATATTCCCCAGGATGAACCCAACTTCCTGAAGTAGTTAGAGCGTTGTACATATGTATGTATGTGTGTGTGTGTATTTCACGGTATTTGACATTTATATACAACATAACATAACATATTATGGTTGCAACAATTTGTTGTGTACGTACGAGGAGTGTGTTGTTAAACAAGTGATAATAGTTGTTGGTTTTGTTGTTCCCGTTGTTTTAACGAATAAAATTATATTATAAGGACAACGGACCATATGTTGTTGAATTTTAAATAAAACAGAGAAAACAAGAAAACGAGAATCTTTAAAAAAAGGATATTCCTTTAGAGAGTACTTAGCTAAATATAATGTGCTTCTTTGAACCTTCACCTCTTAGTAAAACATTAATCATAGAAACATAAAAAAAAGCAAAAAAAAAAAAACAGTTAACAAAACTAGGACTTTTTACCCACATACCTGTAACAATTTCATTTTCTTCGCTTTCTTCATTATCCTGAAAGGACAACTCTTGATAAAGATTATTAGCAGAACGCTGTTCCTTTTTCGTGGTAGTACGGCCAACTGGATTTTGAAGAGGATGTAGGGTGGAAGAAAGAAGTGCAATATTATGTTATGAAGGGTAGACGAAATACGAAATGCCAACCAAACGTAAAACATACACATACACGCATATGTATACAAAAAATTAATAGTGAATGAAGACGAATGAATTTTAATGATACGAATTAAAAACAAATAAATGCAGATTATTCCAGAAAGATTGTTATTAGGGTAATAGTAGTAGTAGTAGCAGCAGAAGAATAGGATGAAGAAAATAAATTTAAAAAAAAAAGAGGAAGAAATGTTTAGTAATTTGTTAATTTTGTTTATATATGTGATAAGTAAGAAAAAGAAATGATTTCTTCTCGCGTTATTCTTACCATTCGTTGTTGTATTTGGCACTATTGGACTGGTTTCGGTTGTATGCGGTGATGTGGCTTGATTGTGTTGCTGCAAGCTATCAGTCTCGGCTGCCCTCTCTACTGTTTGTATATTTTCCATTTCATTTTGCAATGATGGAGGTCCTGAATCGTCTGAATTACTGCCTACGCTGCATATAGTTTCTGTATCTAACATGGCAGAATTTTCTAAAGAAGCGAAACCGTACGATACAGGACCCGAGGATCTAAATCACAATAAAAATTCATTCTAAAAATATTTTCATTATTTTCTTTATATATACATCGCATTACCGGGCTACGGGATTTAAACGTGCTCTACTTAATTCCATGCGTTCTGAAGCCGAACTCATTTGTGAATGCGTGGAGCCCATTAACATTTTGGTTCTTTCCATATAATCAACATGATTTTTAAATAGCTCTGTGTAACGTTCATGCAGTTTATTATATTCCTGGAGAGAGGAAATCGTTAAAATTTTAAATGAAAAATGATTCTAAACATTTGTGGAAACAAACGAACCTTTTTCAATTCAGATTCTCTTTCTTCTAAACGGCTGGCATGTTCTAAACTGTTTTTATGCTTTAATTCCAACATTCTTACTATGCTTTCCAATGATTCCAAACGACTGGCCAACTCTTTATTTTCTTGTTCCGCTAAATCTTCTGATTCTAAAAGCTATTAGAGAAGATTTGATTTTAGGAGAGGATATTTTTTTTTCTCTTAATAATAAGAAAAAAATTACTATCACAAAATACCTTTTCTTCGGCCAGCTTGCGAGCACATTTCTCACGTTCATATTGTGTTACCAACTGTTCGTTATCTTCACGCAATAATTCGAGTTCAACATCTTGTTCCTGATTGATACGATACGAGGCGTCTAAGCATTCCAGAACATTCACTAATAAAGGCATTAAATTTTTTACAACATCCTCATCATAACGGTTAATCATTCGTTCGAATTCTTGATAAATACTGCCGGCTAATTGCTGAACCTACGGAACGGAATATAAGAATTTTATATTAAATATATAAATAAAAAAAAAAAAAAAAAAAAAAAAAAAAAAAACAAGAAATGAAAATATTTATGCTATTTTGTATATAATAATTATACTTTTCGATTTGACATAGTTCGGTAGTAAGGAAATCCTTTTTTTTCTCAGATGTAACAAAGTTTTCGTTTGCATGTAATCTCCATATGTGCGCTTTCGTATGTGATGCACAAACCTAAATAACAATTTTTAAATGATTTTTCGATTTCTAACGAAATCCGAATCATACGTTAATTAGATGATCGTAATGAGTAATTTTGATGAATGAATAAATTGTATTTAATCGAATTTTAATTATATTTAATATGCACTGAGTTTATTTAACGGTTCATGGTTAGTTGCGTGTTTAATATTAAAATTTTGGGCAAAATAAACTCGGGAGCAAGTTTTAAGGAGTATCTCGTTATTCTAAAAAGTTTACTCAAATGAAAATTTCTATATTTACTCTTAAGAACACATAACGCGCATAAAAAAATATATATTTTTTATTACAAACAGCTCTTATATTCTTCTTTTGATCTCAAATACATATCGTGCGTGAAAATTCTCCTTTTGTGAGTTAAATGCACAACAAATTTCCTATATAAGTTATAAATCGTATATAAGTGTCGATAACCGCTTCTTCCTGCTTGTTGAAAACATTCACAACATATTACAGTTTTATTTTTTTTTATCTTAAGAATTTAATAACATTTGCTTGTATTTCTCTGTCACTGTACTGTACACGAAAGCGAATTGTATTAAATGAAAAGTTTCGGAACAAGTCAACTCACCACCGCTATGAGATTAAACACAAGCCTTACTGTACTATACTATATGTACTGATTGGTGTTCCTGAATATTACAAAAGGATTATAATAAATTTAATATACTCATCATGGCATACCGCAGTCGCCTGCGATGCTTGGCCTAAAAACTTTAAAAAAATATTCCTAAGCACTGCCAGTTATTTTGTAGATTAGATTCAACTCTAATAAATCCTTGTATCAAATTGTAAACGATATTTATTTTCCTCTTAAGCTACCATTTATCTATCGTCTCTTATAGTCATTGAGGGTATATAGTTCTCATTTTCAAGTTACATCTATAATCTGTCACCTAAAAACATATTAATATTCATTCAATCTGCATGAACGGATTGTCGAATATGTAAAAAAAAAAGAGCTAAATTGATTCGATAATATTTTTCTAGGACATATTAAAATCGTTCTCGCCTTTCTTTAATTCTGTCATTCGTCTTTGGAATAACCTACTTGCAGCGGTCTTTCTCAACTACCTTTCAGTGAAAAGTTTACGCGTATATTAGTCCAAATTTTTTTCCCTCTTTAGCTATAATCTTTCCTAATCACGACCATGCCCCATACCCACAAGTGATTAAAAAGAACTGTTTTTTTTATGAACACAACACATTAGCAATGATCGTTTCGTTATCTCCCTTATATATTTTATCCATCTAGCCAATATAACCACCTATTTCGAAGGAGTAGATCGAAAAAAAAGAGAAGTTACTCATTGAATAGAAAATTCATATAAGTAACTAAAAATCAAATTCTATTAACAGTAATGAAGTTACTCTAGTGGATCACATTAAAACATTAAAAAACTTTGTAATCTTTTTTTCATGCTAGTCCCGAGACTTTTAAGCTAGTAGTAGTATTAGCAGTAGTACGAAGACGAATACATATATGTATATATACGAGTATATTTCTCGCCGTGTAGAAAAAAGAAAAATATAAATAAATTATAAATATATATATTTATCTCATATTTTTTTATGGATAATTAAATAACTATCTTCAAAGAGTAACTTTTAGTGTTAATGACACTTTGCATGAAAAGAACTTATAAAATAATAGAAATTTAAAGACATGCTTTAAATAATTGTTTAAGCCATTTGTTCAAGAAGAAAATGGCGTTATATTAATTCAATTGTGCTGTTTATAATGTTTATAAGCTTTCGATATTCATGTGAGATTCTCAGCTAAATGTAACTTTAGGTATTTTCGGCTCGAAATCACGCAAAAAAAGAAATCGTGATTTCGTCACAAAGACGAAAAAAAAGACTAAACAAATAACAAGAAATCAGTGAAATCACTTTGAAACTCATGTGTTTAACTTGATTTTTAAATCGAATCAATCTAAGATGCGTTTGCATTGGGGTATTGATATGCTTTTGAAAACTTCTTTGAATTGTGTTTTTTTGTTATGATTTTTCTTAAATTTTTCTTGATTTATATTTGTTAGTACAAAGAAAGAGGTGTCAAATTATTAATTACTTAATACGCAATTTAAAGTGACATTTGACATTTGATGAAATATATAACCGAAAGTATTTTTGATGTTTTTTTTGTAAATGCACTATTAAGTGGTTTTCCATAGATTCTATTTGAAAATGAACTGGCAATTGAAAATGATATGGCAGTCATAGTTAAATGAATGAAATCTAATTAAGCAATTAAGTTTAATCTCCTAACAGACACGCCCATTTCAAAATACGATGACCTATTTATATTCACCTCACGTAGCCAGTAGGTAGACTACAAATGTCCAATATTCGCCTTTAAAGCGAATTTAGACTTTAGTTCTCTTAATTATTTCTTTTTATTGTGTTATTCTATGAATAATATTCATAACAGAGACAAGTGAGCAATTATGAAAAGCCCACTCACACACACACACACACCCGTTCATACATACATTCCGTAAATGCTGCCGTAACTAATAATATCTTGCAAGAGGTGATTAAGCATTAAACATACATTTACTTTACAAACACATATGTGTTGGTAAATAATCGCAATGGTGTGATCTCACAAAGAATAAATATTTCATGAAAATCAGGTACAAAAGCTATATAAAAATACAGAAAACGAAATACAAAATAAGCAGCTTTGAAATTTGTGTACAAGAAAAAAGCTAAAAAAAATTGTTTAACAACAGACGTCAAAATAAGAGCACATAGTTACGACGAAGATCAACGATTTTTCAATGGAAAGGAGAACAATTATCAACACTAACGATTTCTTCAAATCATATCATTTAAAATGTCAGTTATTGTTAAGAAACGTCTCTAGTAAGTCAGTACACATGGGTTCATAAATGAAAAAACAACAGCGAATCGATAGCCTAAGCTGCTAGTGCTCTCATCTCACTAGTCTAAGAATTAATTTCTTTAGTTTAGAATATAATAATAATAATATTAGTAATATTAGCTATAATACAAATTTTCATATGGGATATTGCTTTTTTTCATTTTCTCCTCTATAAGTAGTTACGCCTATTAACAATAGATAGACAGGCAGGTAAATTCCGAATTGAAAGTCTCTTTTTAACAACGAGAGAAGTACAGAGAAGGAGGACAGTAACTCCATAAAGGATATATATATTTTTTTTTTCGAAAAATTTGACTTAGCCATGTCCCTGTCTCTAAGTTGGCTAATGAATAAAATTGAAATGAAAACATGATATATTTCAATTCCAATTTTATAAACATAATCCATTCTTCTTAATAGCAAAAATGGAAAAAAAAATATCAAAACTTTCAGTGTTTATTTCAACGTACAGTGTAATTTGCACTAAACTAAAATCTGGAGTTTTACTCGAAAAATTATCAGACCCCTTTTAAAGTTGAAGGCTGGCTAATCATTCTGAATGGTGTCCTTAAGTCAATTAGTATTCTTTTTTTATAGGTAACCTTTACGGGACCTTTGTAAAATCTGATCCAAATTTTAGATCTACATACCGCAAAAATCACAGTTAAATAAGTTAAAATATTATTTATAGTCTCGCAAGAAGCCAACCTTTAAATATCTTTTATGACTATTTCGCAAATTTTATTCTCAACTTAAGGCTTACTTTGCTTAAGAACACTCTTATATGGGAGAAGGAACGAAAAATAAACTAATCTGCTTTAAGTCCAATTTTGCCAAGTAATTTACATAACAGCTTCTTGAAGTCCATTTTTTCTATGCTATTTGGTTGGAGAAAATACTATTTTTCGGAGACACTTTTGCGAGCAATATTATAAATATAAATTTTTTTTTATACGGTTTTAAATACGGAGTGATCGTGAAAATACTCTTATTGAATCTATTGTCAGTAAAACCTATCAATGTTCCAAATGCGTTACCAGATATACTTTGACAATTGTTGCGTACGTACGTACGTAAGTACTCTAACTTGAGTACTTACTGCAGGCAGACATAGCAGCATTTTACTATATGATGGATGTAGCATAAGTGGTGGGCTCTAGAAACGTTACAACGAAATTGATATCTATTTTTCGGATGCTGACTATAACATAAAAACTCATTTTGTATACCGAACGCCAAACGAATTCGAGGCTCATTAAAATATAAACATATTCCGTCGTATCAGCAACATGGACGGCAGTATTGATTTATCAATTTATCTCGTATATATATCTACTTCCCCGTCTTTTGAAAAATACCCCAAAAAAAGGGTGTGAAGTTATATTTAAATATAACTAGCAAAGACACAAACCAAAACTGTTAACAGAGGTCTGTTAAGCGATTAACAGAATCCTGTTAACCAAAGTCTTGGAAGGATTTATATCAAATATAGTTAAAAAGGCAATATTTTGGAACTTTTTT
>KK351210.1:181188-251283 GCA_000671755.1 Glossina brevipalpis
TATGACATAGCAGAAAAACTTTTTTATATCAAATTTTACCCAATTAACAAAAATTGATGTTTTGTTTATCATATTCATTCAAAAAAGTTCCAAAATATTGCCTTTTTAACTATATCTGATATAAATCCTTCCAAGACTTTGGTTAACAGGATTCTATTAATCGCTTAACAGACTTCTGTTAACAGTTTTTGTTTGTGTCTTTGCTAGTTATATTTAAATATAACTCCACACCCTTAAAAAAAACACAAAGTTGTTCGTTCTTCATGTCTTTTTGTAACCCTGCAATGAGGATAATTTAAGAAATCGTCTAAGTAAGTAAATGAATCCGATCTGAATTAACCGAAATTAGAAAATTTCTCTCTTTCGTTGAATTTTGATTTGACAAATGCTTTTTAAAAGCATTGAAATTGACTCATAAAATTTACTTTAAAATTAATTAAACTAATGTTCAGTTAGTTAATGGGCCGTCGGGTCTGCAAGTACTCACAAACTATATGTGCATAAAAATATTTGGATATAGTAGGCTTTAGGTTTATCTTATTATTAGCTTATACGAAATATAACATACATGCATATATATCTATACATGTATAGACATATACGCTTATATATAACATTTAATTTTTTTTATTTTTTTTGTTTCTTTTTTGTTTACAGTATATTTCATTGCAAACCAAGGCAAATGCAAATAATTTCCCTTCAGCAATCGTTATAAGGAAATGTAATATTTGTGATCGGATTAAACATATTTTCCTTCCAAATAATTATTGCAGACTCATGTTTTTAATCTTTAAACGTGAAAGTTCAATTCTCGATCTTTATTGATTGACTTTCAAGTTATTTTATGTGCTATGAATGAATATTTCTTATTTGTATTATGTTAATAACTATTGTTACGGGGAGCAATGCTTCATACATATTTTGAAATGAATAGATTACCCGGTGACGGACAGGTCATAACTATCTACATTGTAACATATTATACTATTTCATTATAATCTTTCATTAAGGTTTATCGCTACCTTAAGGTATAGAGCGACCGAACTTTTTTTCTATGCTCCTTTTTTAAATTTATTTTTTAAAATTTCTCATTTATTTTTATAATAAATCTTTTATTCTAAATTGAAATAACTAGAGATTAAAAATTATTTGTTTCTGATAAATATATATTTTTGCTGACTGTTAAAGTACTGTGTTTATATCATTTTATTAACCACACGATTATTTTTATCAGCTGTTTTCTATGTTCTATGTTCCACCAGTTACTGCTTAATTGAAAGAAATTTTATAACCAAATTTAATTATTAGTTGTTGTATAACTAGATGTCATGAAATAGATTTGCTTTTGACTAAAAGTTAATTTTAATTTCTAGTGAAGAGAGCATTTATAATAAATAATAATTTTATTAACAAAATATGGTTGTAACCCTAACCTAACTAATTTCTCCTTATTCTCTTCTTCTTGATGACAACTCCGCTAAAATAACTTTAAAAATGAAACATATAAAAAGTGTCCTAAAATCTTTAACGGTGTTTTTCAGGCATTAGAAAGAATAGAAATGAAAACTTTATCCCCTTTAACTGTATGACGTCGGAAATTCGACGTTAGCTTAAGCTTTTTCGTTTATTGCCATGCACAAGAGGTGTCAAAGCGTTTATAGATAACTTTCATAAATTGTTATGCAAGCATTTATTTATTAGATGAATAGATAAATGAAAGAATGTAAATAATATTATAGGATTTTGATACAATTGTATCTGCGACCGTTTACCACAAAGAGAAAAAGAAAAAGAAACGAAAGAAGTGAATAATTACTATTGCATTCATGCGTTCGTAAAGAGGCGTAGCGCAGATAAATTGAAATGACTTGACCTTGAATGCATGCAAAATAGGTGAAATAATATACAAAGCATTAAGAAGAGAGCACAAAAGAAGTACAAAGAAAGCGATTACTTACAGTTATGTGTTATGTATAAAAAAATAGCATTAAAAAAAAGTAGGACAAAATAATTATTGCAACCATTACTTTGAACTCGCAGATTACATTAAATACAATAAAAAAACGCTGAGCTTTGCAAATATGTCGTAACCCTAACAAGTTAATTAAGGCAGGTCATAGAAATATTGAAAAGCGAAATAAGTGGAACTAAATTTGTACTCAAAAGGCTGCAGATTTTAAAAAAAAATTATCTATTCGAGGTCGTTTGACTCGAGTACTTTCAAAATTTTCAAATAACATTAGCTAATGAGATGATTACCGATTTAGACCATCTTAATGTCCATAAAATTTCTAAATTTTGATCTTGTAATAATGATAAAAATGCCAATATTTAGGCAAAATCCATAGGAATTGTACGTAACGCCTGAAGCATGCTTTCATCATTATACAGAAATAGATCTTATGTTTAATGTACAGAATGGATACTTGACAACAGTAAGGTCCAAATTGATTAAAGATTAGTTTTCTTTTATTGGTATTGAAATTCTGAAAATTGAGAAAATTTCAAAACTGCATTTTTCAGATTAACTATAGAACTCAGTTTAATTCTAGTTATTCTCGGATTGCCTTTACATTGAGAAAGAAAAATCAAAATTTTGTTTTGCGCGAAATGCACTCGAATTCAGTTCTCAAAAAGTCCTTTGTCCCTGACACCGATAAGGATAGTAAGGAATCTCGTTCTGTCACTTTCGGGGGAGGTTAGCGTAGATTTTTTTTTTGAAAAAAAAAAAATATGAAAAAGGTTTGCTTATTCTAACTAGGTTTAGATCTGGTTTAAAAAAAAAAACTCCTCCCTTTTTTCTTATTCCTATCCCTTTCGCTTAGTTCGAATGTATTTGTTCGACAAGATTCGATGAATTTTTCTGTTTTTTCGAAATTTTCATGTAAAATTCAAGAGAAATTGAGATTCATTTTGGTTGTAATATAAAAAAACCTTGGCTTCTTATCGAACTTCAACTTCAATAACTTTACTTCACTTTAAATTCTGCTCTTTTGAAAAAGTGAAATAAAAACGTTTTGTACTTTTTCAAAGATATTCGGACTTTTTAATGGAGTTTCTTCTTAGTTGATGAAAAAGTGATATTAAAACTTTTCCTCTTTTTCGAAGGAATAATTATTTTAATTTTGTCTGCCGTTCCTTTTTAGATCACTTACTGTTTGGATTAAACGGTAGGAAGAAAAATGATCTTTAATTTGTTTACAGATATTTCCGTCTGTTCGATTTTCTGAAAACGTTATAATGAAAATATTTTTAGTTTTCCATAGAACGTGTGTTTTGTAAACAAACCCCGATGAGGATTATATTCTCACAAGAGAAACTTAGTGTCCTTTTTGGATGAATAAAAAACTCCGAGTGATATTTGGTAGGTAATGAGTGAAAATAAGTTTTACTCAAACTAAACTATAATTTCTTTCGTTAAATAATTAACATCGAATCGATAGTAAAAATGAAAAACAACTTTGAATCGACTTCCTTAAACATGTATCGCTCCATTCACAGAGTTCATAACAACTTTAATGTCCTTGAGATATGTGTTAAAAAGTGCTATGTTCAAAGTCCATTATTAAACCCGTAACCAATTAATACTAATTCAGTATTTCTCAGTTAGATTAAAAAATTAGAAATAGAACCGATAGAAAAAATTGGCCTGAATGAAGTTTGCATCTGATGTCTTAAGAATGCATCGTTGTTTGCTATCAAGTCGGCAGCATTTAATTTTTCAAACATTTATTAAAAAGATTTCACGGAAGAAATAGTTTAGCTTTTTATATCATTTCAAAGATAATTCCATACAGATCCACGTTGTGTTTGCGAAAGTATCCAAAGTTTCCTAATTTGGACGGATTAGTGTTTCCTATCATAGCTTAAAGTCAACTATTTAACAAAGCAATGTTAGGCTGGTAACAGAGGTCTGCTAATGTAGTTGGTAAATTGCCTTTACTAGTTAAATTCGTATTTATTTTCACAGTTTTGTAAAATATTTGATTTCTTCTTTGAGTCAATTTAAAAAGCATTGAATTTAAAGTTTATTTAAAAATTGAAAATAAAAAAAAAAAAATCTTTCTTATACCACGACGGAGAGTGAGTTTTGAACCGATTATCTCATATATGCAGCATTATTGGAATAAAAATAAAAAGTTATTTAGTGTCTAAAGTATGAGTCTTTGCATTGTTCCCATTTTAAGTGGGTCTGAGTTCAACGCCCACTATAAGTAGGTTATGTTCAAATTGTTTTTCTAATTTATATTTTTATTCATTTAGTTTTTATTAATCAAGCAAGCATATGTACAACACAGTAAGTTAGTTACTCACAAGCTATAACTAATTGTAAGTTATTTACAAAAAAAAACTAAAAAAAGAAAAATAAAGAATAAAATATAAAAAGATTTAGGAAAAAATTTTTAATTAAAATACTTTACCAAATAAAGTTATTGGTTTAAATTAAGTTATGCGAAGTTTTTCTTTTTTTTTTTTTGGATCAACAAAATGTAAAATAAATTAAACTTATTAGATTTTCTCAAATTACAATCAAAACTCACGATGCTGACAACCTGTTCATTCTGAAAAAAAAGAGGAAAACAAATAAAAAAATAAAAGAAGTAAAATACAAAATAAAATAAATATTAAACTTAAAAAAAGTACATAAAAATGTCAAAATGTTTTTAAAAACATAACAGAAAAAAAAAACAATTAAAAGTGTTATTTGTCTTGGATCGAATTTTGGTTTACCAATTAACAATAATATTTGCGATTATAATCTTGAGTTTGTACTATACAAAGAGATTAAATGAAACTAGAAGAAGAAGAAGTTTCACTTCGAATTTTAGAATTTTAAAACATTATAACCTAATTGGAGAAAAGACCGATGGACGTTTTCCAATCTACCTGCGTAAATCTTCACGCCAAGTGAATCTTTATTATGAATCTATTACAATATTATTTATTCAGATTGAAGTGTACGACAACATTTCGATGAGATTCGAACCTTATGCCTTCTATAATAAGGCTTTAATTCATGACAATGATCATCGAAATTGCTTTTCGATAACTCAATTTTTTCACTATACATTGTAATAGGACCAGAATTGGAGGCTGGACATTTTTTTTTGCTAAATTTCTCGCGAGTAAGTTTGATTCTAAACTCCTTATTTCTTGAATTTTTATTCCTTATGGGCGCGGCAGAAAGTTTCTATGGAATGGGGAATTATGTGAACCTTTTCTAAAGATCTTAATATATTTGCTTGCGGGAGCTAAGATACAAGGGTGGTGCTAAGATAAAATGAGTGATCGCAGTCGAACTTGCTTAAGAGGTAACACCACAGTAACAGCTTAAGAAAAAAACAATTTTTAACAATTTAACAATTTTTTTGGGACACAAGAAAAGTTAATTGAGTAATAATATTTAAGAAGATTATTAAACATACATTTAAATATTCAAAAAAAAAAAAAATTCGTTTTCGGAAAATATAAAAAAAGTAACATCGCAGCCATTAATCTGCAAATATCTTTAGTTCAAGGAACTTGGTAGTGTAACAGTGTAACTGGCCCAAATATGAAATTGAAAAAAAGTAAATATTCTTAATTTTTTAATCCTATGTCCTATGTTTAATCCTTCCTTCGAACTTTTCGGATATAATGAACTAAAAAAGAAAAAAAAAAGTTGTTTATTAATAAAAAAAAAAAACATTTTTAATTAATGTATCCATAAAACCCTACGATATGCACTAGAAAATGTTCTTTTAAGGATACTGTAGAAAATTCGAATGAAAAAAAATGGAAATTGTAAGATTCCAGCTGCGTCGTTTTCAAAAAATCATATTTCGAGAAGAAGGATTTTGAAATACAAACATGTATTTTCTTTATTTTTTTATTTTTATTTTTTTTTTGAATAATTATAATAATTTTTTATTTACTGAATTTTTTTCGATTAATCTGCAATCCCGAGATCTATATATTCTAGAAGATTCAAAAGATCTATTAAGCCAACAATAAAAAACAAATTTTTTCTTTACAAAAGTTTACAGTATATAGTGTTGCTTATCCTTTAAGAAATGAAAAAAATGTATAAGTTTTGTTGAAACGTATCCTGTTCCATGATCAAAATGTATACACACACACACAGTAAATTTAAAAAGTCAAGAGCAAGAAGAGTGAACTTAATGGCTTATCATGAAAAGTAGCAAACGTAAATGGGAAATGAAAGGAGGGTCTCTGTCGAAAAATCCTAAATAATATTTTCATGTCAAAAGTAACAAACGCATTCTTTTTCTTGTCTTTGTGCTTTGCTTTGCTTTATAATTAACACAAAAAAAAAAAAAAAAAAAAATTAAGTTTCCGAAGCATTTCTTGTTACAGAATTCAGAATTATTTATTTTCACTGTTTATATTTTTTAAGTTTTTATTATTTTTAAAGGAAATTATTGTTTGTTTGTTTTTTGTTTTTTTTTCTTTTTACTTAGCATCAACTCATAAATAGACAACACATACCAATACAATCAGTGCGTTATAGGTAAAATGAGATCACTTTGCGTTTTGTTTTTGCAATTTTTGTGGTATCTGCAGACAACAAATGTTGTTACTTCCGCGAGCAACCTTGACTCATATAAAATATTGTATTATATTTCTATGAGTTGTATACCATCCTAAAAAATGATTTTCTCACCTTCTTTACTCTGTTTAACTGATTGCGACGAAAGCACGTAACCTGATGCGGTTTATAGCATTGTCATGGTTATGAATAATATGAACATACGGATATGTGTGTTAGAGGAGGTGACAAAGGCACAGATATATATATATATATTTTACATTTCTTTTTACATTTTTGCAGAGCAACGAGAATAAACATATTCGTGATCAGTATGAAATTTCTATTCATTTATTTTATGAGGGCGAGATAAAGAATTTTCGCTTTGACAGTAAGAAAAGACTAGTTTTTTTTATTTAATTCAGAAAAAAAAACAATAATTTTTCTACGAACTGTTTCGTTAAATAAAGAAATTTAAGCAAAAAAAAAAAAAATGATGACTTTCCCAGTAATAAGATTCCGTTATTGAAGCTCAATGCTGATGGAGGCTTCGTAAGATGTTCTTATAAAATTTTTTCATTTATTATTTCATTTGTTATAAAACATTTTCATTGAGAAGCGTTTCGCCTTGACAAAAATTTCTTAAGGCAAGCCAAAGGTGAAAAGAAACAGTTGCTAATGTGCGTTAGCACATATGAAGTATTTTTCAAATTTCATAATTTTTCTACTGCATAAGTTATTTTGAAGAAGACATTTGAGACAAATTATTTTTGATTTTATATTTTTTACTGCAAAACCATTAATTTTTATGCATTTCTTTGGTTATTGTTGTTTCTACAAATTGCCATTTCACAAAAAAAAAAAGTAAGAAACATCGGATTTGTTTCGAAAAGTCGTGTTTTCAAAAAAAAAGAAAAAAAAAAAAAACGGCTGGCAAAAAAGATCGTGCAAAAAGGAAATCGCATAGAATCGATTTGATTTATTGTATAAAAAGGGGAAACCTTCAAATGTACATTAGCAACTCTAAGGATGTGAAGTTAAATTCAAAATCAAAGTTACAAACGAAAATTATTAACAGAGGCTTGTTAAGCGATTAACAGAATCCTGTTAAACAAAGTTGTGGAACGATTTACTTGGTTTGCCCACAGTTGCCTTCCGAACATTGTTCTTACTTTTGCATTATATAGAGAAATTGTCAAAATTCAATAAAAAAAATTTTCGAGCAAAACTTCATATGGCCTATACATGGTTCGAAATGTCAATTTCAATTCTTCGCCAAAGCGGTCAAGCATATTTGATAACAAACGGAAAAACTTTTTTATATGAAATTTTATTTAATTAGCAAAAAATTAAGTTTTTTTTTTTTAATCATATTTGTTGAAAAAAAAATTCCTAATTATTTATATTTTAACTATATTTTGGATATAAATACTTCCAAGATTTTGGTTTCGTTTGTGAATTTTCTACTTAAATTTATAAATTTGACTTCATACCCTTAACTACTCTAACTTGTATCCCTGAACTTTTTCAATATTGTTTTCAAATCGTAAATAAAAATCGAATACTTTTGTCATATCATTCGGGATTATTTACGAAGACATTCTTTTTTTTTCTTTTTTTTGTAATTAAAAATCGATAATGACCTGCATACTAATCAGTCCACTAGTTTGGTTATGCAGGCATACACTACTATTTAGACGTGTGTTTATCGCTAAACAACATTATGTTGTATATTGCCTAATAAAAATGAACCCAATTATTTTGAAATGCCTAAAAAGGTATTTAATTTTACTTAAAACTTGTGTACCTGTAACTACATTAGTTTCCCATTATTACTAACTTTTTGATAATTATTTGTGTAAAACATTTACTCTAAGCATAAAACAATTGCCGCTGATGTTAGCTAAGAAAGAAGAAGAAGAAAAGATAAAGTTCTTCATACGCATAAACAAAGCAAGAGTACAAGAGCAAAAGAGAGAATGATTAATTAATCAACGATATCTATGGAAAGGTCACTTACGATGCATCTGGATAAAAAATAATATGAATTTATTCTCTTGCGCATTATTACCCTAATTTCCTTTCAATATTATTATTGCTATGGGAACTTTTATTTAATACCATTTTCAATATCCAATTATGAAATATTTTACAAAAAAAAAATACAACAGTGATCGAACCATGTATATCTATAATTAATATATATTTGGACTGCTTGGCTTTGGCTAAATCAAAGAAAGCAAAAGGCCCTTGAACAGGGTCATAAGGTGAAAATGATCTGGGTTGGGATATTTACATTGTTCGAGATCCATTTACACGATATATCAATCATATATTTCTTACACATTTTAAATCACATTTTTATGTATTTAGTTTGGTAGCACTTTGTACAC
Source organism: Glossina brevipalpis (assembly GCA_000671755.1). Classification (NCBI taxonomy): domain Eukaryota; kingdom Metazoa; phylum Arthropoda; class Insecta; order Diptera; family Glossinidae; genus Glossina; species Glossina brevipalpis. The sequence continues at coordinate 190,111 of KK351210.1, forward strand.
ATGTAAGTGTTGAGCAGTAAAGAAACATTGAGATAGAACTCAAGCCTAAGCTAGAGTTTAAGAGTTATTTTGAATAAAAAAAAAGAATAATGAGTTGATTTTACTGGTTTTTAGGACTTCATCTCCTTCATCTAACTAGAGTGACAAGAAATCATTTGACTATTTCTGAACATCTGGGTATGCAATCTTAGTTTCAATTTATAGACAGACAGAAGAAAATATCTAAAAAGATTCCATTCTACAATTTTATCAATAAAATATAAATACTTTTTAAAAAATCCATGATTATTATTTCTGTACAAATTTCATACACAAACCGTAGTATACGTCGTATAGTAAATCATATTTAATAAATAATAATATGAACTATTCAGAAATACTATTAATTTTTTGAATTCTTTATTGCTTGCTTCTCTCTTTGAGAAAATTACAAAATCCATACATACAACAATACCAACTCAGCAAATTTGTTTGGTCCCCCATTTATACAGTTGTCATAGCGTACGAATGTAGTCAATATATGGCCAACATATAATGACTTTCCTGTGTCATCGAAACTATTATGAACGTTTATACCGTTACACGTAAGAATAACTGACTCTTTTTCTATAAAAGTGCATATGTGTACGCCTGTAACTCTTAACTAACTTTACTTCCGTCACACACACACATTTCTCTATAAACAATAGATTCACGTTCATGTGTAGTTTGTAATTAATTCTTTTGTTGCCTTTCATCCCAGCCACGTTTATGTACCTGCGACTATATTGTTTGATATATACGTTTAGACACCCAAACATATGCGCGTACATGTAATTTTGTATTTATGTGTACTTTGCGAAATACTACTTAACTCATTTTCCACTGATAGTGCTGCTCTTCATAATTCTCATTAAACGATTATTAAGATTTGCAAGACAAAAAGGCAACAACATTTTTGCATCATATTAAGACGTGACTTGGCGTTCTTTTAAAAAAAATAATTGAAATGTTTTCTTAAATAATTTTGTTGTACATAAAATCATCATTTTAATTAATAAACTTTCTTAATTGTTTCTAACCTAAAATATATACATACACATATAAATATATATAAATATATATATATACATTTACATTACATTGGAAAAAACGTTCGTTTTAACCTATAGAGGTGAAGTTTAATTGCACAAATACAGGACAACATACAGAAGAAATAATAATCGTAATTAAGGCGCAAGTTATTATTTACATGGCGGTTTATTTTCTTTTCCTACTTACTGACTTTCCTCAACTCCTGCTTTTGTTTTTTTGTGAAGTTATGTCATAACATTTGTTCTGTTTTCGCGTCAATACGAATTTGATCATGGAGCAGTAGAGAATTCAACAAAGTTTTTTTTTTTTTTTTTTTTTTTTTTTTTTTTTTTTTTTTTTTTTTTTTTTTTTAAATATAAATTTTCGCCCTCGACCAGAGCTACTGTAGAAGCGCTAGAGCCAATTTAGGGTCATTCAAAACGATGACATATCTTGTGACAGAATCAGATTTGTTGTACACATTACATAATTCTCCTATACCCACCCATAAGATAAAAAGTTATAAGAAATGAAAGGTGTATTGCAGTTCTGCATGCGAATATAGAATAGAATACGCGAGTTGATGGAATAGCTCCATTTATGATGAACTGAGCATCGATGTAACGGTTGAACGTTTGCTATACGTAATTTTGAAAAGACGTCTGGACGTCTATCTAACACTAACACTTTTTCGTTTGCACTTGGGGGGAAAATCAGCATAATAAGATTATATCATATCTTCATATCATATCATGGATAAGTTTAGCTTCTAGAAGCAATAGCGATAACCTTTCATGTATAGGCATTTGTTAGCTGCAGAAATACATAAATGTATTGTTGGTAAGACAGTGTCGTGGGAGATGAAAAGTGATTCTTGAAATTAAACAGTAATCAAACGGAATTATTATAGGTATAACACACACACACACACACACTATTGAATGTACACTTTTCAAGAATGACGGAAAAGCGGGCAAACGAAGAAATGTACCCAACCAAATTGCCTTAGGATCTAAAGCTAATAAAAATTAAGTGTACGTTATCTAGTTTTAAATACATATTTACTAAAAAGCTTATTTAATGAGCGTGAATATGTTGACTAAGCTATTAGAGCGCCTGCTATACATTAGGTGTTAAATATAAATTCCATATACGTTTTTAAATTCTCACAAATATCTATGTGTAAAGAATTGAGAACGTGTTTAGCTGCAATGTACTACAAATGATTATAAGCACAAAATAGCAAAAACTTACTTAACGTAACTAAATATAGAAAAGTAATAATAGTATAAAAAAAGAAAAAAAAAAAGAAAGAGAAAAAAATTCTAACCTTTTCCGACATGACCATATTATTGTCGTCGGTGCCGTAGACAGTTTCAGCACCAGGCTGAGGTCCACGAGATCCACAATTGTTGAGCATTGTGTCGTCGTTATCCATTTTAATTCAATCACTTAATTTAATCACAGAAAAAATACGCTTACAAAAAATTACACACACACACACACTACAATAAATGCTTTAGAACCCAATTGAATTGTACAAAAACAAAAATATACAAATTGCAACGGGAACAACGCAACCCCTTTATAACCCCTACACTTTTTCTTCTTCTCTCCCTCTCTTTTCTTTTTATCTTCTCAGGAGAGTAAGGTTTGAATTTTGAATCAAAACTCTAATGGGGGCTTTAACGCAAGCATCTTTGCCAAAACTTATATATATGAAGCGAAGCAAAATTACAAAATGCTTACGACTTCCAAAGCTTGTATATGAAACGTTGTAAAATGCCGTATACTGTTCCCAAGATTTCTAAGTGAAACGAACTCTTGTAAAATGCAATATAACTCTCCAAAAATAGATAGATTAGAGCAATTTTTAAAATTTACTTTCTTTCAAATTAACTGCTATCGTTGTTTTTGTTATTGGTGTATTCATTATCACTGGCATTTGTTGCAATTCATGTACTGCTGACGAATCTTTGTTTTCATCGCGATTTTTTTTTTCCACTCAAGGTAGTTAAAGACGGATTTTATATTTTGCTTTTCACTTTTCGCTCCACTCTCAGCAGACTGTGTTAAAATATATATTTTACTTGGTGTCCTCGTTGGTGCAAAATGGTGAGGTAGGGGCAGAGAGGAGAATAAAATTATGACTAGAATTTTATTGGTTTTTCACTAAATCTATTTTGATTGTAGACTTTTTTGAAATAATTTCATTTCTCTTCATATGCAATTACACGTGATTACGAATTCAGTATTCATGCATACTGCTTTTAATATTTGTGAATTTTTCAATAATTAATTTCACTTTTATAATTGTGCACACATTAAGAAAAATACTGCAAATAATGCGTATGAAGATTCGAAAATTTCTTTGATATCGTGAACAAATCAGTAGAGAGAGTCAGAGAAAACTAAATTTTGTTTCTTTTTGACATTTGTATCTTTGACGTAGCAAATGAACAGATGGTCTAATAGTTGGCGAGCGAGGTTAACAACACAGCTACTTAAAAAATAATAAGATAAAAACACTATTTGATTTCTTTCAATTGTTCTGCAAATTTTTAATAATTAATTATTATTATTTTTTGCATTATGGAAAAGCAGTATGACTGGTATTTTTCGAATATTAATTGCAATTTTACCAAATTTTCATCAAAATCAAACTTTTGGTTAAATCTTGATTCTTACTTTCGTCGTGAACAAATTGATTACACTGAAGTATAATTTTTCAAAAATATCTCCTTGCAATTACAAATTATTCTAATAAATACATTTTTTTTGTTGATCAATGCGTCATGCCTTTTTCAGTTTTGACAGTACCTTTTGCTAAGACCACTTTATAATATCTAACTTCATTTATTCATAATCGATTCCAGTAGTCTTGCTTATCATTTACTTTTTCCTCAATTATTGGTCATTTACACCACCGTTGTAATTGTTATTTCGTTTTATAATGACGTTCAGAAAGCTTCTAAAGAACGCTCATGTGTTGGATTTAATGGAAAAACGAGTTACGAAGTACGTAAGATAATGTGGTTTCTTTTAGGAACATTTTTTAATTTGCTACATAGACTTAAAAATCGAAAAAATGCATTTTATTCGTAGGAATAACAATAAGAACAATTTAGTGTAACAGCGTTTTTGTCCTGACACATTTCTAAAAAAGAAAAAAAATTTGCAGATATAACAGATAAAAAAAAAACTAACGGGTTTGTAGATAAGAAATGGTATATTTATAAATAAAATGCTGTTTTGTATGTAAATATAAGGTAAATAGCTTACAGTATTTAACCTTCAGAAGTTTCTTTTTTTGAAGATTGTAGAGCATTTCAAAATTGTGTTTAATATTCTCCATCAACTTAGTATAACTTATAAACGAACACGAAAATAATGTTCTGATTTCAAAAAAGAGTTAATTCTAATTGAGGATTTTGCAGGTGATTTGATGATATTTGGTATTGAAATTTCATAAAACCCCGTGATATTCTATATATTTCCAGTTTTATGAGGTTCTTATGATATATAAAATTAATTTTTTATATCATGCGATTCTTTTTTAGATAACCGTATGAATTTACTTTAGATTTCATTCGCATGCAAATTCGTTGAGAAACAACAAATACTAATTCCACAACCATAACTATTTTTTTTTTGCATTTAACCAAAAAAACTAGACAAATCAAAGACATTTTCATGACTGTTTACGCTAAGTAAATTACTAATCTTATACATTTTAAATTTTATTTTATAAAAAAACAAAAAATGTAAAACATTTCATGGAAATGTTGGAGGAAAGAAATTATAAAGTAAAAACCGTATAAAAAACACGAAAAACGCATAATTTATATTTTTCACTTATTGTCTCTGGACTTGTAAAAAAGCGATTTGCAAAGCGAACACTTATGTCATTTAAAATTATTTACAATACTTTGCGGCCGCTATAGTACCCTAAACGAAACTCTAAGTGCCAAATGACTTTTGCGAAGCTTTCTTAAGACTATTATTTCCTATTATTCTTTTGATGCCATGTGTCCCATAAGATTACTGGTAAATTTCTCGATTTTCTTTAAATCGGGCATATTTTCGGCCTTGAATTGAACACACTGCCAAGAAAAGAGAATTTAGTCTGTATATTGAATATTTAAAGAAAATTGTTACCTTAGCATTATCAGTCATTTTCAATAATATTTGGCCCTTGCTATGAATATATTTCATGGTATAACGACAAGCCATCGGATTGGCCATATACATATTTTCTGCAGCTATCTCAAAATCTTCTAAACTTTTCACAAATACCATGATAATTAAATCTTTTAATATTTTGGATAAACTTTAGTAAAACCACCGAGATGAAATGGGAAAATTATAATTTACTTTTCTTCTACTTGATGTCGTGTTGTGCATGTGTCAGACTTGACATTTTTTTCATGCTGATTTAATTTTTAAATAGTGTTGCCAACTTAACGATATTCGTGCAAGTTTATAAATTGCTAGTTACGGACAGAATTGCATTTTGTTCATATATTTTAGCTTATGAACAAACGTCATTAGTCAGTCCAAGGAAAAATATAAATTTTGGGTTAAAAATATATACATATTAGACGCTGAAGATGAGTTTATTTTGTTTTAAATATTTTTCGAACTGAAATGTTACTTTGGAAAGAAAAAATTCGCACCTTAAAATAAATGAAAATTATTATGATCAGCATCAAATACTATTATTACATTATAATTTTTGGCGCATGATAATAACGATTAATAATTGGTTTAAAAAGGCTAAGCTTCACAAATAACAAGGTCTGAACAGTGGTAATTGTCGAGAAAAGCCAGTAATTTTCATTCCTTTTAATTGCGATATTTTCATGTCAATTTTTGTGATTTTATTAATTTAAAGCCAAATTTCTAAAACTTCTGCTTTTCTTTAAAAATATTCTGGCAACATAAGTAAAACTAGCAAAATTATTTCATAAAATTGGTAACGACTAGTATAAGAAGTAGTTTTTAAAAGTATATTCAAATAGTTTTTCAGAAAATATAATTCATTTTCTCAAATATACGCATTATAAACCCTATGAGTCGTATGGATTCAGAGTCAGTGTAAGAATCTTAGGTGATCTAAACCTCGTAAATGAAACATATAAAGTAAAAGTATAATAAGTAAATATAAGTATATAAAAGTATAAAAAGTTAACAAAAATCAAATTTGAAAATGGGCGGGATTAGTCTACAACCATGAAAATTCATAGTAATCAAAGATCGTAAGAAATATTGATCTAAAAACTAGTATAAACATTTCCAATAGACAGGTAAAAGCCAAAATTAATTACATGCTAGGCCCACATTGACGGAATCATTCTCAAACATTCGCTTTCAAAGCCCAACGTTTATTTATGTGTTTTTTTTCCTTTTTATCTCTCTAAGTAGTGTAGAGAGCTTGAATAACTTGAAATGGATGGTGTATGACTGTGTAATAGAATTAATTAAAAGTAATTAAATAAATTAAAAAGGGAGTGCTTTTCAAAAAATTTTATTGAATAAAAAAAAAAGCAAGAAAATATTTACTTTTCAAGCGAAAATTAACGAAATATTATTTCAATGTGTAATAATTTAAGTAAACCGTCCTTTTGTTTGTTTCGTATCAATTATGTGCATTAAAGACGCGTATTGCAATTAAGTTAATGCTGAAAACTTGGTGTCGTCGACACAATCCATATAAACCACTTGTGGGTAAATATAAGCGAAATTCTTACCAACAAAAAGAAAATATCCAACCAATGTCGGGATGTGTGTGCGCGAACGTAAATGGGTACATGTAAGCGTAATTTCTGTCAATCTGAAATGAAGAACAACCCGCCAACCAACCAACCAACATAACTAACAAAATAACAACACCAACAAAAACCTATGGTAAGAGAATGATAACTAAACCTAATAGGTTTAGTATATTAGGTTTAGTAATATTAAACGGCTAGTGGGGTGTAGAACTTTTAAATTGCAAGAGCTTTGAAGGCATTCATTTGAAAGCATGAGAGATAACCGATAAAGTGATGGCATGGGGGATTGTGTGTAACATATACTCTTTTATATATTCTCTATACATATGTATATTTATGTACAAGTATACAAAAATAGATAGATACATGCATATACATATATCCGCATTTATTTTGAAAACCAACAAATACTTAATACTTTGTTTACCCATTAGTGTGTTTTTCTTTTAGTTGCTGTGTGCTGTTTATGTGTACGTGTGTGTCTGTTCATTTACATTTTTTGTTGTTGTTTTTTGTTTTTTTGATCATTTTCTTGCAATTTCTTTCGCTGTGTTGTACTGATTTCGTGGATAACTGCAGTAGTAATATAATATACGGTATGTACGTAAGCATGAATGGATTAGTGATAAACTGCTAATAGGAGACTTAAATAGCAGTAAGATGCCAAATTGTGGTTGAACAGCACATCTATGTAAACATCTATATATGTATACATATATGGATACAACTGCGCACATACAATTATATGAATAGGTAGGTAAGCATGTGCAGGCCTTAAATGAATAACACACAAAGAGAGGGAGGGAACAACAGAGAGAGAGGAGCTTCGACTTAAAATGCTGACTCCACTTAAGAGTGGATCTTTAAAAGAAAACTATCGGAATTGTTTGTTGTTTTCTTTTAAGTGGGCAAGAATTTTTTTCTTCTTCATCTTGCTTTTTTTGTTTTTTCAGCTACTTCTATACATGTATATACTTCTTCTATATACATATATACATGTATATATATATATATATATACATTATATATTATTTGTACAACATTCATTTAGTGTATTGACTTTATGGGTTACCACCGCATGGGAGCGAGGATGCAAACATACTTATATATAAACATACATCAATTTATGTTGCTTAGGTTTGTAGATTTTGGCATTTTTGTAAATCTATAAAATAAAGAAAAATATATATTTTTTTCTTCTATTATTTGCTTTTGAATTATGGTTAGTTTGCCTTCTACCGTATTTAATGCCAATAATGGTTGATTTGTCAGTTGTCTGTTCATTTTTTCATTTTCAGCAAACATTCCATATACTACTACTACTACTACTACTATTACTACTAAAAAGAATAGCGTTGCACTAGTGTTGTCGCTATCGTATAAGATTCAAGAATAGGTACAGTCCGCCATAATCATCCATGGGGTGTTATTGGAATTTTTAAAATTATAAAAATTGTGATAAACCTCTTCTTAGAAAAAAAACGAGTCCGATCTGCCGACATTTGCCTATAAATTAATCGAATTTGTATAATATTGGTATTAATAACTTTAGGCGGAAAAATACATTTTAAGGAAGTTTTTCTACGATATTTATATATATATTTGCGAAATGTAGAATTATTCGTTTTAGAGCGAAAGGAATTTATTTTTCGTATAAATGTTTCCGAAAAAGTGTAAAAAAATTTCAAGTTTTGAATTTTTAGTATCCGGGGAGTAAAAGACGAAACTTTCTCTATCCACTTGTGCAATGGAATTTCATGAATTCATGAATTAGATGATAGGTATCCAATATTCGACATGAGATAAATTTTGTTTTGTTTTTTTTTCTTTTTATTGAATTTCTACGTGTAGATGTAACGTATAGTACAATAAACTCATTTGGCGCCATTAAGACACTGCGCCAAATATAAATTATTCTTAAATTTCATTTTAATAGTATTATAGGTACGTGCGTTAATTTTTGGCCAGTTTTTCACTTGAAAATATCATTTATTGAGAAAAATTAGTCAAAATATTTTTCATCATTTTCTACAACTTTTTTTCATCTTTCTGGTAATGTGGCGATATTGTATCGGAAGAACTCCGGCATTCTATGAATCGACTCAATTTGGCACTTCTTCAACTTCGTGGAACCGCGTGCCAGCCAAGCCGCGTGCTGTGTTGATCTGAATAAATGCTAATCAGAAAGCGTTATGACTGTGGCCGAGCGTTGTCATATAAGAAAATAACTTTGTGTCCGTTACTTGCTATTGTTGGACTTTTTTGCAAGAATACATTGTTGTTGTTCGATTTGATCAATTGACGTTGGTGGACATTTGTAGTAATAGTTTCATTCGGTTTCAGTAGGACCGGGTCCTACGGAATTCGGGACCGGGAACCTATGGCCCCTTTGGACCCAGTACCAGATAGGGCCGGGTCCTACGGAATCCGGGACCGAGAGACCCATGGCTCCTCTGAACCCAGTACCAGATAGGACCGGGTCATACGAAATCCGGAATCCTGAGACCTATGGCCCCTTTGGGCCAAGTACCAGATAGGACAAGGTCCTACGAAATCCGGGACCGCGAGACCTATGGCCCACGTATCAGATAGGACCGCAATCTTGGGGTAAAAAGGAATTACTTTCTCTACGTATCAGTAAATTCGTCAAATTGAAGGAGCAAAATTATACGTCTCTGCTAGCTTCTCCTCGGTCGTTGAAAAGTGTACAAAGTTTTCACACTACTTTTTAATGTTTTGAATTTTCTTCAAATTCGAACAATAACGCTTTGAAGTCAGATATTTAGGTTGAAAATTCAAGACAACAGCGAATTGTTCTTTTCCCTGTATTAGAAGAAAGTCTTTGCTCTATAGAGTATGGGTGTTCAATAACATCAACATCAGGAGAGATCATAAATTATCTTGTAGGAAAACAGGGTCGTTATTATAAAACATATAGAGATTATTTATCTCTTACTTCCACATCTTCCAAATCAGAATATAAATGGTTGAGTGACGAGATAATTAGGTATATTTTTCTTTTGGAACACAATGAAGAAGTCGACTATTTCGCTGCTCACGTTGGTTACAGTTGCATAACTAACAAAATTTAACTTAACTTCGAAAGTCCTCTGTAAAGTTCAATGGTAATAACTGTTAATGCAAACGGGAATCATTGGTGTATGGCTATTATCAAAACAATGAACGAAATAGAATTTTATGATCCTTTACATATAGACAAAGGCTATAACTTCTTTAGAAATTTTAAAGCTAAATTTACTAGTACATACAACGAATTTGCTGGAAGTAACAATTGGCATCGGTTGGATAAAGAAGATGACTGGAGTTTAATAACGGTAAAAAATGCCACACTGCAAACAGACAGTTGGTCGTGCGGATATCATATTTTGAAATATTAGTTTGGGGAAAAGGTAATCCATTATTTTCCAATTCGAAATGTTAAATAAAGTCCTGAAGTTCTTATAAGATTGGATGGATTACCTTTTCCCCAAACTAATATATTGAAAAACGTTTCGCAAAAAGTAGTAATCTTTCTGGTTTTAATCCTAGTGGGTATAGCTTATATTTGTCGAAAATGGTTTTAAAAAATTCGGAGGACCTAAGCCATATTTGTCTATATTATTCTAAAGAAGCTAATCATACATTTATGCAATGTAGTACATTGCAGGAAGGAATATGCATAAATCATTTAAAGGATAATTTTCCAAATAGTTTTAAATGTTTTTTTTGTAAAAATTATTTTAAGCAACATTAAAATTTTATTTTAACCGGTTTTGTTTCTTTTATTTATATTATATTATCTTACTCTCTGAAGTTATATAAAATAAATGAACTATGCATGCACCTACTTTAAATTCTATAACAAATTATAATAAAAAATAATCTTGCCTCGTAAATGTTCTTGAAAATCTAAGAATTGCAGCATCTGTTCTAAGGGCGCATAACTCATCCGTTTTATATTTTTCCTAAAAAAATAGAATATATACAATACCTAGTGAAACACATTCCTTATATTGAGAAAAAAGGTAATGTTTACAGGTCAGCATAAAAGTGTTTAAACATTCTTTATAAACATTGCTTATATGTACATTATATTACATATAAGCAAATAAAAGTAAGCAGGCGACTCTTACATATCTGTAATCGATATTCTCTGTCGATTTTTCTCTAATGTAAGTGAATTAGAAAACATGAAAATACATATTCGGCAACAATGTTTGCGATGGCGTAATTAATACGCTTAAATGTGCGCGGGCTAGCGTGGTCGATTCGCAAGCATGCATATTTGGTGTTAGAGATAAAAGAGAATAGAAATAGAAATCAATAAATTTCTCTATCGCTAAATTGATTTGCGTAAGAAAACCATGCGCGAGAGTAGAACAAAAGGATTCGTAAGCAAGAGCAATCGAGCAATCGTTTTTTGTAGCATTATGCGTAATGCATATAAAATCCGCCAATGATTGCAATGATTGATAAGATGTCGTCGATTGGCATATCAATTACTATCATTCATTTTTTTTTCTTAAGAAATAGAGCAATCATCTTCTAATGCGTCTGTAATTAAATTTCAAAAGGTCTTGCAGTATTGATTGTCAACAAAAAAGAAAAACCAAGAATTGTATGAAATAAATTTTATTTCAAGCATTGTCCAGCGTTACCCACCGCATTCTTTCGTTATCCGTCACAGATGTTTTTGATGACATATGAAGTCCATGTGGTAAGAATTCCATAATCTTTTGATCTCGTCGTTACATTGCGTTATATCGTTGTTTAGCAATAAATAAAAGCGCTGCTTACTTAGAAAGCTTTAACATTTATGCTGAACACATAAACGTATGGGAAATGGTACATATTGACACTTTTCACTATGATGTCCCCTACTTTGGATCATGAAGTTAGGTTTTTCTGATAGCTTTTCGAAGCCTTTAAGATATATCAAAAAATTGGAGGTGTATTATTTCTTGAAAATTTTTATAATGAGGTTTGTACTTTTTAATTTTTGTAAAAAATTTTTGGGGGCTAACTTCACACCAGTAAATTTTTTGGGGGCTAACTTCACACCAGTAAATACTTTGTTTAAAACGAATTTGACTATAATCGTTTGATCCACGTTCCCTTAACAGATATTTCTATGTGTGGTTCATTCATCTATGGTTGGACGAAACTTAGTTCATATGTTTGCAGAACGCATTTGAAATTTTAGGGCCATGACACCTCTTCACGAAAACGTATACAATAAGCAGAAAAAAGTTGTTGTTAGCTGTTCTTAGTGTAAAAATGATTCCTTATGGCTAAGTGAGACGCCTATTCTTGCCCATAAATGCTATGCAATGTTTGCATATAGCTGAATAGGTGAGTGCGAATAAAATTGGCTTAGTTACTACAATTATAAATTTCACATAATCTTCCTGTTCTACGAACTTTTAAATTAACCTAATAATTAATGTGCATCTGGTAAGTCTAACACATTGAAGCACATTTAAGAATTCAATATTTAATTAATTGTTTAAGTAATTAAACATTTAAATTATAAACTTTATTTGCTTTAAAATTCTTTGTATGTGTATTTGTGTGCCAGCATGTGCGTGTGTGTGTGCCTACATTTTATTAACATTTTCAAACGCAAACACTGTTTTAGTAAAATGGTAATGTTTAGGAGCTTTTATGCTGTATGCTGTATGTTGTATGTGTGCGCGAGTGTGCGTGTGTGTGTGTTTGAACCTATGTGAATGATGATGTGACAGTAAGTAGATTTACAATGACTTTAGAGTAAAGAGTGTATTTAACACTTAATAAGTCAATAAACAAATATTGACTATATCATGAAAGACACACACACACAAACACACACTCAGCCAAACACAAACACGCACACACACGCACACACACTTACTTACTCGTTGGTCTGCTCAGTCACTCAATAGCTCAATTGCTTATTCGCTCACCTGCTTATTCGTTTACATTGACACACACACACACACACACACACACACACACTTACATATACACACAAACCTGAAGATGCATAAATCTTTTCCCACATCAGCAAATTATAAGTTAAAATAAATGCATTGCCTACTACTCTAGCTATTGTTTTTTGTGTGATCACTACTTACCTCATCATGACTTCACTATCTATCTCATCGCACTTTTCCATTACGATTCATTTTGTTTACGTTTTAAATACAGAAGCTCGCTCACCTCTATCCATACTTTGCGAAAATTTCATAACAGTAGCCTCTCTAATGTATATCTCTATCTACCTGTTTTGATCTTTATGTGTTTATTTGTTTATTTTGTCCAAAACTCAAACACTTCAATCTTCATTTCCACTTCTGGTTGTCTAATGGACATAAGAAAACGAAAGAACTTTACTGGCTATGTACGTATGTTAATCATTGTCATCATTGTCATCATCTTCATGTTCGTCTTCGTTTGCATCCTTATCTTTATCCTCATTATTACTATCGGGCATGGCATTTAAAGTGCAAATAATGCATTTAAATATACATCATTGTCACCCCGAAATGTCGGCTTTACTGTCTTATGTCTTTGATCAAACTAAAGTGTATTTACACGTATTTATGCCTCTATTACCTCTTAATCCGCTTTGTCCACAAACGTAAGAATTTATTTGTTTTGTATAAGAAGATGGTATAAGAACCGTATTCCCTTCTTTGGTTATAAGAATAAAATAAGAATAAAAAGTCATTTTGTGGTGTGCAGTCGACTTCAATTTCATTTCAAGTATAACGAATGTTATAAAAAAACAATGCCGCTCTTAGTAGATCGCATTATTAGTAGTAGGTTTTCCGCTTTTTTCTTACAAAGAAATAAAAAATAAAAAAGGAACAAATTATTTTTCATATTTAACTTTAAGTAAAGATTCGCATCCGTCTCATAACAAATTAAATACGTTTTCGTGGTCCATACCAAGCAAATCAATCTATTGGCCAACTATAATTCAAATAGTTGGCACAATGACCTTTTCATTACACATCAAACATGTGGTGCTATCTATATGTCCAAATATATCTTCGTATACTCATAAACTTTATGTATTGCATAGATCTGGAAGGACAATTCATTAAAATGTCAAATTTCAAGTTTCAACTTTTACAGCATTTTTAAGACAAATTCTTTTTCATTATATTAGGTTTGCGCTAACGTCCAAAATGAATTAAATTGGATCCACCTTTCATTGTCCCAATCGATTTATAATCATTTTTGAATAGTTTTAAGCTTGTCTGTCTCTCTGTCTGTCTGTCTGTCTGATGCCTATCCACATATAACTGTGTTTAACCTACGGATCGAAATTTTCAAGATATTTTGACAGAATTTGTTATACTGACATGTTTTGTTCCAAGGACGAAACCTATTGAAAACGGATTCGGATGGATCGTTTTTACGATCACTTTCCATATAAGGTTTGAAATGAAAATGACAAAAATTGCAATTTCCAATATTTTTTAATAAAAATCAGCAGAACCCAGTATTTTGATATACGAAATAAATGTGAAAAGTTAGATCGGACGGGACGAGACCGCTTCGTATATAATCGTTCCTATGAAAAGTCTTTATATGACAAAATGGTCTGATCTTTAATAATTCATAGTGAAAACTGATTCCTAGCAGCAATTTGACATAAAACTTAATTATATTTAGATATGGACCACATAGGTCTATTCCTTGGCCCCCACTACATGCAAAAGTGCTCATAATCACTAAGTCTTTACATGGCAATAAAGTTTAATTTTTAACTGGTATGAAGTTAACCCAAACATTTTTGAGGTTTGTGTCTTTGCTAGAAACGTATTTGCTAAGATACTTATTTATAAAGCCATATCGAAAAATTAAAAAAATTCTTATAAGAACTAAACAAAAATAAAAAATGTAAACATAAATGGCAAATTAAATCATGTCTTATGTGTTAGAGAAAATACAACAACAAAATTTATTGTTCTTATTCATCATGAATAGTGTGGAGAACAATTACAACTGTAAAGTTTAGCAAAGACAAAAAAGTGGGCCAGAGGCACATTGGGCTAACTTCACATCCGTAATTTTTAGTACTTTACGGTAGAAATAGTAAAAGCAGAAGAGAGATTTTAGTCTTCCGTCCAAATAAAAGTTCCCATGAAAAGTAATCGTTCATGTAGAAATACGGTATAATGTGTGTAGAGTATGTTTTTATGAAAGTAAACTAAATCTATAACTGTATTAGACAAAGTAGTGTAGTATGGTTGATTTAATGATCATCTTTAGCCGCTTGTAATGTTTTCAGTTTTTTTTTGTTTTTTTATAAAATTTTTCCTTTGGCCGACATTATCTAGAACCTTTTGCTAGTCTTTTCGGGATTACTGTTACCCGATACATACAGTGATAAAAATCTTTCAATATTTTTTTTTCTCAAACCGCCATACTTTTTTCTAATAATTTTTGTTTTCCTTTTCTATAAATAATGTTCGTAATTGCAAAAATTCTATTGTCTGTCATAAAATGGAATTCTTGTAGGTAAACACAGCCTTTAGCTACTGTTTACTGTTTTATAAATTTTATCAGATGCATTAAGTCCGTAGGAACCTCAGACCGTAGCACGTTGCGTGAATTTGTGAATTCAGTTAACGGTTGTCACGCTACAATCATAATTCTATCGTTCAACGGGATAACGTTAAAGAGACACACACACACACATACATATCGATTATACGAATTACGCAAGTATTTTATTATGCTAACTTAGTTAAGTTAATAACGCGTACAAATACGAATCAAATACCTTTTGTAATAGATATGTTTCAATCGATTATTTAGACTTATACTTAGGATCAAGTTAAAAGATAATAATAATTCTTTCTTCCTCTTACTTTCACGCCTTTTACTGTAATTTAAAGTAATGGTATTACCTTTCGAAACCTCCTGTTAGAAAGAGTCTTCAAAATTGCGAGTATGGGAACGAAAAAGTGGAATATTATATATTATGGGATTATAAGTTCACAGATCGGGTTCATATTTGGAGAAATAAATATTAGGCAAAAATTGAACGTCATTATTAATGAAAGATAAGGTGGTAGGAAGAAACCAAATACTTATATAAGAGGAAAAAGGGTCTGATTGCCTTTGAACAAGAGAAGATAAGACAAGAAGTGACATATAGTCATCCTTTTGGCAGATGAAACAAGACATGCAAGGGGCAATTACAATAATAACATGTTTTTCATCAATTTTTGTAAGGATTTCTAGATTGCTGGATTTCTGAATTTCTGAATGTCTGAATAGTTGGTTGCAACCATCGCTTTTCAATCGTTGAATTGCTGTCTAGTTAAGCTTTGCTTTACCTAACTGTACCTGAAAAATGTTCTACGTTTGTATGCAAACACATTTCTTGAAAATCTTGAAAATCTTTTCTAATCAGTTAGACAATTTTTTAGACTCATCATGAATAAAAAAGAATCTGATTAAGTGATGCGATTATTCTCATTCAAATTAAGTACAGTTAAGACTTAAGTCAGTCCTGTTCAGTACTATTCTTGTCCGAAGTGCTGCGCTAGCTTTCAATTTTATTTTATGAGACTTTAATGGCACAAGCTAAGCATATCTATCTTTAGTAGGCAAATAGGAGAGTCAGCTTAAAGTCGATGCATTCCATTTTTTATTTTTGTTATCATTTATTACTATATAGTTAATTATCGGTAAATTCTTAAATCAATAAATTCATGTTTAAACGCTACATATATAGTTATCAGAAATGATTAAAATTTATGATTGTACTTCTACTGCAAAAGATTATTAAACATTAATTTTCTGAAATCATATGACAATTAGTTATAAATTAAAAATGATTTTATTTAGCGATATATTAACGAGTTGAACAAAGAGTGTAATAAATATATTGAAAATTAAGAAGAAAAAAACAAAAAAAAAAACAAATTAATCAGAAAACTTAAAGTGAAAATTGTCAGCAAAAAAATGAAGGTTAAACGTAATTTTTTTTAAATTCTTTTAATAGGATGAGTGTGTTCTACAACATATGCTTTTGGATTTTCTATAAATTATGATTCAGAGCGTATGATGCGTTTACACACTAAGACCTCAGTAAATTTAATTTTATCTTTCGTTTTATATATATTTTGTCTTTTTTTTTAAATAGTGGTTTTGTTTTTTTTCTTTAGATGATTCGAAGAATTTCGTTGTAAAACATGCCTGAGTGTTCGGATTCAGACATTGTGTCACCTTTAGCTGGAACAGTATAGATAACAAAGTGAGTTATGACAAATTCGATTCAATTTGAATTTCTTGATAAAATTTTTGTTTTTCTAAACCGTTTCTATCCTTATAAGGAATCGAATTGTCTAAGTTGAAAGTGGTTGGGAAAATATACGTTTAGGAATAGATGGAATGCAATGCTTCTTCATATGTATTCGCGCACTGGTGAAGTTTCGCTTAATTAAGCAATTTTCTCCTATTTGTGATTAATTTAAATAATAGCTAAAAATCAAAATTTATGGAGAGTGAAGTGAAACGGGGTCTCAGAACTGTATTTCAAGCAATTGGGAAGGACCTGAAGTCAATACCTTATTCAGCTTTTGAAAAATTTGTAGACGGATAGATATTTTTTTATCATACTTTCATTAGTTCCATGTAGTTTTTATTAAAAAACTAGACCAACGACTGATTTAATCTAAGTTGAATATAATATTTTCTCCATTGAATTTGGGAATATTATCAAATAAGGGTGTGAAGATAATGTCAAAAATTACGTTAAAATTGAGGTTAAAATTAATTTTAAGCTTAAAGTGTTAAGATTGAGAGGAAAGGTTTTAGGTTAAGATTAAAGTTAATATTAAGGTTCAGGTTAAGGTTTAGGTTATGTAAAAGGTTAACATTAAGGTTAAGGCTAAGGTTAAAGTTAAGATTGAAAGGAAAAGTTTTAACAGAAAACATTAAGTTTAACGGAAAAGATTAAGAATAAGGTTAACATTAGGATTAAGACTAAGGTTAAAGTTAAAGTTGAGAAGAAAGATGTTAACAAAAAGGATTCAGATTAAAGTTAACTCGATTACTGTCAACATACCGATTTTCAAGTATTTGTTAAAAGAATTTCGCTCGAAAGGACCTTTTTTTTGTCTTTTGTTTTCATATAGATTTACGTAAGATTAAGAATAAGGTTAACATTAAGGTTAAGATTAAGGTTAAAGTTAAGATTGAGAGGAAAGGTTTTAACAGAAAAGATAAAGGTTAACAGAAAAGATTAAGAATAAGGTTAACGTTAAGGTTAAGTTTAAAGTTAAGATTGAGAAGAAAGATGTTAACAGAAAAGATTCAGATTAAAGTTAACTCGATTACCGTCAACATACCGATTTTCAAGTATTTGTTAAAAGAATTTCGCTCGAAAGGACCTTGTTTTTGTCTTTTGTTTTCATATAGATGTACGTGATCTTTTTAAAATTTATTTTGAGTTTTCTAATTTGAACAGACTAAGCTTCCAAATCCAATTATAGTCCAATACTAGCTTTTTAACAGAGCCCTGTCAATCACGTTAAATATCTTTGTTAATTAAATTCAAATCTACCTTCACACCGTTTTATCATATTTAATAAAAAAAAGTTTCTATTTGTGATTATTTTTAATCGAACAATTATTATTTTTTTTCTTTGTCTTATTTTTATTTTTGTTTTTGCCAGTAAATAATTTTTAATTATAGAAATAATAACAATTATAACAGAAATACAAAATAAATTAAATCATTTCTCACATAAGATTAGATTACAATTCAATCAACCGTCAAACTACACTTGAAAGATAACCGAACCCAGCCAAAGGAAATAATAATTGAAATTTGATTATTGACCATTAATAATTCCTGTATATTCCAATATCGATATATGTGTAATGTACATATTTCCACACAGACGCATACCTACAAGATTTAAGGAGAAGCAGATGCGATAGTAAAATCGAACCCAATCTGAACTATTAATAAACATATTAATAAAATATAAGGTACACGTAGCTCTTACAAAATTATATAAGATTTTTTCATTTTATCATTAAAACTGCATAAATAGGAAAATAAAAAAAAAAGTAAAAACAAATTTGTTTTAAACACTTCTACTATTAATAATAGCAGCAACATTGAAAGTTCGTATAAATTATTTTTCTTTTTATTTTTCCGATTTTCAAGGTAAGCTTCTTTACACCTTAAACCTATTTTTTCGTTTGTCATTGTTTTTGACACGGCTTACTAAAACGATTTTATTGTAGTACTAAAACTTTTATCCGGATATATGATTTACATTTCGTAAAAGAGTTGACATAATAAATATTACCACGAAGTATTATTGTTGTTATATCTAAATAATCAAAGTTGGTTTGGTTATGTCCATAGAAAGTGAAGAAAATCGACTTAATGAAAAATAGACATTAGACTCAGAATGAGTTTTGAATAACACTCAATTCAAGTGTCTTCTTACCTAGCCGTGGACATGTATAGAACACACTACACTTTGAAACTAAACGTAAAAATTTCTTACAAAACAAAAAAAAGGAAAAAGCAAAAAAATTATGATTATTTTGAAATATTAAATTTATG
This sequence comes from Glossina brevipalpis, assembly GCA_000671755.1. Lineage (NCBI taxonomy): Eukaryota > Metazoa > Arthropoda > Insecta > Diptera > Glossinidae > Glossina > Glossina brevipalpis. Next base: position 209,530 of record KK351210.1, read on the forward strand.
TTACTAAAAAACAAAATCTTAAATGTTTGATTCATTGGAATAAAAAAAAAAATTCCATTATGGAAAAACTATCGTAAAACGTGTACTATTTTTGCATTCATGGCTGTATATAATTGCGTCAAAAGCTTTCAAATTACGCGTACCTTTGAGCCATGCGTTGTTTAGGAAAATGAACGAGGAAATTATAGCTTCTTAATTAGATCTAATGTTCGGAAATTTGCGTAACTCCGAAGCGTTCAACAAGAGATAAGAGATAGGCGTATATGTTGCTATAACGTTTTAAATAGAATAAAAAATTTAAATGATTACTTTATAGTATATTTTAAGGAATAAAAGATAAGTTAAGACCGAAGAATTTTATTTATAACCATAGTTCGTAAAACTTTGCGTCTTGAGTTCTGGGAACCTCATCAAGTTGCCTCATCACATATTCACATATTCATTAATTAAGTTTTAGAATGAAAAGTTCGAGAAATATTCGACTTTCATCATGGAAATTACATGAACATGTGTAAATATTGACATATTGAAGAATGCATCCGTGAGTTTTGTGCTAACTTAGCTACCTTTGGCCTATGAATTTAGAGTAGAAGCCTGAGAATTAAAGGAAAGCACTATTTGTAACTGTCAAGGATAGATATAATGATAGATGGAATGTGAAATAAGCTGACATCATAACATTTTCTACGCTGATGTATCGCATTAAATATCCGACTTTAACTCAGGAGATTTTATTGATTTTATTATTGAATTATTATGGCGTACATGAAAAAACAGAACCAATAAATATTATTGTTATTGTCATTTATGGGTTAAGTGTATAGTAATTTAATTATTTTTTAAATACGTGTATTTTTCAATTCAAATATGACCTCAATCGGACAAATTAATGGTTTAATAAATCACAACTGATACACGATTACTTGATTAATTAATCATTAATTTGTTCATATGCCAGTCGACAGTTTATATAATTCTCCTATTAAAACGATTAAAAAAAATAAAAAAATTAAATTAAAAAAAGAAGAGAAAGCAGTTATACTTTGGCTTGGGTCGAATCTTTGTTTAACTATTAGTAGCCTGTATATGGAATGTGATTGCAAGATAAAGCGAAAATTAATGCACACTCGATTTATTATCTATATTGTGTATCGGATATATTTTCAATTTTATTACCATATATATATTATCGTATATATATTATCATATATATATTATCATATATACGGTATTATATATATATTATCATATATATATTATAGTATATATATTATCACATATATATTATCATATATATATTATCATATATATCTTATCATATATATCTTATCATATATATCTTATCATATATATATTATCGTACGTATATTATCATATATGTTATCTTAAGCATATTCTGGCAGCTCTTTAGATTTAATTGCTCGAAGCAGAAGTTATATTATTTAGAAAGTCCGTCTTATAATTTTTTTTTTGCAATTGTAAGCGAGTCCACGGACTGATTTTCAAATTTATAAGTGACGTTAATGACAAGAAAATATTTTAAAATGAATTTTTTTTTTATCTTTTTCTATAGGTTGAAAAATTGACAATAAGATAAATACGGCAAGATTAGTTCCGTTATTCATTGCTTCTCTACTGAAAAGTAGATTCAACTTATTTGCGATTTTCTATGCCCATTTCTATGCGTGGTTATAAGCATTTGACAAATCTAACATGTCCCTTGTGTAGGCTGTAAAGATGTGATAAAAAAATAGAGTCACACAAACATAAACGCAAATGCACATATATTTGTCAATGTATAATAAACTCTCTCACCCGTACTTAATTATAAAATTATTTTAACGTTAATACCATTTAATGACAATTATTTGTTCATAAATATTTGTTTAATTATAAATTGTTCAATGGATGTTTTTTTTTTCTTTTTGGTTTTTGTTTTTTTTGTTTTTTTTTCTTTTTTTTTTTAATATATCATATAATACATCGCACAAACCTATAAATATGTATGCGCATACACATATCAACGGACCTATACATGTAATATCATGTAAGTGCGTAGATATGTTGATTTCATTTTTCAGTTGTATAACAATCGATTTAATGAATATTGAGACCATGACTTAATAGCTAAAAGATTAGTTGTGACAGAGTGTATTCGTTTATCGTCGCTAAAATTGCTTAGAAGCCGTAGCTTCTCATTGATTATTAGTAATAAAGAGAAAAGTTTACATTTAGTATCGATACCGAGAGATATTGCAGCTGCTCGATGTGAGCCAAATGGATTTCAGTACAAATAAAAAATAAGAACACGAAATCGCTATAAATTTGCTCTCTTAAGCAATCTTTCGTAGTAATCTTCCTCAATTTTTTCATTTCTTCTCTTCATTTGGTATCATTAATATAACTAAGATTAAAAAAAAATTTTCTTTGCCATTGTAAAGTTTTCGAATTCCTGTCACGCTCACCTATTACAATTTAGTTTTCCCCCTTTTTTTTAAGATAAAGGTGGTGGGTATAAAAGATAATTTTCGTATTTGTTATGTTTTTTTTATTCTTACTTTCCAAACTCTATCTTAGTTGCTTACATAGATTTCGTCAATTTTTTTTTGTACCCACCGTTGAAGATGAGGAATGAATTTATTTCGTCATTTTGTTTGAGGAAAAAGGGAACTTCAGGGACCCCACAAAGTGTATATATATATGCTTGATCATTGAGCATCAAAGTTAAAGTCGATTTAAGCATGCCTGTTTGTCCTTCCTTCCGTATATCCATCTCTCGGTTTGCTTATTTGTGGAATATTTTCGAGTGTAGCCATCTGTCTCGATTGCAGACTTAAATTGGTTCCTTTCGCCTTCTACAGTTTTTGATAATTGCTGTGACTCTTCTCGAAGAAATGACTGCTTTTAATTTCTGTGGCGCTTTTTCTACCGTCGCTCATACGTTTATTTGCATTTTTGTTTAGCAATAAAATCATTACTTTTATTTGATTTTTTACTGCCCTTTACAGTCTGATACGCCTACCACATATTATAGAATATATAGGTTTATCGACTTATTTTTGAGGATAAACGTGGTGAGTATAAAAGATTCGATTCAGTCGAATATAGTTTATTTGCTTGTTTTTTTTTTTTAATTCAGAAGTGATTTCAGTTTACGTTGTACTGTGGGCGTGTCCTTTGACCGATTTTTAATATCAACCTGTGTGCAAGACTTCCAAATTTGAAGCCGATATCTTCATATTTGCGGCTAAGAGAATGTTTACCGCGGACATTACACAGAGAAACACACGGAGAGACGGATAGATAGGCGTACTTAAATCGATTCTATGCTACTGGAAATAGTTTTTAATTATCATTATTTTTAATCCACTCTTAGTGGAGAGCTTTACAAGATCTATCAAAAAAAAAAAAAAAAAAAAAAAAAACAAGAAAACAAAAACCCCGATCGAAATTTTTTCTATTTATGACTGCTTTTGCTCCGAAAAACGACTGTTTCAAAATGTTCCCGCATTCGTGGAGGGAAAATTTTTGCTTTTATAAATTTGCTAAACATTTTATGTAACATTAGTTACTGAATTGTGCTGCGCTTGATTAGGTGGCATTAAGTAAACATGTTCGATTTTGTTTATTTTATAAGTTGTTGTTGTTATTATTCTTGATCTTATTCTTATTGTTATTTTTTTTTTCGTCTTTCGTTTACCTATTTAAACATATTTTGTAATCTTATGTTAAGTAATCTTCTATTCTTTTATATGGAAAAAAAAGTGTTCTTTCTCTTTTTCATGTCGTGAAGAGTGAGAGTTTAACGTTTTGTTAAGCTCCATATATCGGGCAATGCGTACATACTTATATACACATATATCTATCCTGCAAATATACAATGTAACGGTTACATATTTGCGTAACGTAAAGTTGTCGTGAACGTAATTTGTAGTTATTTGTATTGATAAGCAATGCATATATGAGTGTGTGTGTGTGTGTGTGTGCCTGCGTGTGTGTGCATGTATTTATAAACATACACGTAAATGCATACATTCTATGGTATGATTATGGCACGTCATTATGTTACGCGAAAATCGTCTTTTGATTTATATTTGATCTGATTTTCATGAAATACTGAAAGAAAGACACACAAACACACACATTTATATGTGTGTACAGAAGACAAATCGGTATAACTTCTATACAGCTACGTGTGTAGCAGAAATATATATACATTTAGTCATTGTTTGGCTTCTTCGATGTGTTCCTTCGTTCGCGCATGTTTATCCATGGCTGCGTTTATATCTTTATTTAATTTAGGTTTGTGTTCGCGCATTTTTAAAATACTGTATAATTATTTGTTTTGTAAAATCAATTGTTGATAATGACTGTGTACTGACAGACTATATAAACAAATAAGCAAACACACTTATGTATACATACATACATACATACATACATACATACATACATACATACATACATACATACATACATACATACATACATACATACATACATGCATACCTAAATACATACATAAATACATACATACATACATAGATAGGTATATGTATTATTATATATATGTGTATATTTGTACACACACACACACACATGCATGTTTGTACGGTTGTTTAATGTGATGAGGAAGTAATAATTTTTAATCATGCTGTCGTTCTCACATATATCAGGAAAATAAATATAAATAATTTATAATAAATAATAAATAAGAATAAATAGTACCCTACACTGCTCTATATCTTTGCTTATCTTCTTCGAAATTGAAGATGCATTCATATGAAGATATGAATGTGGAGGTACAGAATTTTATATAATTATATTTTGAATAAATTTTGATAAACGAAATAAAAAATATTTTATTATGACGGACGACAGCTTGTGTCAAATCAGTCGTCTGAGCGCGCTGACTACTCTTCATAAAAAATATTTTACTTTAATATCATGATTGTCAGTCAAAGTGAACGATTGGTTCGGGAATTATATTCACGCCTTCAGAGATTCCCTTGTAACATGTGCTATGTGTTCACATTTTACATCTAAACCGATTTTATGCCTTTTTAAGGGCGATAAAATTATGGCTGATGTATAGAAAGAGTATCGTTGTTTCACCATCAATTTTCTCTGATGCTAGTAAAAAATTCATAGATTTATTTAAAAATTTTAGCCTTTGATTAAACATTACTTCGAATAGTTGGAGCAAAAAATATGAAAGAGAAAAAGGGGAAGTACAGAAAAATTCAATATCGAACATTAAATATCGCTAAGCCTCTCTAGACTTAAATCACGATCTCGGTTACTACTTATCACATTATTGGATCTTAAACAAAACGTTTAATTTGAGTTCTAGTAAATTGCACTCTAATGGCAAATTGCTCTTCACTTAAACCATTCATTAACTATTCAAGGGCTAAACTAAAAACTAAAATCGTCTAAAATCGTATCATGGCAGCGATCTATTATTGAGACAATTGGGAAGCAAGGAACGCGTGTGGTGGCTTCAAAGACGAGCGATTGAAAATGTTTTGCTAAAAACAAGTGATTACCTTAAGTCTCCGTGTCTGTGCAACGTAATAAGAGAGAGAAAAGTTTAAAATATAAAAATTAAGAAAACAAATAATTTTTATTGCTTCTTACGGTCAGTGTCAATAATGAAACTTTTTTTTTTTTGGTTTATTTTCCAAATACTCTTTAAATTATTTCTTTATATTTATTTTCTCATCAATTTTTGTTTTTTGTTTTTTTCTGTTAATTAATTTACTATATGACGAAAATTATATATGGGAAGGAGGAGATCTGAAATTATTTCAGTTAAAGTCGAATCATACATGTAACAGATATTAGTATTACTTACTGGTAAAATGAAAAATATTTAGTATTGAGCTAAAACCAAACTTATTAAACATTTTATGATCTCATTTAAGTGAACAGACTTAAAACTTGTAGACTTTAAACTTGTGTTGGTATCCTAGTCTTTGCTAAAGCGATAATTTTTTTGAAGAGGTAAAGTAAGAGAAGGAATATCTTAGCTGAGGATAATTCGTATAATTTCATACTAATCGATCGGAAATATATGTAAACTTTATGAGTTCTTTTGACGTAAGTGGTACATACGTTGCGAGAAACTTTATTACATATATTTTGCGTTCTTTATGAAAATCAAAATAAATATTTTTTATTTTTTTTTTTCCAATATTTTGTATCTTGGTATTATCTCGTCATTAAAAAAGTCATTAAACCTTTATAAATATGAAGTACCTGTGTGTATGCATGCAAGCAAATAATAGCATTTGTAGTAATTTCAATGAGAAGAAGGGGAACGGTCGAGAAGAAAAACACAATTTATTTGAAGTTTTTTTCTTTTTTTTTTTCAATTCATTACTACCAACAATTGTCGTCACATTGTCATTATCATGGTCGATAAAAAATTATCACTAAAATTATAATCAACTGCTGTTATGTGTTATACAGTTGCTGACGATTATGATGATGTGCTGTTGATTATTATCAAGTCGTTCAAGCTCATACAAATTCATACAAACTTATACACACGCACACACACACACACACAAAAACGTACAGACATACGAGCCCATAATAACCTATCAATAAATGGTCAATAAATGTGTTGGTTTTTTTTTATTGTCAACTCTCTTGAGTGTCTTGTAATAAACTTTGATTTTTTTATATCCATCGCTGAAGGACTCAAAGGTATATTAATGTAATCATTACGTTTGTAAGACGGTTCAAAAATGTTTTGACGTAACAATCGTAGCAAATCGTATAGGGAATCAAGTCCAGGAAATAATACTTTAAGTTCCTGGTTAATTTCAAGAGGTATGAAAGAAAAAAAACGAAAAGCAAAGATCTTTTAAGAGATAAATAATAATTATGTCTGTTTAAAATATGCTCACACTGATATTTTAGATATGAAATATGTTGCCAAACAACTAGTCGCGATAGAGATCAATTTTGTCCCTTAGTGATTAAGAGTTCGTAATTATAAATTCAACGTATAGAATCGAGCCAGTACTGCACTCAATTCACATAACCTCTATTAACCATTTCTTGATTGTGAGGCCAATTAAGTAACTACTACAACTATTACAAAGAAAGGGATTTGACTTGATTGAAGACCAAAAAGAAAATCTATTTAGGCCAAGAGTATCAAGTCAAACCCTGCTATGGTGCGACGTAGTTATACAGCACTTTAAAAGCGACAAATTATCGAGATATTTTATTACATTTATAATATACAGGCTACATAGCACCAAGATTGTGGTCAGACGACATAAACCTATCGCGGCAAATTTGGGAGCCAAACTCAATATTCATTTAAGTAAAACAAGTCGCGGGAAAAATTGTATGGCAGAAGCTCAACAAATCTAAGACTCATAGAAGGGCGGCAATTAAGAAATCTTTTATAGGGTATGTATCAACAGTTCTTTTTTTTTTTGGCTTAGTATTTACAAATGTTCAAAACGGTAGGAAAAACGTACAGCTAGCGATGGACAGAACTTCGAATAAAATATTTTTTTTTTTTATCATTTTCAAACAATCATTTTCATAATCAAACGCTCGGATATATCGAATGTCAGATGTATTTTTTATTCTAAATTGATAGCACTGTGTGACCAACATCTGTGTCAAATTTCTCATTATAACCATCATTAGTGTTATATATTGAATGGATCAAATATCATGATATTTATTAGGATCTTTAATTATTTTAATAAATTTTGGAACAAATTTAATTTCTAAAGTGAAGTTTTCTCTCAAGTTAATAGTGACAAAAACTAATTAAGAAGAAAACCATATGCAGCTGTGGCTGAATCTTTTATACCCACCATCTTTATCCTCAAAAATAGATCGATAAAGCAAAATTTTGATATCCTATAATATGTGATAGGCGTGTCAGACTATTTGTATTTACTATTTATAAAAGAAAAGAGTGCAGTAAGAAATCAAATAAAAGTAATGATTTTATTGCTAAACAAAAATGCAAATAAACGTACAGAAGGCGGTAGAAAAAGCGCTACATAAATTAAAAGCAGTTAAAAGCAATTATCGAAAACTGTAGAAGGCGAAAGGAACCAATTTAAGTCTGCAATGAGACAGGTGGCCACACTCGGAATTTCAGCGAAGAGAATACAAAAAATTTCTTCCCCGCTACGGATTCCATGCAATGTAGATGCATAAGATGAAAGAAATGAATATAACGTCCGGGCTAAAAGGCGATCCTTGCAAACAATCGTACGCTCGGCACATAGTCATATTTGATGCTCAATGATCAACAATATATATATATATATATATATAAATATATACTTTGTCGGGTCTCCGAAGTTTCCTTCTGGTAGTTACGAACCAAATGACAAACGGAAATATACCCTTCAACTTCGGTAACGATAAAGCATTTAATTAAAAAATCTTACTGAAAAGGCGTTTCATTTAAAATAATTATTAACTTTTTTACCTAATGCTAAAAGATTGACAAAAAAAAAAAAATAAAAACAATAAAAAATTGATAAATATATTATAATTAATAATTAAATCATTCAAAACTTATAAGTATTTAATTGTTTGGCTAACTGTGCTGTGCATGCGTTGGGATTTCAGTTGTGTTTTCATTGAATCATTCCTGGTACCAGCGAACAACAATTCAACCCTCTAGATTATGTTCTACTTTATTTTGCAGCCACCCTTGATGTGGTGTTTCATGGAGAGAAATGACTTAAATATTTATTTAACTAATAATCTCATTTAGGAAATTGTAAACAATTCAACACGACAACGACAACGACGACGATGACGATGATAACAATAGCAACGAGTGCGAACAAGTGAACAGCAAGTGTTAAATGTTATTGCATTTAAGTATTTAGCAGAAGAAGAGAATTAAAAGCAAAACAAAAAAAAAAAACAAAAAAAAGCCGGTTACAATGTAAGTTGCAATGAACGAATTTCGCTCAACAACGGATTCCCAAGAGGGTTGCAAAAATGCAGACCTGTTTTAATATAAACAAAAAATAGAAATTTGTAGAAAATTTTCTATTTGATTTAACCACATTTTATGCATTATATTGATATGTTCTTTTGGCCGATCTTTGAGTTTACATAACGCAAATGTCCTCATTTTTTTCCATTCTCAATCGAACAAATGATAGGGGCGTACGTGATAAAGCAACAGACATACATCCCTTATTATAAGCTTATGCTATATGCGTGCGTGCGTGCGTGCGTGCGTGCTTGTGTATGTACTTGCATCGAGTATGTTATACACTTTTCACGAGCTCGCTGATGAAAATTAATCCAAATTACTGTAACATATGTGACATTTTATCATCGTTGTTGTTGCTGTTTTTTCCGTTGTATTTAGCGCCTTTGTGCACTCTCTTCACTCTAAAAGTATATTAAATTTATTAGTTTATACGCGTAACACGTAGCAATAAATTCTGAATGTTTAAGAATAAGCTTTTCAGTTCATGCTTGTAATCAAGTTTGGTCCGTTCTTTTCTATAGAATTAAAAAGATTTTCTGCGGCTTCAGCAGTGATGTCTCTCTCTCTCTCTCTCTCTCTCTCTATTTTTAAGCCTTTCACGACAAGAGAATTCCAAAAAAAGAGTCTTAAAAATGGAAAAATCAGACTTAAGTTCAAACTCGTATTAAATGAAAACCAAGAATACTTCTTCAAATGTATTGTGATTTTTTTCATTTAGTTTTCTTGTTTAAAATTGCTTCTTTGCAATAGATACTGAATTGGTCGGTCGGTCTAAATCAAAAATAAAATCCCATTTACTGTGTCTACGGATGCATAAGCGGATGTGTATATATGTGTGTACCCGTCTATATTATATTTGTTAATTGTGCCATTTAATTTTTGGAAATGTCTAATTTAACGCATGATTAGAGATATTCACCATCAATCCATAAAATAGTTTTTATTGTTGACATTAAGGATAATACAATTATGGCAGCATTTTTCATTGTTTGTTATTGTTGTTGTTGTTGTTTCTCTATTTCATAGATTTTAAATCAATAATCATTAAAATTATTTTCCTTTTTTCAAAATTAAATCAAAATCAATATAAAAATAGCTAAACTAGGTTTATGGGATATCCTTTAAAATTATCTTTAAAAAGAAAAAAAAAAAAAGAAAAAAAGCCCTTAAATTAATTTCTAAACAATTTGAGCGTGCAAAATGATTAATAACCATTTGATACTTAAGGTTTTTATATTTAATTAAAGGTAATCATTAATGTAACCACTAAGTCACCAGAAAGGATACTGATCGATTAGTTTTACTAAAATATTATAAAACTTTTAAATATTTACATAACCTGTGGAAACTGAAATTCAAGAAATAGACAAAAAATTTTCCACCAAATCTAGTAGAGTAATAATTTTTATATCCAATTACTATCACAAACGAAAAAGCAGAATTTTTTAACATATAAGGGTTTACTTTGCATAGCAAGGGTTATATAGGAGGTGGTTTGAAAAATTGTCCAATTCAATCCAAAATTTCCAAATTTATTTTATATATCAAAATATTATTTACTGCCGATTTTTATCGAAAAATATTAGAAATTGTAATTATTTTTTTTTTTTTTTTTTTTGAATAAAGACTTTTCTCAAATAAAGTCTTATATGGGTGGTGATCGTACGAATGATCCGAGCAAATTCGTTTTCAACAGTATTCGTTCTTGAGCCGAAACGTGTCACCATACCAAATTTCGTAAAAATATTTCGAAAATTGCGACCGGTAAACAGAAGGCGGGTAAACAGACGAACGGACAGAAAAGCCTAAATCGATTCAAAAGATGATTCTGAATTTTGTTCGGGTGCCTCGCATACCCTGTATCACAACTTGTGTAGGGTATAAAGGTAAACGAGAAAATTTCATTTGAGAAAATTGTATTATGAGCTCTATATTATGAGAGCTGAATTGTGAATGTAGTCGAGTAAGCTGAGGCATATGTCTTTATTATTCCGCACTTATGACTAAATAATTCCACAATCTCCATGATTTCGACAATATCTCATTATGGTGTTTTTAAATCCGCTGTAAGCGTTCCAGGATAAAATAATTTCCAGAATTTTATATGCAATAAATGTTTTACTTGTTGTCATCAAATCGTTTAAAAACTACATAGCTTTAAATACATTTATTCTTGAGTAAATCTCCTTAAATTTGAAATTAAATTATTTTCACCGACTTTTTTTGAAATTAGTTTCTCTTTAGCACGTCTACAATATTCTTTGATAGTTTGATTTGGGAGATTATCTTTTGCTCCGTTATCTTCTCGATTGTGTATCGTATCATATCTTATATATTTCCGCTTATACAATTCGATAGTATTTTGTAGGTAATCACATACAAATTACAAATCATTAATAATTTATACATATATTTTGGTAACTACAGACGCGAGTACTAGGTCTTCGAAAATGAAAAATGAAAATTAAAAAAAAAAAAAATTGTAGTCAAATAACTTAAAAATCGAAATTAAAAATTCTTCAATTTTGGGAACATAAGTTAAGAAAATAAGGAAATTAACAATTTTTTACTTGTTATAGGCGACTACACATCCTGATTTTGCTCGTTCTCGAGGACGATAAGACAAATTCGATATCACATTTTTTCTTCTAAATAACGTTTTCAGATCGTAAACGTGATTTCGACATACGAATGGACAGATAGAGAGATAGACAGATAAGCAGATGGATAAATGGACAGACAAGCAGATAGGCAGGTAAATAATTAGGCAGATGAGCAGATAAGCAGACAAGCATATAGATAGGTAAGCAGATAAGCAGATAGGTAGATAGGCATGATTAAGTTGATTCCGCTTTTCGGGCTGTGTGAGTATATATATAGCTTCAAGGATTCTTTGATGTCTATTGTCTAGACTCAACGCGGTGTTTGTAAAAACTGTAAATACATTGATGATATCGGTTCGAACTGTAACACAAGTGCTTTCCATCATAATTTGCCAAAAACGATCTACGATTCTCATATAATTATCCAAGAACGTAGACAGTTAATGTACTTTTTGTTTTCTATTTTTTTTTCTTTTTTCATTATTTATTTAAGCAAAAAATTGCATTTTTATTATAATTTGTATAATGTATAAAAATTAGCCTAAAACTTTTATTTAATGACCTCAATTTAAATATTTTATTAGTTTTAATTATAAACCAAAAGCACACGAACCGCATTTATTCTAATTTAATTCCCTTTACCCACAAAACACAAAAAAAAGGAACAAAAAATTGCAAAAAATTATAATTAAACGAGAACACAACACATGCGTGCCTGTATGTGTGCTTAAATTCATGTACACAGATGCCATGTAAATTAAATAGATTGAGATTTTTGTAGTAATTTGAAAAGTAATTAGTACGGCAAACACTAATTAACAAAAATTTTACACAATTTCTAAAACATACAAATGTTAAATCACAAAACGTACACGATATATGCAATACAAGCACACGAATACACGCACGCACACACATACATACATACATACACTTACTAGTGCCACAAATACCAATAACGAAATACATAACAACACAACAATGTGTGAGTGCAAATGAGCAGAGTGCGCTGATATAAAGTGACAGCAACAAAAAATAAAAAAAAGGTAAAAATTTTCTAATGAAAATACTACAAGAACAAAAGCAAGGACCACCTTTTTTTGTTCTTGCATTCAGTATTTAAAACGTGGCCAAATGTATTTTATACACACATAAGTGTGAGTTGGCTTTTAATACAAATGAAAAAAGAAAAAGCATACCTTTACTGTCATATGTTATGTTATGTGTTTGTGTAACAAATAGGGCAACAAATTTGCACAAGCACTTAAAGATACATTTCACCCTCAAAATAAGTGCGTAATTTACCAAAAATGCGTTGGAGTATGAGTCAGTTACTATCGTCAACTAGAAAGGGTAGAAAAGCGTAGATGATGTATGCATTCAATATATACAAATATATTTGTACGAATATGCATATGTATGTATATGTGCGTGGGTATGCGTGTAGACACATATGCATGTACACGCATTAAGAGACTAATATAATAAGTTTCTCGTAAGGTGTAGTTAACCCAGCTTTTCAATACTAATGACATTTCGCTGTCTCCATTGTGCATGTATTGTCAGTTAGCTACTGCACAGCAGTAAACACTCCGTAATGATGGTAATTATATGTCGTTTTACCAACAATTTTAGGCTAAAAATGGAGACCTATAACAAAACTTTTTAGCATAGACAACATCCGGGTGTGAGTCTATTCGGGTATTAGTTGCACACTCATAAAGCTATCAATGCCACACCCCTTCACAACATAGCTAAAGCAATTTAAAGTTAAAATTGTTATTAAAGCAATTACCACAAAATATGCGCCTATGTGTGTAAGTCTACTTTTAAACTAACGGAAAACACTCCCATGTCTCTGTTCGCTATCTCGTTCGCATTGTTATTCTTAGAATAAGAGAGAAAGAGTAACTGTTATTGGAGTAACACTCCATCTTTGTTTTCAAATATAAAACAAGAGTATGCGCATGAGAGAGCAAAATAAAAATAGGGGAAAAAACATAGCAACAACACCATATACAATCTATTGACTGAGAACCAAAGAGAATGAGAGAGTATATGTGCGAATAAGTGAATCTTATCAGGTTTTAAGGTTATAAGGTGTATTAAAAACAATGCGTGGCTTTGGGTACACTTTGTGGTTACGGGGTTGAAGGAGAAATAACTCGTTTGCAGATACACGTAAACAATCGCACGTACGCTTATAAAGTTTTGTTTTCATTACATTCGAGGTATTTGACTGAGAATTTTTGATAATTTTATCACAGTCGTTAAAATGCTTTCAAACGGTAGAAACATTAAATCGACTGCGTAATCGGCTATTAACCAGTAATACTAAGAAAAGTGCTAAGAAAAAAGAAAACCATATTAGAAGAAAAAAAAAACCGCAATCAAGTGTTTTCAAATCCATTATATGAATATACATATATATATATATATGTGTATATATATGTATATATATATACATACACATAAGAGTTGTAACTAAACTAAAAAAAAGAAAAAATTTACAATATTTTTAATTATTAGTGTAATTAGTGTTTATTTTAAAATAAAATGTCTAGTGTTCAAGTCTCCCAGCCGCCCACGTTGCAGCAATTACAGCAACAGCATCATCATCAACAACAGCAACAACAGCAGCAACAGCAACACCAACAGCAACAACAGCAGCAGCAACATCAGCATATATCACAGTTTTTAAATCATATAGCAGCAGCCCAGCAACAACAATTGCAACAACATCAGCAACCTCAACATACGCATAGTTCATCGCCATCTCACAGTGATTATCAGCAAGATTCCAATACACGTTCCACTTCGTCACCACGATCGCCGCGATCGCAAGTGAGTCCGGCACAGTCACCGGCTTCGACGCATTCGAATACAAATTCGCCAAAACCGTTGACCTCTCAAAATAACAACTTAACACCGCCGACCGAATTGAGTAACTCAACGACACCTTCTTTAATAACCTCGCATACAAGTTCTCTGCCTTTGTTGGTAGCTCCTGTCGCCGTTACTACCGCCATTCATAATATTACACCCATGCCTCCCAGCGTTAGTTTAAGAGATCAGCGCATTTTTACCGGCGGTCCTTTACCCGGTCAACAAAGATTATTTGAAGGTTTGCCACCACCGCCGCCACCACCAAACAATACACTACCAGTTGGTGTCGGTGTTTATTCTCTGCCACGTTTACCTTTATCTACGGTAATGTTAAGTCAACAAAATTCCATTTCTCAATTGCCAGTGACAGCTCAACCTCCAGCTTTACCATCGTTAGCAACAACTGCTACTGCTTCCGTATCGCCGCCTTCAATACCGCAAAGTCAACCGAAAAAATCGTTTTGTATTGATGCTCTGTTAGCTAAAAATCAAAGTTGCACCGAATCCCTGCCGGTGGAGACCATATCTCTTAAGCCAGAATCTACGTCATTCGATGAACGTTTAGTGGCTGGTTTTCAATATGCTCGCGATCTATCAACGTCCAGTATTACTGAGCAAGAGGCTTTACAACGGATACACGAATCACGAGATTACGATTCACCCAGTCCCGACGGTATGTCAAGGTAAGTATCATACCGTTGAAAGCAACTGAATAGCCGATAGAGAAGAAGAAGAGAAGAACATTTTATTCCTCATCTCAATGAGCTTAATACTAATCGAAATGTTCGTCTCAGTTTCATATGCTAAGCATTTAAAGTTAAGGTTTCTTAGAGACTTTAAAATATTCTCTTTTATTTAATTTAATTATTTTAAATTTAATTAAAATTATTTGAGATATTCAAGGACGTAAATGGTATTTGTTATCCTTGAATAATTTTCTCCTAACTGCAAAGATTGAATCGTTGAAAATTGATGTCAATCATACAAAAAAAACAATTTATTATGGCCTCCTTTGTGATCTGAGGTTTAGTTAGCCTATAAATATGGATAAAAATTTGGTTGAAATTTCCTTATATGCCTTCTGAGTATATTTAGCATTTTAGATGTGATATTAGTTCTCCTCTTAAAAATCAATAAAAACACACATAAGATAATGAACATCATTGCATCAGTTAGTTTGTATGTATGCTTTCATTCTATAGAAATTTTGAGGTTTATTTATGATCTCCATAAAGAAATTTCTCACAATTATGTTGAGATAAACCCCTGACACATAAACCATTTCGTCTGCACTACTTTAGTAAAACGATCGTAAACTAATTTGAGCTGTAAACACACACCCATTATATAAGATGAAGTAAAAAAGTTTGTTTTTGCTAGAAAGAGTATTAAACTTGTTTCCATATAATATGCGTTTACCTGTCAGTTGGAAACATATCTCCTGACTTTTTTCTGCTTTAGCGAAGAATGTTTAAATAAATTTTAAAAATGTTTATTAAAATATTTATTATTATATTATTAATATTTTACATCGTTTCCAGTCATTTATTATTAAAGGAAAAGGCAAGGCACGCAATGTACTTTAACAGATGTCGCGGACTTTATATAGGACTTTATATATATAGGATCTGTTCGTATCTTTTTTAAACTGTTAATATATAACTATTATTGTATCGTGTGATATTTGATAAGTAAAATTAGAAGATTATTTAGATAAAGATCGTTATATAATCTTATAATGCATTGAATAATAAAAATTTCTTTCACAAACTTATTTTGTGTGAATGATTAGGATCGCATTTTTCTCTGTCTGACTGCGACACTAACAATAAAAACTGTCGCATGTAAAGCTTCGAAAAGAAACTAACGAAACAATCTCTCCAACCTCTGCAGTCACAAGCAGTGACAATTTCGAACGATCTTTGGTGCTAGTGTTAATGCCAATGCTATTGGTTCGATTATTATAGTTTGGTCGCGAGTGACTATATTCTCCCTAAAATTGATTGAAAATGTTGATTTTTAGCAAGATGGCACTAATTGCCCCAAAGCTCCTGAAGCCATCATTTTGTGATGTAAAAAATTTAAAAATTTTTTTCTCTAGTAATATAAGTTCAACGCGTTAGATGGACAAAATGAAAACTAAAAATTCCATAATATTTATGCCTTTAATTCATAATCTGGACTTGACATGACCTTGTATTAGATGAACAAAGACACTGCTTTAGGAAATTCAGCATTGCTTTTTGAGACCTGCCTGCCTGCTGCCCTTTTATGTTGTATGTGTTCTTTAAGACTCAGAAATAAATGCAGTTCTTGATCAAACAGAAAATAGTCATCACGAATCAAAATTTAATGCTTAGTGACTGAAAAAAAAATTTTTTTAAATATATTTTTACAGTTAGCAATTAGCCGCTAAAAACCAGATTTTATAGCTCAAGTGTCTTCCTGTTTTTTGAAAAGAAAAAAAAAACCTCTAAATAAAACATTGCCCAGCATTAAGATTTCAATTAATTGTTTGCTTTCTTTTCTTCATTGGAAAATCATACGATTTTACTTTTTGCTGATTGTAGGCAAACGTTCAAGAATTCGTATCTAATATAGAACTAAGGGTTATTCATGGAAAGTATTTCATTTTGAAGCTACTTTAATATTTAATAGCTATTGTGGGTGTTTTTAACAGCTTTCTAAGTTCGTGTGAAACTTTAATTAGGACACATCAACCAAGAATGTGGTATATAAGCAGCGTTACATGATTTTATTTATTTCAATTTGTCCAGCTTTGCGAGCTTTCGAGCAAACGCGCGGTATGACATGGATTCTGAATGTCATCTTGATAAAAAAATAAATACACATTTTGAACGGTATTTTTTGAAAATATTGTAAATAAGAAGAAAAATCTAATTGAGTAATAAAACTGTCGAGTATATAGATATATATATATACATAAATATGACTTATAGACACTCAGTGAAGGGCTTCTGTAACTGCAAGGTCGGTGATGGTTAGAATAACGTAAGGGAACAGAAGGGGATTTAGTTTAGATAATTGCGATCGTGATACAATTTAAACGAATTTTTCCAGGCAAAATTCTAACACTCTTTCGAAAGGATTGTTTCGTCTACATTAAGGTTATGTCTCATCAGCAAAATTTTTACAAATTTTCACAAACCTTTGATTTGATCGGATTGGCCGAGTAGTGTGAAAAGAATTTTGAGAGTAAAAGCATCGACAATCACACTTTCAATGGAAACCTTTGCTGGCGGCATTTTCTCCATATACTGCATTTATCACTTTGCAAGTTTATGATATGTTTTTTGCTTTTTATAATCATAGCAAAGAGAACTACATCGAAAATAACTTGTTTTTACTTCCATTTGTAAAACATGATAAAAATCTCATGTAATAGAACGGATATGTTTCTGGCACAAATTTTACCTTTCACTTAATGTATGAAGATCCATTGATTTGTGTGTGCTGTACGATAAGTTGCGAATTTCAAAATTTAGAAAAAGAAAAAAAAAAGGTTCCCAAGTCCCAATGATAGATATTATTCCTACGTTAATATATTTTTGTATATATATAGCTTTTTTAAATAATTTATTTATTTATTGATTGAATTAGATCGGAATCGCCTAATTCATCGCATCGTTCAAGCCCTCCCATTAGCCCTGGGTGCGAGGACCAACAGCATATTGGTATGCGTATGGAATTCGGTGATGAATTTAAAAAGCCTATAGTACCGCATCATAGTCCTCTAAGACCACAGGATTTTACTCTCTATGCCGGCGGTCATCCCTATCAACTATTGGCTCAAGGTGGCTCAGCTTTTCATCGACCTTTAGATCCGTCGGGAAAACCAATACCGGTAGGAACTTTGTTTTTTGTTTTTTTTTTGTTGTCTATAAGCAAATAAAAAAATAAGTTTTTTATCTGCTAATAAATAGCTAAACAGATAAAACTATTTATTAAAATCTTTGACTCATTAAGGAATTTTTATTTCCATTCTCTTTTTTAAATGCTTTTCGTGTAATACAGTTACCTATGGGTCAACATTTTATGCCCTCGCATTTACAATTTGAGTTTTTGGCTCGTGCCGGTATGTTACATCATCGCATACCTGAATTGGCCGCGTATCCACATCATGCTATTTTAGGTAAAACTCGACGGCCTCGTACGGCTTTTACTTCCCAGCAATTATTGGAGTTGGAAAAGCAATTTAAGCAAAATAAATATTTATCGCGACCTAAACGTTTTGAGGTGGCGAGCGGTCTTATGCTTTCGGAAACGCAAGTAAAAATTTGGTTTCAAAATCGTCGAATGAAATGGAAGCGTTCGAAAAAAGCCCAACAAGAGGCTAAAGAACGCATTAAACAGCAACAGCAAGCACAACAGAGCACCTCCTCGAACAATACGGTCAGTTAGTTTTTGACACAAAAACAAAGAGGATTCTTTCAGTAATTGATTACAATTCAAAAAAAAAAAGAAAAAAAAATTAAGAGACACGCCTTCAAGACTCCTGCACAAAAACAGAGAAACAGAGAAATTATTCAATATTGTGATGAGGGCGATAAGCGGTGATTGCTCCCTTACGATACGAAAATACGAGATACGAGATGATGATAGTGCAAACTAATTAATATGCTACACGAACAGTGGTCGATTAACTTGAAAGTGTTTATGATCTGTATGATGATGAAATACATGATGAAAGGCAGGAGAGGCTTAATCAAGAGGATGTTAGGAATTTATAAGTAACTCTATAGCGCCCTCTTCTAATCATTACATAATGATATCTGTCTATCTGTTTGATTGATTGCTGGCATTTTATTAACTTTGTTGTTTTGTTGATACGTTCGGGTAAACAGTTGAAATTGCAACTGTTGCCAACATGTTCTGTTTACCTTTGTAATTAATTCAATTTAATAGTAATATATATCTAGGTATGTATGTATGTATGTATGTACGTTAAGCTGTATGAGTGTATGTGTGTACGAGTATATTCGTATGCTTAAATGCGAATGTTTGTAACTAAACTCTTTTTGGTGAATAATTTGATTATTAAAGTGTTTATATTAACGACAATTGTGTCAATTTATCGGCAAAAAACCATAATTGTTATTATTGTTGTTTCAATGCGCGCACGCTTATGTCTTCAATTTTTTTTTTTCATTTCTTTCGTTTTCTACATAAATTAAATTTACTTCATTGCCATTCGCTTTCTGTTGTTAGGCAAGTATTCGTCTTTCATTTAATTTTTTTGTATAATCTCAACAACTACTTAAACAAACAATTGAATGAAAATAACAGTAAAAACAATAAGAAAAATAACAACAATAACAATGATAGAAATCTGTAAACTAATGCACCCTGTGTGATAATTAATAGAATGTAACATTTCATGCGTGTGTGTGTGTGTATGTATGTTATTGAGTATATATATATATATATATATATATATATATATGTATATATACATATATGAGTGAGAATGTATTAGTGCTTAAGTGGCAAAACAAATCAATAGGATTTTGTGTAAATAAGTATTTTTTTTCATGTAAATATTGTACAGATTGGCAACACAAACACATATATGCACTGAATCTATGCATAAGTCCGCAGCGAAATTCCAAAAAATGTTGTTCAAAATTAGATTTTTAATCGCTTACATATATCTCCAGTATCAAATTTAAAATATCTGGCGACATTTCCAAAGAGCTTTCTTTGAGATCCATAATGTAGAAGAAATTTTTTTGTTATTAATCTGATCAAAAAGCAAAAAAAAAAAATAAAGAAATATATTTTTGATGCATTTCGTTTTGGTTTTATTTTCGAAAAAGTAAAAAAGTCTCATAAACTTACAAAATTCTCTATCGTATACCAACAGAATGTTGTAAACAAAAATGTCTGTCGGAATTGTTTTGCGGGATTTTGTTGAGATGTGTGTTTTTGATGTCTATAGAATGTTACTAATTTTGAACGATTAGTCAAACTGGAACTCGTTGTCGATCGTATTAAGGCTTCAATTGTCCTAAAACGATGATATTTGTAATGATTACTGTGATCGGATCAATTAGTCGAGCAATCAGTTATTTTGCGATATTTTTGCATTTAAAATTTTCATGATTTTTTTTACGGCCTCATGCATAGACTCGATGTATACACGAAAGTATTATAGAAATTATGGCATTGGTAATAATTAATATATATGTACAGAGGTACAAATGAGATATAAAAACAATTGCTATAAACGTATTTAGCTAAAATGTAAAAGTAAAACATTTTTTTTTTTTTATTATTATTATTATTATTTTAATTATTGATAATAATAAATATTGGACGAATGTGTATTTTGATTTAAGTATACAAATCAATTACAAAACTTCTTCGTGTTTCAATTTTTTGTGTTATTTTTTTCGCTTCAATGATTAGAAGTCTGAATAAAAAAAATAAATTTCGTTTCATTCGCAAGTACAGCATAACAAAAAAAAAATAGATCCGAAAAACATAGAAAAATTTTCCGTTTGAAGTCATCGTTTTGATTAAAGCTCTGTTAAGACTTTTCTTTGAAGTTCTTAAGTTTTAAATTTTTTTCCGCTTTAGGTGAGAATAAGAAAGAGTTCTTTCTGAATTCACACACACAAAACAGGTCTACTCTCTCTGTGCTTATTTTTCTTCTTTTTTTTCACTTTTCCAGCAGAGAGACTGGAGGGTGAAAAAAAAATGATTGATTTAAAACTTGACCTAAAAGGATCTATGCAATGCAAGTTGCGACGTTTTCTAAATATATTTTTATATGAAATAGCGAAAGCGAAAAGATAAAATATTTGAGGCCAACTACTCCAATTGGCAATCTAGTAGAGGACTTAAGAAATTGAAGCTAAAAGGACCGCATTTTGCCGATGAGTTAGTTGTATTGTAAAAATTATGTTTGGAAAAGACGCTATTGGCATGAAATTCCTTGAGATTACTTAGCTTTGCGATTGACGGATGGAGAGAATAAGAGAACTACTAGTATCTTCCCGATGTTCTAAAACGAAGTTCACTCTTGACTCTTGTTTCTTGTATTAAAATGAGGGTAAAAGTTAAATTTATCTTTCAATAACAACTTTTTATGAGGCTAGGAAATGTGGTTACGGCCACAATGTGCAACATTTGCAAACTTTTATGCCCCAGCTCTTTGTGCAAATTTCTTCTCTTAATAGGAAGCATAGAAAACTAATTGAAATTAAAATAAATTAAAATTAAACACACACACACACTTTTAACTAAAATCGAAAATTTTGAAAGCCTTTACGCCTTACCTTAAGGAGAATACAAAATTTATATGAGCAACAAGGTGCATGAGTTATACATAAGTAAATGGATATCTTTTCTCATTTAACCGAGAATGGAAGAGCAATTTAAAATTCTATTATTTTTAGTTGTGTGTCCGTCTGTTCGTCTGTCTTTCTTACTACTTTCCTGTTGACACAAAAGCAGAAAACGTAAGAAAATAGCTGAGAACTTTGCATTACATATTTACTCTCCAATGACTTTCATAGACCATAGTACTAATATGTAAACGATCTCAAAAGAAAGCGTCTATATCTATCTATTGAATAATCTCGATGTAAAAGAAGGAAAAATATGCCTTGCAAAACCTAGCAAATATGCATTTATTATAGTAGAACGTTTTAAAGATTTTTTATATAGATTTCAATTCGATCTCAGTCATCCCATGTGCCAAAAAAAATTATTTAATATCAATCTTCCCAACCGATATTTATCGAATATTAAATACTTTAGAAATCGAGTCTATAGAAGCACGCTAAGCTTTCTAGTTTAGTGAAATGATTATGAACGAGCTTAGTCAAAAAGAAAAAACTCCAATCTATAAATTGGTTCTGTTTTGTTTGTTTCTATACTTAACATGTCTACGGCTAATCAAGTCAGTTTTTGCTCATTTCGTACGGTCGGTCTTACATGTTAATGGTATTTTGTAAAACTTCAGATCGTTTGACATAAGTCACTTTAAAATTAATATGAAAAGATGCCATTGAATCCTAAATAATTATAATTAGTTAATTTATTATAATTAATTAAATTATAGTTTATATTAGTTGTGGAATTAGAATTTTCTTCTTAAAACTGATTCGCGACATTTTCAAAATAAAAACAACTCAGTTAAGACCAAAAGAATCGATATATATATAATTGAAGTTAAATTTTAATCTTAAAAATTTTCTTAATTTCTCCAACATATATGATAATCGTAAATAATTCAGAAAGAACTCTTAGGGAAATCGATTAATTAGGGAAATAATTAATTAATTATTTGCATTCGATTATTCGATTGAGTCATAAATTTATCTAAAATTTAAGAGACTTTTTGAAGCCCACTCGGCGCTCGTCAAACTCAAATAATAATAAATAAAATTCTATCTTTGCGCTAAATTCTTTTTCGTCGATACATTGAATATAAAATTTTTCAAGATTTTTTAAATCATTTTCTTAATACTTTAGTAAATTAATAAAATTAACATAAAATTATCGTAATACATAAAAATGCAGAAAATTACTTTCAGGCTATTTCTTTACTCTCACAATATGCTAAATATATTATACATTAGCACCTAACGTTACTGTTCAGGGAACTTGAAAAGTCGATCAGCTTAATTAAGCCTCAAGATCGATTTACTCCCCCCTCTCTTTCTATTCATTCAATTTTTGAAATCTCAATATCATCTATGAAAATGAAAAGCGATAAACAAGCTTCGTGTCCAACAACAGAATGTGTTGTTTTGGGATAATTGTTTGTAAAATTAGGCTAAATACCCTGGAGCAGGACCTGTTTTGATTTGAATGAAAAAGCTTAGGTTAGAAATCTTGAATAATACAGGATTTTTTTTTAAATATATTTTCTTTTGTTTTTAGATTGATTGAAGTGGTTTAAAGCAAAATATTTTTTATTTTACAGCTAGAAGTTGATTGAAATAGAATATTAATGATTATATTCATCTCGGTTGGCTTGAAGTTCACATTTGCGCCCACTTTCACACACCCTTTTTGTATATAATATGTTCAGCAAACGTCCAAAATAGTCTGAGTGTATTCACGTAACATGTTTTTTAAATTAACAAAATAAGAATTACAGAAAAAAATGATTTAATTTTTTAACTTTTGTTGTTGTTATAAACTCTATTATATGTGTTTGCTTTCAAATGATTTTAATATTTGAAAACCGCTTATAGAATAATATAAAAAAAAAAAAATGGGGAAGTAAAGAAATAAATATAAATAAAAATATATATGAGACTAAGTTGTACAAAATATACTTTAAAGTGATTTTATTGTGACTTTTGGAATATAACTGTAAAGGATTATCGCTCTCCTTCCCAGGTATATAATATTAAGTGAAAATACTCAACCATTTTAATCATTATTTTACGCTACATGCAAAGAGATTTATCCGCAAGAAGAGACTTGAAGGTGGGGCCTATTGGACAACGCCTGTATGAGGATATTTATTTCTTTATGACCACCACCAACCAAACGATCGGATTACATTGGTTTTGCTATTCATTTTTGTTTGCAACGTCCAGGAGGAAACCTTAGAGACCTGATAAAACCTACATCTATTTTTGATCAGCATCATATACTGGATCGACTTAAGCATATCCATGCCTCCGTCCAGCTGTCTGTCTGCTTCTTGCACTTTTCTCGGTCGCAAAAATTAATTCATCTGGATCAAAAATATTGTTTCTTGGAGGTGGTAAGCTGGTATTGAAATTGGTCCAAATTGGTCAAAGAGTACTTCTATGGCACAACATAAATTGAAAGCATCTTTGCTTTTTGGGTCTTTTGCTCACAATTCATAAACAACAAAAACCTGCCATTTATACCCAACATTATAGAGCATTAAAAATTAGTGTTTTTGACCCTTTTTTTTATACCCCCCACACCGAAGAAGAGGGGATATATTCATTTTGTCATTTTGTTTGTAATGCCCAGAAGGAAACCTCGGGGACCTCACAAATTATATATATTCTTGATCAACATTAAGTTTAGAATCGATTCAAACATATCTGTCTGTCCTTCTGACCGTCTATCCGACTGACAGTCTATCTGGCCGTCCATCTGGCAGTCTATCCGGCTGTCCGTCTGTCAGTCTATACGGCTTTCCGTCTGTTAGTCTATATGGCTGTCCGTCTGTCCGTCTATTTGGTTGTCGGTCTGTCTGGCTGTCCGTCTGTCCGTCTATGTAATGTCTGCGATAAACACGCTCCTAGCCACAAAAATAAAGATATCGGCTTCAAATTTGGCAGAAACATTGGAAGTTCTTGCACATAGATTGCATAGATGGTCAAAATATACGCCTATAGTATACTGAGGACTAAGGACGATAATAATTTTCAATTCAAGTTGATAAGTAAAGAAGGTTCAGCCCTAGCTGAATACAATTTTCTTACTTGTTTTTTTCTCCAATAAAAATATGATTAAA
This sequence comes from Glossina brevipalpis, assembly GCA_000671755.1. NCBI lineage: Eukaryota > Metazoa > Arthropoda > Insecta > Diptera > Glossinidae > Glossina > Glossina brevipalpis. The sequence continues at coordinate 234,503 of KK351210.1, forward strand.
AAGAAGAAGAAAATTATATTCGTCTTGTAGCAAACCTTTCTAAATGAAACTAGTAAAGGATGTCTCAATAAGAGTCTAATGTTCTGCTGGTTCGAGCCCTTGAATAAGCTGAATCTTATACGGATGAGGGTGGAGGTCTTTCGTCAAAATTCGCTGCATATTGCTTCGTGAAATTTGAAATTGTAGAGAATGTGATGCCGAATTGATGCTTTCGGGTTTTTGACGATACTCTTATTTACAGCAGCAATATTTTCAAGATTTACTGTCTATAATCAATCCCGTTTCTACAAATATCTTAGATACTTTTCGAATTTTTTCAACACATACACTTTCTCGACCAAAAATTCTGCAAATTTTGTAAGCGATCTCAGCGTAACTTTTCCCATTTTTGTGATGGATTTTTACAATTGTAACGCGTTCTTCTTTTGTATAGCGCTCCATTTTTAATAATTAGAACAATCATAGTTGACAGCTGCCAGAGTTGCCATTTGCATTGAAAAAAAACAGTTCAAATAGTGTACTCTTATATTGGGACACCCTTTATTATAAAAATTGCGAAGAATTAAATAATTGTCGGCATGTCAGCCGACCGACTAGGAGAACCAGAACGTACAGTTGATTGAAGATAATATTTATAAAGTTTTGTAGGCCAATCTCGGCCCTAGGTTATAAGTAAAATTTTTCTGCCCCTTCTACGTGTATTCGTGTGTGGATAATCAGTCAGTCAGCCAGTCAGGATATAAAAAATATTTAGATCGATTAATGAATGGTTTTTAGTTTTTAGTCTTCGCCATGAAATACTGAAACTGCTAATCTTATAAGTACAATGAGTTATGAAGTTATTAAAGAACTTATTGAAGGACTTATTAAAGGGCTTACTGGTGTACGTACTCATCTGCATATAGATATAAAGAAAAGAAAAAACTACCAGATGAAAGCTGCAAGACTAAATCCTGCCATTAAAGCAAAGCTAATTTAAATATAAAAATAAAAACCTAAAAACAATACAATAAAAACTGGATATAAAACCACTTTAACACGTAAAGATTACGATTGAAATGAAATAAAATTTTAAGGAAATAAAACGAAAAAGTGACACATTTAAGAGTAACAACTTCAAGTGCCCTACTATTCATTCATTCATTCATTTATTTATTTCAAGTAAAAAGATGTTAATGATGACCATGATGATGATGATGATGATGATGATGATTATGGTAAGAATGATGACACGATGACGACATGAAGAGGAAAAGTGGAAAAACGTGTGTGAGAACAATAGAAAAGCAACAAAGAAACACATTCGTTCAATTCAAACCAAACCAAACAAATAAATATTAATAAATAATAACAGACCGAACAACGCACGGCTGAAATAACTGTCTGTTAGAGTTAGAGTTATAAAGGAATCCACTCAGATGTATTAACAAATGATAAGTGATGAGTTAATAATGATGACACAATGATCGCAAGATGCGAATTGTTATGACAATGGGCTAATAAAAACAACAAATTTTATATTTATGCACAGATATGTGTATAAGCAGACATATATACATACATATATATACATATCCGTATATATATATTATATAAATGACAGGTTTTCGTATGGATAAGTGTGTCTTATGAAAATATTTTTATGAGAACTAAAACTTCTTATGTAAAGGGTTAGTTTAGCAACAAGACTAAATAATAAACGTTTACAGAAAGTTTTACTAGGTATAGGGTATCATCAGCTAATTGTAATTTTGATAAATAATATGAAATAAACGTGAAAAGCGTACAATACATAACAAGAACATCATGGAAATGTTCATCATACAGTATAACATTTCATAAGCTTGTCATAGTGTCATGATAAAATCATAGTCAACTTTACCTGAATTTATTTATATCCATCATATTTCCAAGATAGAGTGTTGGCCCATTATATATTGTATAGTCGTGAATGTATGGGGAATATATGTCAAATCTTTCTAAATAATTGCATTACAATCATATTTATGTAATTCGCTATATCTACAAATGATTTTCTAATAATTTCAAGTGAGCCTTGAGCGAGATTTTATTGTTGAAAAAAAGCTCTGTTTTAAAAGCTTCATTAGATAGAAAAATATGCGGAATTATCTGTTTTTTTTCTGACAATTTTAGGTGCGCTATCATAAATTGTTTTTGCTAACTTTTTTGGAACCTAAACTGATGGGATTGATATGAAAAATCTTAGAGAGAAAATGTGGGGTTCGAAAAGAGTTTGAACATTTGAACATTTTAAGAAGAAAACAAACAGCTTGTCAGACAAAAGGATATATGTAAGTCTAAAATTCCGTTATTCAAAATGTTCCAGAATATATATATATATATATGTATATATACTTTAAGTACTTAATGTATTTGAAAAAATTATAAATTTTTCACAATAAATCTAATACATACCTTACGGTAGATATAAAAAATCTAATCTTATCAGATCGATCAGATTAAAAAAAAGGTCCTTGAACGTGATGTTCCTTGAAAAATACTCAAGCTTTTCAAACACTTAATCGATTTTAATTATATAACAGTCGTCGAGCTAAGTGGAATTCTAAATCGTGATTATAATTTGCAAATTCTGTCCTAAAGTCTTAATTTTTCGAAATAATGTTATGACTGAATAAGTCTGGCTTTTTAAAAACATTTTTGAAAAGTGAAGATTTAATTTCTCTGTGTATTCGACACGACTGAGAATACATACATGCTCACCGATTTGTCATCAAATGTTATGAATTTCGAAGAAATGATTTCGTCTTCTAGCCTTCGTCCATCCGTGGTGTGATTAAAATATTAATTTAATAATTCGTTGTGATCTGCATATGAACTTACAGCCAAGAAGAGAACAAATTATGATAAGCCCCAAAAAAAAAAGAAAAAAATCAAAATTCAGCTGTTCTTCAAAACAAATATCTCTGAAGAAAAAAAAAATCATAGTCTGGTATGCATAAATGCGAAAATGGAATAAATATCAAATATGAAATGATTTAAACTTTGACTTGGTTCATGATTATTTTCACACTTTGCCGCAAGTGTATATAGTCACCCCATGTAGGCCCTTCAAAGTTAATTAAAACCCTGGCTTCAAGAAATAGTCATAGTGACGGCCCTTTTAGCTAGGAGATTACAATCCGCCGGATAGCTTCTTGTATTTTCTGGCATTCACTCCCTTTGTGGCTCATTTTGTCTTGGGAGTTCGTCTGACGCAATTTGTCTTTCTTAGAAACAAAAAAACAAACGAAATGTATTCTCACTTTTTCATCCAATTAGATTTCGTATACGTACGTAATGAATTTCGTTGGATACTTTCACGACGTGTGATACGTAAACAATTGAAAGATCAACAACTACATGCGAGAGTTATCACAAATTTCTTTGGATTTATTCCTGATAATTAACTATAAAAAGATCGAAAACATAATTTACTGGTTCTAGAAAGAATTCATAAATTTTTAATGGATCACCCAATATTATGTTATATATGCAGACATAGCCGCGTAGTATTTACGTAAAAAAAAAAACATTTCGTTTTCAAATAAAAAAGAAATTTTGAAATTTTCTTTTTAATATCGTTAATTAATCATGCACTTACCTGCGTATATTTATACATACATACATACATTAATACATCGTTTGGCATAATTCTTATACGATGTATTGATGATGAATTTATAAACACACAAAAGTAAATCCTAATGACAATTGTTATTTACCACATCTGTTGCAAATTATCTAAAGATCAACAATAAATCCGTAAACACAATAGCGAAAATATTCTTAGTTCCCCCCTTTCCTTTGCCGTTAAACCGTATTAAGCGTTAAATTGTCATTTCAGACAATTTCAACAAATTAAAGGCGGAGCACACGATAACACCCTACAAATTAGAAATGAATTGAATTAAATCTGTATCGGATATATACATAAAACGCGACTTTCAACACCAAACCACCACCAGCAACACCAGCAGTAACTTCGCGTCGTCAGGCAATACAAAAAGAAAAAAAAATGTACTAATTGTCGATGATGATGATGATGATGATAATGATAATGATGATAATAATGATGCTAATAATGCTGAGACCGATACAATGTTAATGTTTTCTGCTACCGCTTGATCCTTGGATTCACAAATTTTATTGAAAAGGGTAACCAGGGGTAAAATCTCTCATGCGTGTTTGTTACACTTTTGGTTAAACATCATCATGGTATGTACATGTGAGTGTGTGTTTTGGTGTTTATTTGAAACCGTACACGTAGCGGGTCTTTTGCATTGTTTGCCCAACATATGCATGAATTATAAGTCGTACATTGCGTGGCAAGAGGGAGAGAGAGAGAGAGAGAGAGAGAGAGAGAGTGAGAGATAGAGGGCAAGCAAGCAAGCGTTTAATCCAACTACCCTAGGAAATCATCTGCATTCGTATACGCTGTCAACAATAGTTGATCTTCATGTCAACACAGATGATCACAATTTTTTTATTAAATAATTGCATTCAAATCATTCAGCGTTGTTTACATGCAGGATTTGTGCTTTACTATTTCTTTTACGTTGTAGTTATTGTTGTTATCGTTATTGTTGCCTTTCCTTTCCTTTCCTTTAAATCAATTCTTACATACTATTTAGATTTTATTGCCCGACTTTGTTATACTTTACTAAGGGGGTCGCTCAAAGATATAAATCACTTAGGAAATTAAGTGCGCTGTAAATATGTAGCATATGGGAAAAAAAACAAAAACAAAATTCTAAGCACTGCCTGATTGCCGTCTTTCAATTAAATACGATAGCTTTTGCTGATGTCGAAGACACTTTAAATGAAATTGTGTTTACCGCATTCTCATTATCGCAGGATGCGAGGAAATTGTAATTACATTGATGCGGAATACATTTATGTGCTCATGCCGGTAACGTAACTCTTAGCCATTTTCCAGCGGACCAAAGAAAACCTTTTTAGATTTAATACTTTCTGATATCATGTGGACAATCTCTTGTGTGATCTTTTTTGACTAAAATCTGTCATTAGTACAAAATGATTTTACAATTATCCTATTTTCTATATATTTTTAATAGATGGACCCACCAGTTTTATTGATAAATTTGATTTACTGAAGCCAATCTGGCATGCAGGAGTCTAGTCTAGCACGCCAAGCTCCACTTTCTAGCTTCATTTTGAACACAGTTCTCTGTGTTCACTTTGCATCGGCCATCAATTTTTAAAGTAATCAAAAAGACATTTTTCTATCGGCGTTAACTTACCCTACACTAATCAGGAGGACTGCAGTTATTTAGAATTCAAACTGGTGTGAACTTTGCCCAAAATTTTTTTGAGGTTTGTGTCTTTGCTAGAAATGTCTTTTCTAAGATAATTGTTAATAAAGCAGGATGGAAAAATAAACAAAATGGTTACAAAAACTCAACAAAAATAGAAAACACAACGATAAATGGAAAACTAAATCATGTCTTATTTATCATGTCTTATTTATCATGAACAGTGCGCTTGCAGTTTGACTAAAATTACAACGTACAAAACGCGTTATAAAAAATTTTAAAAAAATAATACTCCTCCATTTTTTTGATATATCATAAAGGGTTGTAAAAGTTATTCGAAAAATCTAACTTCATGATCCAAAGTAGGGGACATCATAGTTAAAAGAGTCCATATGTACTATTTCCTATACGTTTATGTGTTCAACATAAGTGTTAAAGCCTCCTAAGTAAGCAGGGCTTTTTCTTTTATTACTAAACAACAATATGACGCAATGTAATGACGAGTTCGAAAGATTATGAAATTCTTTCTACATGAACTACTATTTCATCAAAGACATCTGTGACGTGTAACGAAAGCATGTGGTGGGTAACGCTGGACAATGCTTTAAATAAAATTTATTTTATTCAATTTGTGGTTTTTTTTATTAACAATCAATACTGCAGGACCTTTTGAAATTTAATTACAGACGCATTAAGATGAATGCTCCCTTTTCTAAGAAAAAAAAAATGAATGATAATAATAGATATGCCAATGGTACAACTTTTTTAGGGTACCACTTTTTTGAGTACAACTTTTTTAGGGCACCACTTTTTAGAGTACCACTTTTTTAGGGTACCACTTTTTGGCGTACCACTTTTTTAGGGTACCGCTTTTTTTGGTGTCACTTTTTTTTCGATTGGCATATCTCTCATCCATTTCTTTTCCTTAGGAAAGCGACCGTTCTTTCTCTAAGCAAAAAAGTGGATTCTAATAATAGATATGCCAATGGTACCACTTTATTTGGGTATCACGTTTTTTTGGTCGATCGGCATATCTATTATTATCATCCAGTTTTTGTCCTTAGGAAAGGAAGCACACATCCTAATGTGCCTGTAATTAAATTTTAAAAGGTCTTGCAGCAAGATTGATTGTTAACAAAAAAGAAAAACCACAAATTGTATAAAATAAATTTTATTTAAAGCATTGCCCAGCGTTACCCACCACATTCTTTCGTTATCCGTCACAGATGCCTTTGATGAAATAGTAGTTCATGTAGAAAGAATTTCATAATCTTTCGAACTCGTCATTACATTGCGTCATATTGTTGTTTAGTAATAAAAGAAAAAGCCCTGCTTACTTAGGAGGCTTTAACACTTATGTTGAACACATAAACGTATAGGAAATAGTACATATGGACACTTTTAACTATGATGTCCCCTACTTTGGATCATGAAGTTAGGTGTTTCTGTAGGCTTTTAGAACCTTTTAAGATATATCAAAAAACTGGAGGTGTATTATTTCTTAAAAATTTTTTATAACGCGCTTTGTACATTTTTTTGTCGAACTATAAGCGCACTGTTCATGATAAATAATAATAATAAATTTTTATTTTTTATTTTTTATATAATAAGGCATGATTTAGTTTCTCATTAATGTTTGTATTTTCTATTTTTGTTTAATTTTTGTAAGCATTTTAATTATTTTTGCATAGCAAAAACATTTTTAGCAAAGACACAAACCTAAAAATTTTGGGGGCTAACTTCACACTAGTGAATTCAAGCACTTGTATTTGTCGGTTAAGGTTACACAGTTATTGGTTGTTACTCGAATTATATATTGTATTAGATAATCAAATTAATATTAGTATGAGCTATATTCACTTCTAGCGAGCAACGGATAAGATGTATTATGTATAATGTATAATGTATAATGTGTACCATATATTTTGTATTATGTAGTATGTATTATCTACTATAATGGATTATGGATTATTTATTATGTGCCATATATGTATTATATATGTGTTAGTTATTATGTATTTGTTATGTATGGTGTATTGTGTATGTATTATGTATTATCTATTACGTATTATCTAATATGTATTATGCATTATATACTATGTAGTATGTATTATGCAATTTTATTATATCATAAATATAATATATAATATAATATATCATAAATATTATGGTTGCACTTCCGTTTTAGCTTTACTTTAAAACGTTCCTTAAATTAAATTTTTAATGAATTCTTACTTAATATCCCTAAATTGAATTTTCATTTACAAACGTATTCATAGATATATCATTTTCTTTACATTATGTTCAGAAAAAGAAAAAACAAAATGACAAAAAAAAACCGATTACATAAGGGCCGCCCTATTTCTGATTCTTACTTTCTCCGACAATTAAAAATTTTAAATCAATTTCGTGTAATTATATGTATAAGTAAATCCTATCAACAAACATATACACTTACGTATATAAATGTCTAAATGTTGTTCTTACGCTCATTTAAATTGATTGTAATTATGTAAAAGTTGTTCTTATAAATGAAAACAACAACAGTAACTCTTGTTAAATGTATTAATAAACAAACGCAAGCAGAAAAGAAAATAAAATTTTAATCCGCTTAAATAAAACGAATTAGTACTAATTTACATAATTGTAGAAAAACAACAACAACAAAAAACAACATTAAGTGCCATACTCAATTTAACATGGAAAAGCGAGAAACCCTAAAATAATAACAACAATAACAACAACAACCAGTAACCGGTAAAAGGGAAAATTTTCATAGCGCAATCAACGGAAGGTATTTTAATTATACCTACAGCAGGAAAAGTGAATACATTAAGTTTGACAAATGTATAAAAATCTATTATATTTGGTCTAATCCAAATGTAGGAAAATACGTACTCTTTCCGTACAAATTCTTATTTATTCGAAATTCTACGTTTTTCTAGCTTAAAATAAAGTTTTCTGATGACTTAAAAAATTTATTGATTTTTTTTTTTGTGCCTTAAAAGTTTAATCCGTAGAATCTGCTTTCATGTAGGTAAACGGGCTAGAACGTTCCTAAATTTCTTTTATTTTTTTGTCAGAAGAATAAAATAATAACTAACTAAAAGTGCAAGCGAAGTTGACTTATGTGTCGTTTATCAAGACAAAATGGCAGATATCGTTCAGATTCAAATTTCTTGTTAAGTAAGTACCAAACTTAGTCCTCTCTAAAATTCTTCACATTAAGAGCATTCTTCCAGCAATTTGCATTTCTGTAAAGGGACTTGTTCCTTAGCTATAAGACCTATTACGTCGTTTTGTTGAAATTACTAAACGGAGACAATAATTTCCTTCAATTTGTTCCAAAAATTTGCCCAGCATAGCACTGAATTGTAATTTTTTTTTTTTTTTTTTTTTTTTTTGGGAACACTGCGTTTTTCCAAACTTGCGTTAATTTCCTGCTTACAACTATATATTTTTCCTTTTTTCGATTGAAGCATCTTACAATGTCCAGAGTGTATAGTGCATAGATTTATTTTGGTTTTTTCAAGATGGAACCGTCAGGAGGTATCTATTACGTGCTTAAAAATATCGTAACCGAACTCGCATTTTGATTGAAGAAATTTAGATAAAATTTGCAAGTGCCCTGTGTCAGACGATTAAATCATAGACGTTTTCAAGCACAAATATGAAAAGAAACCAAAATAAATATCGTGAAATAATTTTAAAAAAAATTCCGCGATAAGGCTTCTACGGGAGGCTTCTATTAAAAAATTCTTGCCTTACGTTGTAAGCAATGTAAGGTAGTCCTTGCTTCGCAGCTACTTGTATTAGTTGTTTTAATTGAAGTTCTCAAAATTATTTTATTTCTTAAATACGTTAAAGGATAAATACTCATCACGGATACGATTCACCAAAAATCGATTTATAATTAAACGAAAACTATTCCACAATTTATTTACTGACTTGCCAGGGCTGCACGTTAAGTGTTTTTAAGTTTTTTGGTTACAAATGAAATGAGATAGTATCATGTGTAACCCTTCTTAGCTAATACATAGAGTTCAAAAACAAGGTCGCTTGTATTCTCCTTCAAAGGTTGAATCTTCTGTGTTGAATATACAAACCGAATTCTCAAAAAAAAAAAAAATTTATTTTTCTTTTATGTATAAAAGAAAGTGAAGTAAAGCGTTTGATGGATGTGTGTGTGTGTGTGTATATATTAAGAGAATCAAGGCCAAATTCGGTCCATTATTCTCATGATTTTACGTTAATCTCATACATAAACAACTAAGAAAGTTATATTCGGCTGTACCGAATCTTTTACACCCACCATCGTTACCTTAAAAAAGGGCGAAAAAATAAATTGTCATGGGTAGGCGTGACAATGAAAGAAATTCCAATGTTCCTGCCAAATTTAAAGCCGATATTTTCATTTTTGAGGCCAGGAGAATTTTTACCACAGACATTAAATAGCTAAGCAGTCAAACAGATGGACAGGCGTACCAACGGATACATTCAGGTGGATTCCGAATTCCGTACTGATCAAGAATATATACATTCTAGGTGACTCCAGACGCATCTTTCTTAATGTTACAAAAATTTTCACAAAATGAATTAAATTTCAATATTCTATTATATCGAGTGGGTGGGGTCGATCCTTTCCATTTTTTGCACAGAGAATACGGGATAGCAAGTGCAACATTTTTGGAAATTTTTCCAATTCTAGTTACTATGGCCTACGAGTAATGAGCAAAAATCCAAATTTTTTTTTGCTTCCAAAAGCAGAGACATTATTAGTCTACGCTGTGCTGTGATCGCGTCCTTGGACCGATTTAGTCCATTTTCAATACCAATTTGCGAGCAAGAACTTCCAATGTTTCTGCCAAATTTGTGGGCGATACCTTCATTTTTGCAACCACAGACATTACTTAGACAGACGTGCTCGATTATAAATTTGATGTTGATCAAGAATATATATACTTTGTGGGGCCTTCGAAGTTTCCTTTTGGTAGTTACAAACCAAATGACAAAATGAAATATACCCTTCACCTTCGGTGGTGGGTATAAAAAAGTAATTTAACAGAGTATTCGGTCTAGCTAGCCAGACTACCTAAAACGGATGTTGTGTCCGGAGGTTTTTATCTTTTACAGTAGTAGTAGTAAAATGCTGAGCACATAAATTAAACGTGATGACAATATTTAATTATATTAAAATTTACATAATTAACAACTCATTTAAAACATTTTCACAGGACGACGAAAGTAGAACGTTTTTTTTTTCCTTTTTTTTTCGAGAATATTGGAACAATTGTCGAAGACAACCCTTAACTTAAATGAAGTTGTGGAGAGAAGTTGCTTTGATGGTGTTTTGTTATAGTTTATTTATTGTCTTTGCCCACAAAAATTTGACAAAGAAAAGGAAAAATTAACTAAGGAAAGTATATAGACACTTTGAAGCGAACCTAGAGTACCTATTACCACAAGTGAAAAAATTCTACTCTCTACTTATCTATAAAAATTTTCTTTACTTTTGAAGTTATGTCAAGAGCGACGTAATGTTACATCGTCAACTATCTGTCATGGTCGATTCATTATCATAACGAAGAAGAAGGATACTTGCTTCAGCAAAAACTTATGCAAATTATTAAAAAAAAAAAATTTTTAAATCAGAATTTAAAGCCGGTGACAGAAATATCTAAGTTGTCCTATTATCGGTGTACTCATCCTAATAATTAAATAGAAAAAATTCGACTCGAAGTATACACTAAATAATGATCATGTGCTCAATGAATACATTGAAAAATAATACAAACTATTTGAAACATATCGCAACTGTTTACACACAAGAATTAATCAGTTATACTCCCTAACGAACTTTGGATATTTTTGCAAGCAGTTCTTCTTGGTACATTTTGTGCAATATCTTGATTCGGTTTTCATATACAAAAGCGAATTCATTTGAAAGCCAAAATTGAGTAGACTCTAAATCATTCTTGATAAGCCTCGTTGCAAAATCATTCTCAGCGACAAGAACTATTCTTGGTTAAATGGTTTCATTAATACTCAAACTTTTCCCATTCATCTGAAATGCAATTATATTCCAAGAAAAGTTTGAGTGACCTATGGTCTTCTCTAATGAATCAAATCAATCCGTTAATTCCAATAGTAACTGCATTATTGCGACTATTGTTATATTCATATAAAAAATATAATAATTGAATGCAATGCTTCCATAATATGGTACAACTTCCTACCTATATAAGACGTCAATGGATCTCGAATTATTGAACATACACTTGGCCTGAGACCCGAACTTTTAGCAAGACAAAATTCATTTCTTTTTAATTATGAGCGGGTTTGTAGACTAAATGAGATCAATTTCACGCAGAATCTCAATAGAAAGTAAAACTAATATTTTGAACCCGATTTCATACATCGATCATGGGAACGGTTCCTTGGCTTAAAAAACAAAAAAAAAAATTATAGTTTTTAAAATTTCCGGTTTTTTCTCTAAAGTAATTACAATGTTTTCGTACAATTTGGAAGCTAAATTTAAAAAACGGACTGACGGACTGGCGGACCGATGGACTGACGAATTGACTGACTGACGTACTGACGGACACAGTTGTAAAATTTCATATATTTTATTTTAAGATCCTTAACCTCACTGTCACGTCCTTGTGTGTTACCAGAGGAATGAAAAAATTATCATATCATCGTCATCGCTAAGTAGACGTACTAAAAATATGAAAAGTTATTTTACGCCTTATGGCCTAAAATTATCACACAGTCACATTCATTCACTCATTCATTCATTCATTCATTTGTCTATTTAGTGAAATACTTTATACACAAGTTTATAAGAGTGGATGTAATGCTCTCGATATTCCCTTGGGTTCTTATGCTGCTGCTCAACGTAAATTTCAATTTATTATTAGTTTCCCGCTAATTGGCTACACAGCCCGTAGCATTATAGTCCAACGTAGAACTCGTTTTATTTACATGACTTTTTATTTGCCTCCTGTTGTGCTTTATTTCTTTTTTTTTCTTTTCTTTTTTTTTTTGTTGTTCATTTATTCCGATTTTAAGGTGGCACGAAATTTAGCCTTAAACCATAAAACCGCACACGCTTTCATACACACACATACACACACACACAAAGACATGAATATATGACGACTTTAGTTTGATGATTGTATGTCTGTGCCTGTGTGTGTGTGTGTGTGCGTGTGTGCATTCATTTCGAAAGGATATCCTCTGTATATGCATTTATTTGTACATTTAGTTGTTGGCAACAATTTGATGTTGAATTGTCTGCGCAATTTTCTTTTCCAAAACACGTAGAAAATTGTTTGTCTCTTAAAAAACGAGAAAAACAAAACAAAATAAAAAAAAAAGAAAGAAAATTCAGACGAAATGGAAACCCAACAATTAGCTTGCAATCAATGTATAAAGTTTTTGTTTTATGATAAAAAGTTTTTTTTCTCTTTTATTTTTCATTTTTTTTTCCTTTTTTGTTTTGTCATATTTGGCAGTCGCCATTACCAGCAAAGTAAATTGTTCTGTTGTAAAATATTTCGTTATACGCTTGAAAAGCGACAGCATTCGTATTAAAAATTTACATATATATCTACAAAAGAAACCCTTACATTATTGGGGGCCATTACAGTTTAGTGTAATTGGACAAAATGCTTTTTTATATGTTTTTATGTACGTGTTTATGTGTATAAATATATATACAATATATGTGTACAATAATTGTTATTAAATATAAAGTTCGTATGACTGAAAGTCTGCTCTTAGATAATCCTTTCAGCATTTAATGATTAATTTAATCTGGAACAGTATTCGGCGACCGGTGTTTGGGATTTGTCTTCTGAAAGTATTTATTGATTCGTGGAAAAAATTCAATAAAGGAAAACGATAAGATATAAAAATGGTCAGAAAATTCGTTTAAAAAAATTTAATAAAAATTTTCAATTTTTCTCCGTCTCAAGCGTTATTGGAAAACTTCGTAGCCTTACCGCGACATTAACAAGAAAATTAATGGATTAAATTATACACCACCATAAGATGGGAGTATACTCAGGTTTCAGAGATTTCAATGACCCCACAGAATATGTACATTTTTGATGATTATCAAAAATTTATAATCGTTTAAGTATGTCCGTCTGTCCATCTGCCTAGTGTTATTCGCCTGCCCGCAAAAATGAAGATATTGGCTTCAAATTTGACAGAAGCATTGGCAGTTCTTGCATACGGGCTGGTATTAAAACTGAGCTAAATCGTTCGAAGCATACACCTACAGTATAACGTGAAATAAAAAACCTTCTGTTTTCGAAAAAAAAAAAGTTAGGGTTTTTCCTTGTTACTCATAAACTAAAGCAGAGGGATCTATAGAAATTGCCACGTCTACCAGGTATTAGTTATCCTGTAGCACTTGTATAAAAATTGAAGAAAATTACCACGCCCAACTAATATTATAATAGAGTAGAGAAAATTCGCTTTTTTCGAGCTTTCTTCTAGAACGAAACTGATTCGTATAAACTATTCGATCACAACCGAATATAATTTTGTTACTAAGTTTTTTTGAAATCATTTATTCTCTCGCTTCCATAATTATCCTTAAATGGTTTAAAAAATTTTCTTATCACTATTATAATTTTCCTTTGTAATAAAAATCGTTACATACATAAAGTTTGAAAACAAATGATAGCCAGATACGACCCGGATCGCAAGAAGAAAATGGAGTCTTCAATACTTCCTATTATAAGAACTGCTTCAATTTGATCTCATTGCAAGCCAGGCTACATTCGTGTAAACACTAATCCAAAACTTTTTTTCTTTTTTTGATATTTTCTTCTTCTTTTACATCATAACAAATTACTCTGATATTGATTTGCTATTGACAATATTAACCAGTTTGGTTGTCTTATCTGTTTAGCAGAAAGTAGCACTAGGTGGCCTCTACGAATTTATTGTTAAAATTCACGGCTCTGTAGTGAGGTACTTCGGAACTTCATCGCTCTAATTACAAATCGGTAAAGTCGGTTTTATTATTATTGTTTTAAAAACGATGCAAACTGTCTGTTCCGAAAAAAGTTCCACATAGATAAGTTTTTGATTAGAATTCAAGAAATGATTTTCATCACATCCAGTTACTTGATAAATTCACTTATGGTTTACTTATTAGCTAAGCTCTCAGGTGTGTAAGCAATTAGAATGATATAATAATGTATTAATGTTTTTTCAAAATTTTAATCATGGATGTATTATCCTTTACAGCTCTTGCATGCCTAAGATATGTATTCTCATTAATGTACGTGACCGTGTAACTGACTGATCACCACATTTAAATAATAATGAAAACATATTTTGTATCAGCAACAATTTTCAGTTTGCTGAATAACTTTGCATGTTTTTTCAAAAATTTTTAAATTTTTTTGAAACAAGAAAATTTTATTGCCTTAATCAGGTGTATAAACCAAACTAAATTAACAGAAACGCTTTAGAATTCACGATTCTTCTGGAATGTATTGAATTGCCAACAACAACAATATTTGTTATATTTTCAGTATTAACAATATTGTCAATGTTTGTTAGGCTATGAAGAGTTTCGAATTGAAAACAGTAGTTCAAAACTCTTTTATTAGCCGCCTATCAATCGATCAAGCGTTCCATACTTACATGATATCACGCGACTTTCATAATTTAATAACAATTACAAATTAACGTTTAACATAACTCGTGTCACACTTGTCTTAAAATACAATTATGTATATGTATTGATGCATGTGCCTACACCTATATATATATATAAGGCCTACACCTATATATATGTATATATATATAAAGACAAACTCATGCAACAATGAAATTTTCCATGTTTACATAATCCATCTGTTCGAATGTATTTTATAGAAAACCTTAATCCTTAAGTTAGCCGCAAAGCTTATACACTACATTTCCTATCCCTCTCCCTCTCCCTCTCCCACTCCCTCTCCCACATTCTTTATCAGTAACTTTCTCTTTTTCTCTCCTTGTATCTCTTTGGCTATCGCTCTCTCGTTTGTTTCCTTATTTTCCGGCTGTTATTTTACAATTCTCATTCACAGTTGCACCATCCATCGAGAAATGAGACGAACTCTAGTAACCGCCGTCACCCATCGCTTCGATTTGTTGAAAGAGTATCAATAAAATTTTCATGTTTTATTTGTTTATGGATCTAACAACACAACACCAGTCACGTAATGCATATTACAATAGAACGTAAACACACAAACATATATATATATATATATATTGAGAGAGAGAGAGAGATATGCTTTACGTGTGTGTGTTTGTGTGTGTGTGTATGTTGCCTCGCGAAGCCTACCTACCTACCTATCTATCTACCTCTCATGCCAATAATAACCTCTGATGCACAAATTTATTTGTGATTTTAATTTAATCGTTAGGAAATGTTTTTATTGTTTGTGCTACTCTCTATATTACGATTGTTGTTGTTATTATTGTTCCTATTATTGTTTTGTTGTTGATGCAATTATTGTTGTTGTTGTTGTTCTCGTAAATTTTATTGTGAAATGTTCCAACGCTAATTGCCGCAATGTTGTATAATATGACCATTTCAGTTACATACATACATACGTATGCGCTCACATTTATATATTGTTGTGTATGCTTTCACGTGTACATATATGCGCGTGTGTGTATAAGCGAACATTCGTGTGCTTTAGGAAACCCTTGCATCAAATTGAAATGTGCGAACTAAGCGCATTAAAGCATTTTTTTTTTAATATATTTTCCTTCATCCGTCCATACAATGCATAGACGAACGATATCATATACATACAAACGTTTACAATCATATCTTGATGATAGTTATGTATGTATGTAGGTATGTATGTATAAATGTATAAATGGGTGCCTGTAGTTAGATAAAAAGCGCAAATTGTTGCCATATGCATCAACACGCAATAATTCACCAGAAAAATAATCCAAACAATTGACCAGAGTGACAAATTCTCTCTTTTGCTATGCATGCACACACACATATATATGCACACATAAAACAGAGCCATACATGAACACGTTGACACTTTCGTTGATGATAGTCGATACGACGATACCGATGATGAATATGATGACGATGATGACGAGAATAATGATGAAGATGCTGGCAATAAAAACGTTGAAGATGATGTTTGCTTGCGAACCGTGCCGGTGAACAATGTACGATGAACGATGAACAATGATAGGTAAGGACTTTAACACTAATCGAGAGGGTGTGTTTAAACGATTATAAACGGTATTTTGTTCATTGTATTGACTGACCGACCGATGCTTGAAGCAATGTAAAATTTTAACAAATTTTCTACTCACTTGACATTTGATTGGAAATGATTTCCTTGTTCCAGAAATCAAGTGTAACGATGGTTTTTAATTTATCAATTGGATTTACAGCAGAATTACAGCAAATTTCTAACTCTTTTGGTAGTTAATTGG